>CM035440.1:35093028-35498028 GCA_020310875.1 Ceratopteris richardii
AATATATTGTAAGATTAGAGATCAATTGTTAACCGCCACCCAATGTCTTTGAAGTAAACCAAAATCTTCATGTAGAAGACAATCTTCAAATACATCATGTAGATGGCTGATCCACACAACCAAGCTATTGATGGGTAATTGCTCTCCATAAGCAAGAGTTTGAGCACACTCTTCTACAAGAAGAACTCCATAACTACTCGTCAACATGCTCCAAGATAGCACCATGGCTACACCATGTGTGCTAGAGCACCAACTCTACTGAGGGACCAAAGCTGGCGTTGCAATTGGTGTAGGATGTTGAACAAAGTGACCTTAGACTCTATTATATAGGTTTTAAAGCTCCATGTGAAAAACTCACAAAAAGGCGCTTTATTTTAATCACATCACTTTTTAATTTGATTTTGCTTTATTTTTAAAGTTTGCTTTGGCTAACTTTAAAAATAACTTCTTGACCTGATTTTTCACACTTCTGACTACCTGATGAATGATCTCACAACATTCTTATGATCCTCATGTCGAGAGCTATCATATGAGGTAAAAACCCTAAATTAGCAAAAAATTAGGGTTAGGTTTTTCTCCCAAATCTGATCTCTGATGACTGCATGTCATATACCATTGGAAAGCTCTCTTCAAGCTCTACAAGATAGGCTCATAAAGATTGTACCCATTTTTGTGCCAAAAATGACTAAGTATCAAAATTAGGGTTTTTGCCCTAAATGGATATTGGACTAATGTGAAATTGTATTCCAACAGTCCCCCCTACAATGTCATATTGGTACAAACTGAGTTGGACATGTAACTTCATTCATTTGCAAACTGTCATAAGCTTCAAACTTGTACTCCCGAATTGACCTTCAAACCTTTTCTTCAAAAGTCTTCTTCAAAACTGAATTTGACTTTCTTCAAAATTCAAAAAACTGATCTTGCTGAATATGAACCATAATACTCGAGAAAATATGCAAACTAGATGTCCAATAGTGTATACATCAAGCAATCATTCTTTTACAACATATGTAGCATGTAGTGACTTTGAACCTGCTATCTCCTGTCTTCTCAAACTTATAAACATACACTAGGATCCACATATTTGCATTTACCTTACGAAAGGTTTTTCAACATACTTTTGCTATGTCATGTAGATGCACTAAACATAATCAAGAACTGAATTCTTGGACTTGTGACTGAAAACTCATAACTGAGTGTATTATGAACACTAGCTTGTTCACCTCTCACTATACTCAAGTCAATTCAACTTTACTCAACTCATGAGTCTCATCAAAATCTATGATGTCATCATGTCTTTATCCTTGTTCAATTTGTAAATCCTTCATACCTCTTTCCTTTAGAATCTGGTATAAACATATATGTGCGCACCTCAAAAAACATACCTTTCTGAAATATCAAATTTCTCTTCAATAGAACTCAGGAACCTTCTCCTCAACAAGAACACCTAACATGAACTTTCTCCAAACATTCTCCTTCTTCCTTCTTCTTTCAAAGTTGGAATATAAAGAGAAACTGACAATGGAAATATAGGAGTACCTGTAAGTATGAATCTGCATTCTTTCACATATGGCTAAAAATAAGTCTTCATGTTTCATGAGCCCCGCTGGATGATTTAACACTAGTATCCAAAATTCTTCAAATATATCAGACTTTATGAAATTTGGAACGTCTTCCTTCATAAATCTGATTTTACATAACATTAATACCTATTTTTGAAACAGAACACCTGAACCCTTTTTATTAGCATTGTGCACATGCCAATAGCTTTCCCTTTCATTCCTCAACTTTCCAAAAATCTAGAATAAGGTGAGTTGATCTATCATAAAAACCTTGCTGAAAGCATTTTAGGATTCATAACCTTCTACAGCGTAACAAGTATCTTCTTCTATTCCCCTGCACCACTAATCTGATAGAACCTGAATCTTTGACTTACTTCCTCCAATGTTAAAGAACTTTCACAAACAAAGGATAGATATCTGACTCATAAATACTCAGAATCTTCATGATCATTGAAGATCATCCAAGATCATACAAGCTCATACAAGATCTTACAAGATCATATGAGATCATCCAAGATCAAAGATCTCTCCAATAAAATACTTGTGTAGAATCTACTCTCATCAAACCTTCATGAAATAATGTTTGATTTGCTACCTGAATGTCTCCAAGTCTCCATGCTTCTCACAAAGTTGTAAAACTTTTCCTCAAACAAATCCTTCCCAAGAATCTGCAACTCCTACTTGACATAAGTGGACAAACTTCTCACCTTGAGAACTCCAAAAGATGCAAGTTGATACTTCATATCTTCATATTCTACCGAGGTGAAATGTGATAGTATCTGCTTGACTTTCTTTGGCTAACTCCACTTCTTAATCAAGTGATAGGATCTAATGGAACACCGTTTTGCATACAAGCATGTATCCAAAAATCAAAACAATCATAAAAAGTAGATTCTTCAACTGCCTGGTATATCAAAAAATCTGAATTTTTTTGACCGAGTATGAGGTAAAATTTCCAAACATAAAACCTCTCTCCAAGTTTCCAACATCTTCTACAAATACTCTTTTACCTTAAGAGTTAGATAAAGAAGAAAAATAATTCTCTGAAACTTGTCATATACCAAGTAGCTCTGTATTGTTACTCCAAGAATTCTTTGAGGGAACATATAAGTTGCCTACTCAAAATCTTCAACTTATACATGACTCATACACATATGAGTCAAAACATATAAGCTGCTTTTCTTTCTCTCAATGCAATTCTTTGTCAAATCTACTAAACCATGACCAAGTATCATGCAAAACAAGAAACTTCTTCCTCTTTAAACCATCTTCTTCACAAGAAAAGATGTGAGCAAAAAACTTCCAACTAGCTTTACAACACATGATTGGTCGAAAACAAAACTGATGCTCTGCATATTTGTCTTCTTAGATGAGCTTTCTTGCCATGAAAGAGACCTCTCAAAACTCTTTAGAAAAACATCTAGATACATGTTTTGATGTAGCCTTTAACTTTCAAATAATGAAAGTGTATAAAAGTACTCCTTGAATTCTTCAAATCTCTTCATAATCGTTCTTCTAAGATATGACCTACAAATAATAATTTGATAGTAGAAACTGATACCTATGATTTGATGTTGATCTGGTTCCTCCTTCTTCTCCAAACCATTGTTTTTTCTTGAATTTGAAGTAGCCTTCTCTTCATCAAGTCTTGGTCTTCAAACAATACTTCTGTAAAGTATTTTCATACTTGTCCAAAAGTATTCGGTTGCTAACAGATCATCAACTTCATACTCCACACTGATGAATAAACCTGTGACTGAATTGTCTGATTCTCAAATCTCAAGTTGGTTTTGCCAATAATCTAGTCGTCGTGATTGAAGGAAGATAGGATACTGTGACAATTAACAACTATTTTAATTAGAAACCAATAATTGCATTTTAGAATCTCTCTCTCGCTCTCTCTCTCTCTACTCCACTATGGGATGTAATGTCTAATGTGCATGTAAATGCTTCTAGTTTCACCTTAGGATGTGTGTTAGCACAACCCATCGAAGGAAGCAAATTAAATCATATGCAAGCATACATATAAATCCAATTGAGAAAAACTACATCACAACTGAGTGAGAAGGATTAGAAATGGTGTTTGCAATGAAGAAGTATAGACATTATTTGTTTGTTTAAGTTCTTTGTAGATCATCAAGATCTCTTATACTTAGTAAAAAAACCTTCTCAAACACGTAGGATAGTTAGATGGTTCTTACTTCTCATGGAGTTTGAATTTGGAGTGATAGTGAGACAATGAAAACCCCATTTGCGAGATGATCATTTATCAAGAATTATCACTGGAGAAAAATCACATTTAAATGATGATGCATTACCTAATAAATATCTATTTCATGTAGAAAGTATAATAGGATGGGCAAGCTCCTTGTTACCAATTTTGTTAGTTGGACCAAGAACATCAAAATGGATTCCCACGCATTTAATTTTGCAAAGTAAAATTTTTATTCTTCGATAATCAAGACATTTGTACCATGTGAATAACATTGGAGTACTAGAGTAGTGTGTTCGTGAAGAAGAACAAGGAACATATTTAGAGAAAGCACATCTTTGGAATCCATGTTTCCATGCTTCAAAGGTTGTTACCTTAAATAATTTGGCAAGGATGGAAGTCCATTGGCCAACCAAAGAAAATGATCTGGAAATACACATAACTTAGTATGAAAAATGTCAAATAAATCATCAAAGAGAATTGATGACATTGTTTTGGTTCAAAGAGAATCTTAGGTGGAGTAATCATATTGTGGAACAGTTAAAGAAAGATAATTTCAAGATTTCAAAAGAAGAAAGTACAGGCACAAGAAATATGCAAGAACTAAGTAGAGACTTTATACTCATCAAAAATCAGATATGCAAAAAAGGAATGGATGGATGCTTATGAATATGTGTCCATGAAGAAAAAGACTTATAAATGCTAGACATGGCTCATTTAGGTGTAGCAGGAGGTTACTTCTTTGGTGAGAGAACTTCTAAATTAATTCTATATATAGGATTTGGTTGGCCTACCTTACTTCCTAATGCAAAACTATTTTCACAAAGATGTGACATTTTCCAAAGAATAAGACAACCAGTAAGAAAATATGAAATGCCCCTTAAGCCTTTAGTGTCTGCAAGAGTCTTTAGCAAAAGGGGATTGGACTTCATTGGACCGATACATCCACTAGATAAAAGCTCACATACAGAATATATTTTAGAGGAAATAGACTATTTGTCCAAATGGGTTGAAGCCAAAGCCACTATAAAAAAAGATGCTCATACAAGTGAAAATTCTTATATGAATACATCATCACTAGGTATGGGTTACCAATTGAGTTGGTAGGTGATAGGGGGATTCATTTTGTGAATTAAGTGATTGAAAACTTGACATATAAATTTATAATCACACATAGAAAATCTCCACCTTATCACGCTAAAGCCAATGGCCTTTGCAAAAACTACCAACAAAGTGTTATGCATTGTTCTTTCCAAACTAGTGAATGCCAAAAGAATAGATTGGGATATGCAAGTGCACCGTGTCTTATGGGCATAGAGAGTAGCATCAATACAACATCATGTAAAGGTGTCATATGATAGTAAAGAAAAATCAAGAAGAATATGGCAAACACACTCCATCATGACCATAGAAGGATGAAAAAAATATGGAGACCAAAAGAAAGATTATTTGACCAAAACACAAGAATGAGGCAGATCAAGAGACCCAAACCATTAACAGGCAAAGAGAAGCAAGAAAATTCATCAAATATACATAGATGAAAAACAAACAAACAAGATTAAAAACAAAAGGACAAAGCAAAATGGTATTGGAGAAGAAATGAAATAGTAAATATACAAAATACAATTCAACGACAACATGAAAAGATTACCAATCAAAACAAAACCTCATCACCAAAGAGCCACTTAAGTACATTACTTAAGACCTCAAGTTTGCACCACAAAGAGGATGCATTGTCAAAGTATGCAATCATAAGGCTACACTACCAAGCCAGGCATTCACTAGGCACACAAAAGTTAATTCCATGAACAGAGAAAATGTATTTTCATTCTAGGAGAAAGAGCTAGGAGAAGACAAAATAGAAGGAATACTTTGATCTCACATGACCTCTTAGCATTAATTTTAGATTATATATATATATGTGTGTGTATATATATGTGTGTGTGTGTGTGTATGTATGTATGTATGTATGTATGTATGTATGTCTCTATGTGTGTATGTGTGTGAAAAAAGGAGAACAAAAGAATTAAAGAAAAAAAATATAAATATGTAAATATATGTATATACTTATATATATGTAAATAAATATTTTATTTTTTCAAAAGCACAAATCAACACATAGAAGTGTGGGTGAGTAATATTTTTGTGATTTTTATTATTTTGTATTTTTCTATTTTCTTAAAAAATCAATGAGAATAGCCATATCTGTGTTTCTCTTTTTGGTATTCCAAATTCAAACAAAATTCTTTCCAATTGCACTAGAAAAGTCTTGCTACAAGTGTGATGAGCACAAAAGTTCTTGACAATTGTGGTAATATTACTATGTAATGTTTAGTGGTGTAAAATTATTTCTTCTTTTGGGTGATTGATGCAAAAAGTGATTTTTGAGTCTTATATTAAGATGTGTGGAGTGTTGGTGTGATTTCTCTTATAGGATGACTAAAGGGCTTCCAATAACTAAATTGGAAGTGGATGCACTGTCCTTAACTAGAGGACCTTGGTTCTTGGATAGTATAGAGCGAAGGAAGTTGTGCAACTCGACTCATAATAAGAACAAGTTCTAGAACTAGAACAAATAGGAAAAGACTTGAAGAATTTTTTGAAGATAGTTAGTAAACACATTTTCATAGTGAAGAAAGGAAAGTTCAAGTACACCAAGCTATGCTAGGAGTTTTGTAACTTCCATAGATGAGCAACACAATATAAGAGGTGGAAGGTAGTGGGCTGCACAAACTTCTTGAGGAACCTATGTTCTTCATAGATTTTTAAAGATGTGACTAGGGCAGGCCTTCATTATAGGAAGTAACAAGAAGCAAAAAGGCTTTTTTTTTTGCAAAGTTAAAAATTTGGAAAATGAAATTGTAAGCATCATAATAAAGGCAGAACATATCAAGGCTGCCTCAAACGTCTACCCAATGGGAACCAAGATTTATGTGCCTTTTGTTAAAAAGAATTCAGCCACATATGCTAGATTCACAAAACTCTCCGACTTCAAAGACAAAGCCAATGAGGAGTTAGCCATCAAAATATGTTTACAACTTTTGTGTTTTGCAAGGCTGTCCAAGTATACTATGCCACATAAGCCATTCAACCTTTTGAAGTTAAACAACAAGGGTAAAACAAAACCCTTTCGAGTGGTGGACATGGTACCTTATCTTCATGAGCAACTAAAGGAAGCAACCAAGCACTAGGAATCCAAGGGATTCATGAATGGAGCCCACTTACTGACTAAAATAATTTACCATGCATTGGGCATTGAAGAGAGGTTAAAATTAGCTCTTGACACATAGGTATTGAGAAGTGGGGTCAAAGTCCACTTAGAATAGTACGTGCTAAGAGACAGGGAGGAAAAGAAAAGAATTGGTAATGGAAGTACCCCAACCCATGAAGAAAAGAAAAGTAGATCCAAGGAAGATAGAAATAAAAGTAAGAGAGGCTACTGAAGAGCAATTCAAAAAGGAACAAAGAAGAGTACAAGTAGATACAAAGCGACACCCTCCTTAGACTAGCACTAAAAAAACTATATTCATATCTTATGCAGGGATGTTAAGAGGGTTGCATATGTAGCCTAGTATCAAAAGATGCTTGAAGGCTTTTCCCACAGAGCTATAGACGGGAACCAACACAAAATGGAGCATTAGGAAGAGCTTCATGAACAAATGATGAGTGTAGAAATAGAAGTAGTGTTTGTGATAAAGGAAGCTGCACTTTTAGCATATTTCAAGGAACTATAGGGAGCACTGAAATTAGGAGCACAATTGTAGAACCAGTCAAGAAACCAAGAAAGGAGACTAAGAGAAAGTTGTAAATCAAGGGGACAAAGAAGAAAGTAGTAGTCAAAGAGGGAGATGAAGAAGAAGATCAAGCTAGAGGTTGAACTTTGATCTACAAAATTGAAACTAATGAAGAAGAGCATAAATTAATGGACCTAATGGGAGTACCAATCAAAGAAAATTCAGACCCAAAAAGATACTAGCATTGAGCGTTTTCTATTAAGAAGTCTGACTCTATCAATCCCCAACACTCCTACCAAACTAGTTCATACTCAAATACAAAATATGAAAGAATTGGAGAAGAAAGTAGAAACAAGGAAGGAAGGTACTTCAAGGGAAACAGAAATGATTTTGGAAGAATAAGAAGTTGAGGCATGCCTCATCTAGGATTATCAAGAAGAGAAGAAGGAAGCTTTGAAAAAAAAACATGAGTTATCATGAAGAAGAAGAGGATAAAGCTACAACAATAAAAAAAGAAATGGCAATTGAAGAACACGGTGTGGTGATGAGCCACATAACAATGTAAAGGCCAGATCTAAATGAATCAGAATATGGTGCTAAAATGGAAGAATTAGAAGAGAAAGAAGTAGAAAAGGAGGAGTCAATACATGATACAGTGGTAGAAATTCAAGAAGTAATGAAAGACATTAAAAAAGAAGACTCACAATTAGATGTAGAAATGATAGATGTACTTAGTACAGAACAAGAAGAGTCAGAAGCAACACAAAATGAAGAGAAGGAGCATGAAGAAATCACAAGCAAACAAGAAGATAAGTAGGAGATGATAGAGAAGCAAGAGATAGAAAGTCAAAATGAAGGGAACTAAATGAAGATGAGCAGAACTATAAACAAATAGAAGTAAAGCAACGAGAGTCTACCACATGGATAGAGAGAATTCCCAAAGATATTAGGGGAGTATGTCAGATCATTATGAGAAATATGGAGGAATTCAAACCTTCAATTAGAAAAATCCTCATAAACTCATAGAAGGGCATAAAAAATAGAAGAGCAAATAAGAAGAGGAACTCAAAGAGAGCAGAAAAGAAGTGAAAAATACTTAGAGAGATCAATTGCCCTAGAGAGAAAAATAGTGCAGAATAAAAATACAGTAAAGAATGAAACCATTACTAATATGGGAGAAGATATCAAGAAGTTGAAGTCAAAAAATAGAGTACTATAGACTTCATGAAGTAGAAAAAGAAAGAGATATATGGAAACAACAAAGAGTCAATCTGTTGAAAGAAATTTAAGAATGCAAAGCTAAGGTAGTCATTCAAGAAAAGGAAATATCCACAAAGGGAGCAGTTCGAGAAAGACCAATTATTAAAACTATGAAATCCTCTCTTGTGCATGAAGTGCATGAAGAAGATCCAAGATCTATAGAATAGTTGGATGAGGAATCAAATGAATTTATACTATAATTACTAACATACCCTGATCTGTACAAATTTCAAGTGGACATCCAAACCTGCAAATGATGCTACTGTAAATGAAATCAGCAACAGTTTGAGCAGTGCAGTCAGGGGAAGCAATAGCTTCAGCCCACTTGGTCGCATAATCTGTAGCTATCAAGAGATATTTCTCTCTTTTTGGAATCGTCGGACGGTAGATGGGCCCTACAAAATCTAGCCCCCACTTCTCAAATGGTTGCCAGGAAGTGGAAACAATCAGGGGGCTATGCCTCTGCTTTGTTGGCTTACGTCCACACCTCTGGCAAACGTCACATGCCTTTCCCCATTCATCTGCATCCTTAAATAGTGTAGGCCACCATAAACCAGCATCCAGTATCCTTTGACTCATAATATGCCCTGGAAGGTGCCCACCACCTGTTCCTTCATGTGCAGAGTGAAGGACTTCCCTCACTTCTTCTTCTTCCAAACACTTCCTAAACCTGTCATCCTTGCCCTGTCTATATAATTTATCTTCAATGAAGGTATATGGTCTACTCTTGATTAGGAGTCTCTTCCTTTGCACAGCATTAGCTTTTTCTGGATACAAACCAGTTTTAATGAAATTCTTGATATCATAATACCAACCTTGAGCTTGTACAGCGAACAGATGGGCATCTGGAAAATCATCATTGATTCCACTAGCTTGATCCATCATATTGATTCTGGATAGGTGATCCGCCATAACATTTTCTTTACCTGGTCTGTGGACTACAGAAAAATCAAACTCTTGGAACAACAATAACCACCTCCATATTCTACCAGTGGCTTGTGGTTTGTTGAGCAAGTATTTTAGTGGTTGGTGATCTGTTATAATAATAAATTTTACTCCCAGTAAGTAATGAAGGAATTTTTGGACAACAAAAACCATTGCTAGGGCTTCCCTTTCTGTAGTACTGATTCCTTTCAGCCTTGGTCAAGATTCTACTAGCATATTGAATTGGTCTGTCCACTTTAAATTCTTCACTGGGTTGGGTCAAAACTGCCCCCACTGCATAGGCACTGGCATCTACATGTATATGAAAGATTTTTGACCACTCAAGTGTGATCAAAATAGGAGCAGACACTAACCTTGACCATAATGTTTGATATGCTTTTTCCTCCTCTTCTTCCCATTTAAAAGGTACTTCCTTACCTGTAAGTCTAGCCAGTGGTCTGGCTATCTCTGCATATATTTTTATAAACCTTCTATGGTATCCAGTATGCCCCAAGAAACTCTGAATCTCTTAAGGAGATTTAGGTTTAGGCAACTTTAATATAGAAATGATTTTGTCAGGATCTGGGGCCATACCTTTAGCCGACACCACATGTCCTAAGAGAGTTCCTTCTGTCACAAGGAAATGACATTTGTTTGGATTGAGCTTTAGCTTAGTCTCCCTGCATCTCTTGAAAACATTCTGCAGCTGCCTCAAGTGATGGTCCAAACAATCTAGAGGAGTTTCTTTGTGAGAGCTTGAAAACGAAGAGAAATCATCCATGAAAATTCTAAGTGATTCCAGCAATAGGGGACCAAAAAATGAGATTGACCGTTCTGTTAAAGGTGGCTGGAGCATTTCTGAGCCCAAATGGCATTTTTACATACACATATGTTCCCCAAGGTGTGATAAAAGCAGTCTTTTCACGATCCTCTGGGTGTATTGATATTTGATTATAGCCACTAAATCCATCCATAAAGCTATATAATGCATGCCCAGCCACTTCTTCAATGACCTGCTCTACAAAAGGCATTGGGAAACCATCCGGAATGTTCACCTTGTTGAGTGCTCTAAAGTCAACACAAATTCTGATTTTATTAGTATTCTTCTTTGGTACTATAACCATAGGTGAGAGCCACTCTGAGTGTTCCACATGAATGATGATTCCTACATCCTCCATCTTCTGCATTTCCACATAGATAGCTTCAGCATATTTTGGATTAAGTCTATAACTCTTCCCTCTTATGGGTTTGGCTCCATCAACCAAAGGAATTCTGTGCTCTCCATAAGTTGCAGGCACTCCTTCTAAGTCTTTATAATGCCATGCATAAACATCTGTATAATGGGTCAAGAATGATTTCACCTTTTCAAGGAGCCCTGGGTGGCTCCACAACCAAGTGGCCACCAAAACTGGCTGATTATTGTCTTGATTGCCTAATTGTATTTCTTTGATAGGATTTCTCTCTACCATATTATCTTCATGCTCATCTTCTTCCTTGTCTTCTTCTACTAGCTTTTCGTGCATTGCTTCATAAGCAGGTGTATTTTGGATTTCAATGTGTTCCTCCTTGTCCTGCATCCATCCTGCAGGGATTTCTTGAATCGGGAAAGAACACTCTTCACTAGAATCTTTTACCTTGCCTTTAGCTTTAGTAACCTCTTTATCTGTGGTTGTCATATCCTCCTCCAAGTTGTATTTGAGGGGTGTCTTCCTGCCCCTTCTGTGGTCTGTGATGGGCTCTCCCAATCCATCAACCTGGACTTTCTCCTTATCTTCATCATAACCTTCAATCGTGCAAGAATTATTAAGAAAAATTCCAAAACAAGAGGAAGAGTTTCCTGCTTGGAGCCAATTTAGAATATCCTCTTCTTCCTCGAAATCTATTTGGGGTTGATCCTCCGATTCTGGTTCCATGCATATGCCAACTGTTTGCATCATGCTAGTGCTTCCTTGATTATTTGGGCCTTCTTCTAAATGAATCTGTGTCAGCTCTTGCCCTTTCTTTTGTACCCACATAGTGTCCTTGCCCCAATCATGAATGACACTTGCATGCCTCAGCCATGGTCTTCCAATTAAGAGGGGAAATCCTCCTTCAACATGGGGCAATCTTAAGACCACAAAATCTAGATTGAATAGATTACCTTGTACTTCAAGTGGAACTTTTGGGATCACTCCCAAGGGCCTTACTTTGCTCTGATCTGCCAAAGTAACAGTGAAATTTGCAGGCCTTGAAGGGTGGAGTCCAATCAATTCCATTGTATGTTCAGGCATCAAGTTAATGCCAGAACCACCATCCACAATAACTCCTTGAAATTCATGACCTTTGATAGATACTATCAGCCGAGGACTTTTATAATCTGTAAGGGGTGCTTCCCCTACAATTTTTCCTTTATGTAAAACAGTAGTCTTTGCCACCAAATTTGTAGTGGAAGCTTCATCCATTATCTGCAATAACTCTAATCGGAATTTCCCATTCATCTTTATTAAATAAAAAATACTAACCTCCTTTTTCATGGTCTTGAGTAGTTTTGAAGCCTTTGATTCCTTGAGAGCATGGGCTCCAGTTGACTTATCAAACTCCTCATGAGCCCTGTTGAAGGCATTCCCAATGGCATCACTGGTGCATATGAGATCTCCTTTTGGCCTTGTATCTGCACCTGTGGTGGCTTTATCTTCAGATGGTTCTCTGTCTTGATTCCATTCCTTAATCTTTAATCCTTGTCCTATGTCTGCTTGAACCTTCCCATTGCTTCTTGTCTGCACAATCAAAGATTCTATTTCTTCTAATTGCACCACCCTGGTAGATGGTCATGGCTCATTGACTCGATCACACACTTCTTCTTTGTGTACAAAAATCATCTAAATATGGGGCCCGGATGAAGAGGCTTGATTCTTAGAACAACAATTGGTATAATGGTCTCTTGCCTCAGGGCAGTTCTTGCAAGGAGGGGCATTTTCTAGTAGGGTGCACCTTCTTTGATAGTGCCCGCATTCTCCACATCTGAAACAGATGATTGGCCTCCTAGGCCCATTTCCAAAGTTATTCCTCTGTCTAGGATTATAGTTGTTACCTTGATTTGGTGCAACAACCATCACATTTGCTGGTGTTGGGGGTCCTCCTTGTGTCCAATATGTCGTTGCGGGCATTCCCCTTGATTGGCATTCATGGGCCTCATGGCCATTTTTCCTGCATAATTGACAAGTCACACTTAACAGAGGACATTCACTTACTATGTGACCTTGCTTGCTTCACATGGAACACCAAAGTCCACTCTTGATGCCACTCCCTTTGAGTTCCTGCAGCTCCTGTCGCAGCTGAGCCAATTCCTCTGCTTGTGCCTCCTCCTCCGTTTGGAGCTTTAGTGCTTCAATCTCCCTCCTCAACTGAGCAACAACAGTCTCCTCCTCTTTGTAGGGCTTATTCCTTTATAAGCCCTCCAACTCCTTCCTTAGCTGGATCACTAGATCCTCCATTTCTATACCATATGTTGGTTGGGAAGAAGTTGCTCCATACTAGTGCCTTATCTGCTCCAAGCGTGTGGCTGTGTTGATGAACTCCTCTATGGAGGTTGTAGGTAACACTAATTCCTTTATTTTGCATTGGGTGGCCACTAGTAGGGGCTTAGCTAACCATTTCTTAACAATAAAATCGTGTGGTGGATCTGGCAATTTAGCCATTAGTGCTTTGGCCCTAGTCACAAACTCTGGGAACTTTTCTCCTGGACCCAATCTCAAATTTTCTAGTTCTTCTATGATAATCTCCGCAGTGTTGCCATGCTGGAATTGATTTTTAAGTGCATCTTTCATCACATCCCAAGTGGTAAAATGGTTTTCAGCAAATTGGTTGAACCACTTATCTACTAATCCCTCTAATGTGGCAGGGAAGAGAATAAAAAAGGCATCCTCCCTACCCATTAAGCCTCTAGTCTTACATAGTGCCAAAAACCTTCTAATGTGTTCATCCGGATCCTCATGAGCTAGGCCTTTGAAAGAAGGAAACTTTATATTTAATCTAGAGAGTAAAGTTTCCAAGTCTACCTGACCCGCCATGCTCTTGACTGATGAGGTTGAAGATAGTGGACTGGAGGACCTTCTAACGACCTTCCTTCTTGTCTGCTTGCAGGTGATCCTCAATGTTTGGGACCGGGTTGCGGTCATGAGCAGCTCATAGCCCACTGAATGTGAGACACTTGATAAGAATATTTACCTTTTGTTTGATGAAATAGCAATGTAGTAGCACTATAGACACGTGACCTCTGCTATACTTTGCACTTGGTTTCTCCTAAGCTCAAATCTCCTTGGATGTCCCACCGAGCGTACCAAATTTTATTGGGGGATTCTTAGACAAGAAGGAGTTTGAGGGTTTGTAGGAGAAAAGGAAAAGACTAGAAGAGGAAATACACCTTGGAAGCTTCTGCCGATTGATTACAGTAAGACAATTACAATGTTTGAAGCACAATACAAGACAATACTTCTATGCACAATCACATAGAGTGCTCAGTTACAAAATACCAAATATCCCAAAGTCTTCTTGCCGCCGGCCTCCTCTGCACCAGGCCTCCACCTGCTTCAAGCTTATCCTTGTGCACACCTTGCACCAAGCTTCCACTAAGGGGGAGGAATGAATACCTTTTGTCGGCATGCACACACTACAAAGAGACCTTGAGATCCCTGGGGGACTAGCTTAGCACTCTCTGCACAATCCCTTAGTTACTTTCTATGCACTCCTTCAACTTCACTTCTCTGCATCGCACACTGGTGACTCGTGCACCTCTCTCTCTTGCTTCACTTCGACTATCCTTCTCCTGCTTACTATAAGATTGGTCCAAGAATAGTCCTTGCCTTGATTTGAGTGTGTCGATCACGTACGCTCCTAACTGCCATAATATCTTGGTGCCCCTTGATGTCCCAAGATTTGTCCTTTTAAGCGACAGCCAACGACTCCTTGTTTTGTCCTGTAGTGACTTTAGAGTAAAGCTCAAAAAAGTTAATTGGGGGGCTATATTTCACTTGGTGCATATGTTGCCGCTTCACATACCTTCACATTTTCGTTTCAAGTCTTCACTTTTGCACATAAGGGAGGGTTCACCTAAACCTTCTGAATACTTTAAAAAAACACTTTGCACCTTAGGGAAAATAGAGAAAATACTTCTGCAACCTGCAACCCACTTTCTCCTATTTACCCTTTGTAGACAATCAACTGTGCACTACTTGTGCACTTTGACGCTTGTACTTTTAGCACTTTGACTTTGCACCTGACTTTGACTTATTGACTTTGACTCATATGACATTTATGGGCTCAACAGTATGGTATTCAAAAGTATGATAAAAACTATCATATTGCCAAGGTAGGTGTGCCACCAAATGCATACCTAGAATATTATGAGGACTTGTCTATCACAAAAGAATGTTTCGAAAAAGCCAATCCCTCATTGAGGAATAGGTGGTTGGACATAAATAAAGATTATAGAAAATTATGGAAGGAAGATCTAGTACTATTAAAGAAAAATCCAACCTTTTGTCCAATAGCAAGAAGATGAGATTCGGCCATCTTTTGGAAGAAAAATAATGAAGGTCAAATACTAGCAAAATGGCTGAAATTCCCAAAGATTGCATGACCTAAAAAGGGATCTTGGTCAACTAGGAATTACATGCTTAGTAATCCGAAATCATTGATAGAAAATTCAAATTAAGATGTGAATGACTCTACCTATATATAATTAGTTAGGGTTTTGAAAATAATAATCACTTGTAAAGAAACCATTAGAGATACAGATTTAAGAATTATTTTTGATGGAATATTATAGCCAAATTGTCTTTATGGGAAGCCACTATGCACAGAAATTCAAAGATGCATTCAATTATGGATTTTTTGAATGACAATAAAAACTCTTTGGAAAACTCTCACTTCTAATGACAACCACATTCACATCATATGAAGCAACGTATACAGAATACATGAAGAAGGATGTTATAGATGAGGCCATAGGAGTTGTACAATGGAGGAAGGCTCTTTTTGAAATGGTTGATGACTTGAACATCATAGAGAGAAATAGTCTTTTTGTCAAGGATGACAAAGGGCAAGGAGACGAGGTATGTTGAAAGAATACGTTTTTGTTAAAGAAATCTTTTGTAAATTTATAATTTTGTAATCTAGAAAGTTTTGATGGATGTATAAATGAAGAATATTCTTCCTCGTAAGTAAAAGTAACTTATGTAATTTTTTGAGAATTTTTAGAGCTCTCTAGGGAGTAGAAAATTAGATTAGAAGCCTAGAGAGCCTAATTTCAAGTGTAAAAGAGGACACTTTGAAAAGTATATAAGTAAACATATGACTCATTTTTGGGGATGATCATTTTGTATTGAAGTGATTAATGAGAACTTGAGAGCTCTTGTCCATGTTTTCTGAATATCTTCCTTTAGCTTTCATGGTGACGTGTTGATAAATTGTTGAATGGTTATCATGGATAAGTCTTGTTGATCAGTCACTCATTGAGTATTTCATGCTAGTGTAAGGCTATATCCTCATCATAAGTCTCTCCAATCTTACAAAGTGCTGTTCAAGGTGATTTCCTCTTTCTTTTTTAATCAGAATTGTCTCATGTCTATGATACACGTACTAAAATTACTTTTTGATGTTACTAATATGTTCCTCATGAAAATGGCACACTTAAGGCACGAAAATCATTAAAAAAGCTCTCTTTTAGCTCTACTTACGAGAAAACCTAGTATTTCTCATAGAAAGTGTGAAATATCTATTGAAGCTAATCTTCTTGACTAATCTTGTCGTCCATCAATGAAGAAGGGGTTTTACTCCTAGAATACTTCCGAGATTGACATTTTAAAATGTTTAAAGTTGTTGTTTCCTTTATTCTAAATTGATTGGAGAGGCCAACTCCAAAGAACAACAAACACACATACGTGGTGAATTTCTAAGTAAGTAGAGTTTAAACCCTAAGCTCCTAGATCATTACTAAGGAACTCTAGGTTGTTTGTTTGTATATGAATGATTCCATGGTTATCAAATACTAGATCTGCTATCTTAGAGTGAAATTGTATAGTGAGACCCTCTACACTCCTCTAAGTAACAAACTTTGGAGCTGTGAATTGGAAACTTGAAGTCCAAAGCAACACCTAGTGTAGCATTTAGTAGTCTCCACAACTAACTGGACATGATCATCTAAGCAATATGTGTTGTGTATCCCTTGAGTTGGTAGGTAGTCTCCCTTGTTGCCCCTTACAACTATCAATCTCTCCTATCGTAGAGAATACTATAGTCTTTAGTGCATCAATCATTGTTATGGAAATCCTCACCAATATAGAATAAGATCTTTTACTAAGAATCAACAATCCATTTGATTAACAACCATATTTGCAATTATGCTTATCACAGGAGTTTTCAAATTTTCAAAGATGTCTCACCAATTTCTTATTAGTTGATCTATCTAGTAAACTACTTCCCATATTGTTTGATTCAAAATTGAAGTTCTCTACAACCTAGTCAAAGAGGGAAATAACTCAAGAGATATAGTTGGAATAAGAAGCCATCCACAATCCCCTATTCAATCACATACTTCCGATATCGATAAGAAAGCAAAGATGCTAGGGAATCCGATAATCATGGATCAAAACTTGGAGGACCATCATTTATGGTCCCAATTGTTCCCACCTCTAGATTGGCACGCACACTTAGTGGGAAGGACAAGAGACTCATCCATAGCAAGCCTGAGAGCATTTTTCTCATCTACCTTAGATCTCTAAATGCCTCATACAGAGAGAGAGAGAGGGTCGGGATTGATTGTCTGAATTGTTAGTTTCAATTGTTTAATGCAATCTAGTTTAGAGGGTGAATTTTAATGTAATTTTCTTTTTGAACTTGAATGTTATAATTTTTTTATGAGTGTTCAATAACCCAAAGGAGCACCCATTATGGTCCCAATTGATGCTCCATATAGATCATCAGATATGCTCAATGTTGTCAAAGAGAAGGAGGTCTCAATGGGAAAAGAGCAAGGGTTGGATCATCCCTATTTGATGAGCAATGTTTGCATATTAGGTGCCTCTCCTAGGGATAGTCTATCAAGCTCGGTTCACATTTGAGGAGTAACAATCAGGCCCATGGAAGAGGAAGTAGGATCTCGTTGATGAATTTGGTTGGAAGGGTAGGAGTCGAAGTAGGTTCACGCAAGCAAAATTCATAAACAAAAAAGGATGTACTACTAACTGTGACACTTGATGCAAAACATAAATTGGAAATCTCAACAATCATTTACTCATCAATAGTCTTGCCATCAATGAGCAATATACAAATTATGGGTTAGATTCCTAATACAAACTGAATGAAATCAAAGTAGAGGATCCTTGAAACAAATAAGGATCATAAAAACCTCCGTTATAGTGCAAATCAGAATAAGTAGTCTTCGCTTCAATCTTCTCACCTATAAGTTCAAAAAGAAGTTTCTGCTCTTTACCTCTCTTTAGATCTCTCTCTCTCTCTTGCTCTTTCTCTCTCTCTCTCTCTCTTGCTCTCTCTCTCTCTCTCTTTGTGAGAACTTTCAAGTTTGAAGGTATTATAGATTATTATGCCATACAATTATTGTGTCTTACTACACATTGCTACAAAAGTATGCATATGAACTCAAAAAAAAATAGCATTATGTTCAGTAACCAAAATGACTTTGTCTGCTACAAAAGGAATCAATAAGAGAGGAACAACAATACATAGCATGACAGGTTGACTTCTAACACTCTCCCTCAAGCTTCAATTCTTCATCCTCATCTAAGCTCCTTCATTTTGATGCATTGCTTGAATTTTGAAATCTTCATTCCATCCAAAGCCTTTGTAAACATGTCAGAAATAAGTTCCTTGGTATCAATATGATGTACTAAAACTTCCTTGGATATCACCTTTTCCCTTATGAAGTGATAGTGCACTTCAGTATGCTTGGTGCTAGCATGATAGACAGGATTCAATGCTAGATGAATGCTACTCATATTGTCACAAAAAACTAGATATGTATCAACTTGCAAATTAAGCTCCATACATAACTTCTTCATCCACATTAGCTCACATGTGACTTGAGCCAAATATCTATACTCGGACTTGGTGGAAGATAATGCCACTGTGGGTTGCCTCTTTGAAATCCATGAGATGATCTTGCTACCTAGCATGACTAGGTAACCACTTGTACTCCTTCTATTTTCCTTTGAACTGGACCAATCTACATCAGAGCAAGCTTTGACTTGCATATCATCATCAAATGAGTAGAAACATCCTTCATTTACAGTATCCATGAGATATCGTAACATAATTCTTGTGGCTTGTAAGTGTTTTGTTCTTCAACTATGCATACATTGTGATAACACTGCAACTCCATATGCTATGGGCCTAGTTACTATGGAATTGAAAGAGCCTACAATAGATTGGTACAAAGTTACATCCTCTAATGGTTCTCCATCAATGGATCTTAGCTTTATCTAGGGGATTTGAAATAGGCTTGCAATGTAACATCCCAAACCTCTCAAGTAGGTCTAGAATATACTTCCTTTGTATGATGATAATACCTTCTTCTTTGTATACAACTTCAATGCGAAGAAAATACCTAATATCTCCAAGATTAGGGATCCTAAACTTGTTTCCATGTTTTTCCTTGATCTCCTCAATGCCCTTTGTATCATTACTTGTAATGATAAGATCATCTACATACACACACATGTAGACTACAAATTCTCCTCTTTGTTTGATGAAGTGAGATGGATCTACCTTGCATTGATTGTAACCACATTTGATCAAATAGTCCACCAATCTTTGGTGTCAAGCCCTTGGAGCTTATTTTAGGCCATAAAATGCCTTCTTAAACCTGCAAACATGATGTGGAAATTCTTTATGAACAAAACCTTGTGGTTGCTCCATGTATAACTCTTCTTCCAAGTCTCCATTGAGAAAGGCATTCTTGATATCCTATTGGAAGAGCATTCATCCTTTGCTATCATCCATTGCAATGAGTTTCCCAATGGTGCTCATCTTTGCCATGGGGCTGAATGTCTCTTCAAGGTCCACTCCATAGATTGTGCAAAACCTTGGCCACCAATCTTGCTTTGAACCTAGAAATAGATTCATCTGAATTCTTCTTTACTTTATACACCAACTTATTACCTATTACCTTCATGTTCTCATTCTTGGGCACTAGAGTCCATGTTTGATTCTCCTTAAGTGCATCAAAATATTCTTGCATCGCCTCTTTCCATTCAGTGTACCTACTTGCATCTTCGTAGCAATCAGGCTCATGATCTTCTACTACTTTGCTCATATATGCATAATGAGTTGCCATGTAGGAATCATAAGTAAACCTTTAAGTGGGATACTTAACCCTAGAAGACTTCCTTTCTTCACCTTATGGAGAAATAAGCTTCCTTTGCCTTTGGTACTTGATCTCTTTCTTTGATGTGGCTTCTTTCTCCATCATGTGTTCTTCATTGTCTTCAAGTTCATTGCCTTCTTCATCCAACTCCACTAATTTGATTTTCCTTTGTTGATTGATTGTGCTTCATAACTTGATGAAGGCCTCCCCCTCCATGGTGAGGTAATGCATGAATCCTTGGTTTAGATGCTTTAAATCCTGGAGTTTCTAATTTTTCCATATCTTCATCACTTGTGGATTCCATGTCTACCCATCGATGGTCTTCATCATTTGCCTTTTCCTTTGCTTTGCTACTTCCTTCACTTGAATGAGCTTCATTCTTTGTCCTTCCATGCTAAACTAATGTAGTACTCTCCTCTGATGGTGTGCTTGAAGTGGTTAAACCACTTATCTCCGTGC
The DNA here is from genome assembly GCA_020310875.1 of Ceratopteris richardii. NCBI lineage: Eukaryota > Viridiplantae > Streptophyta > Polypodiopsida > Polypodiales > Pteridaceae > Ceratopteris > Ceratopteris richardii. Next base: position 35,113,543 of record CM035440.1, read on the forward strand.
TTTGTTGTTGCTCTTTGAGTTTCTTCTCAGCTTCATATGCATTGTCAACGTGTAACACATCTTTGCTACCATACCAAGGTAGCAAATCATCAAATATTACATCCCTAGATACCTTAAGCTCTTTGATGCAAGGTTTATAGCATCTAAAACCCTTTTGTTCTGAAGAATATCCAAGAAATATGCACCTATCCGCCTTCAGGTCTAACTTGTGTCTCAATTCTTGATGTATGTGAACATAACACACACAACCAAATACTTTGAGATGTGAAAGATTGGGTTTCTTACCACACCAAGCTTCATAAGGTGTAACTCCATGTACTCCTGAGTTGGACACCTATTCATAATGTACATGGCCTTGAGTGATGGGTGAATGTAAACTAAAGAAACATCTTTATTGCAACTCATATGGTTGCTACAACCATTATCAATGTACCATGTAAAATCTGAATTGACTCTTTCACTTGAACCATACATCATAAGCAAGTTCTCATTTTCTGAATTTTTTGAAGTACTTGCACAATTACCTTGTTTCCTTTCGTATCCTTGATTGCCTCCTCCTTTGGACCAAAAATCTCTTGCATAATGGCCCGGTTTTCCAAAATTGTAGCATTCTCCATTGGATGCTTCTCTTCCATGTGATCTTCCTCCTCTTCCTCTACTCCTTCCTCTTCCTCTTGATCCATAGCTTTGGTTGGAGCCTTCTTGGTTTCTTGAGCTTGAGCTTGACCTTCCTCTCCCTCTGCCCTGGGAGTTTTGTCCACCTCTTTTGCCTTTGCCTCTACTTGCATAGAAAACTTGGGCTTGCCTGCCCTTTGATTGTTAACCTCCTTGGTTGATCTCCTTCGTCACCATCAATGTGACTAATTGATCAAATTGTGGTAGGGAATCCCTCACATAAACTAATGTGGTGAATGCTTTCCACCTTTCATCCTCTCTCAAGCCATTGAGAGTGTGTGCAACAAGATCATCGTCTTCGATTGGGCTCCCAATCGAGCCTAAAGCATCTGCAAGTTCCTTAACCTTCAAAATGTACTAATTTATGTTAGTACTTGGTGATTTCCTAAGATTATTCAGCTCATTCTTGAGTTGAATCTTCCTTTCCTTGGTTGGTGAAGAGTACAATCTCTCCAAGGTCTCCCAAACCTTCTTGGATGTGTCGAAGTCTTGTATATGCCCTATCATGCAATTGCTTATGTATTGGGATAGAATGAATATCAATCTCCTATCCCTTTTAATCCATTCATTAAGTGCCTTGAACTGCCCTTGAAGTGGTGGATCATGTACATGAGGCATTGGCTCCGTGCCGCTCACTAATCCCCACAATCCTTTGCCCATAAGGTAGTTGCTAACTCTAAATTTCCATGGCTGATAATTGCCTTTCTCTAACTTCTCTATTTGTGCATTATATGCAGCCATACTGAGCTCTAAGATGCTCATCTAGCTTCTCCTCAAGTGTTTTTATGCTTTAGAAGGTGCGGATATTACCTTTTGATAGTTTCTCCCTTGCTAACCTTCGACTAGTTGAGATCTCGATCGACATAGCCCCCTTTTGATGTCGTCTTGCTTTGATGAGTCCTCCTTGTGCTTCCGCGAGTTGTCTTGATCCCTTCAAGTCTTCAATATGATGCCATTGATGTCTCCAAGCCTCCAAAATGGCTCGGATACCACTGATGGGGGATGATTCTAACACCCCAATGCAAAAATGAAATATGGCTGCCCTCCACTAGGTCCACAAGCAGTGATATATGCTTACTATTCTGAACTTTTTATCTACACCACTATAGAGAATTAAAATGAAATTTTTTAGACTTGTAGTAGACATTTTGAGCTACACAAAAAGCTTTAAATCATCCCAAATGGATATTCCAGCTGGGAGACCCACCCTCTACAAGACAGGCTACCTGTTTGCAACACTCTCTAACTCTGTGCAGAGATATATCTTCACAAAGTTGGCAATTTCTCACAACTCACTCAGCCAAATAACTTGAAACTTTGATAAAATTCAAGGCACAATACGAGAGACAAAAGGAAGCTTGAAATGAATGAAAATGAGTACAATGAGAGAGCAAACAATGCTCTCCAATCTCGTACAATTAGATTTAGAAAAGCCTAACCACACCTCTAGATAGAGCGGAGTAAAATCATGAGAAAATGAGGTAAGCAAGCAAGGGGAATGCTTGCTGGAGTTTATGACTTCACTAAACTAAGTGGGAAACTCGTGGAATGCTATATAGACTTTTACTTTTCCTACAATCTAGCTAACCACCCACCAATTAGTGTAGGTGCACTTTTTGGTGGCTAATTTGATGAGATTTGAATTTGATTGATTTTGGTGGAGCTTCTAACTTTATTCCACGATTTTGGGTGCTCCTTTTTTATTGGTCCACGTGCAAAACTCATGGTTGAGCCTTTTTGCATGATTGAGACTTGATTTTCAACATAATGTTGGGGAAAAATGTGTTCCTAATGCTGCTACCTAGGGCTTTTCCTTTATAACTTGTAGGGTTTCTTATGAATAGGGTTTTTAATATCCAATCAATTGTTAGATATAAACACTAAGGGCTTAAAATCCTCGATTTATAAGGATTCAAAGTTAGGGATTCTAGGATGGAGTTAGTTTTTAAGGAGTTTTTTAATATACACATGATGGATTTAAGGTCGGGAACTAAGTTTTGAAGGTTTAGGACTATGAGTACAATTTGGGTCTAAGAGTGATAAAGTTTCATAATGTTTCTTTGTTCAAGTGTGATTACAAGTGGAGTTCTCCTTAGGTTTTTATTTAGGATTTATAGGGTTAATATATGAATTTTGAAGGTAACATGAATTATTGATCTTTATACAAGTTTCTAGGGTTAACCTAGGTCGAAATGTCACCTAAAATACAAATAAAATTATCTTCATTACATGGTCAAGACATTCAATGAAACATTTGAACAAATAAAACTCTTTTCCTCGTCTTCTAGATAGAACATGAGACCCTAATGAGTTAAAGCAAACAAATATTGGACCATGCAATGGCTCACTTATCCATGAGGATAAACATGAATGCCATCCTCTTCCAATGTGTGTCTCGAGCCTTGGTCCACACTGAAGTATTTTCTTTCCCACAAAAGAGTGTTCGAGAAAGGCTTCATGTATTTCCATGCCTTCTCCAAAAGTACGGGATCTTGTAAGAGCCATCCTAGAAGGATTGGTTGCTTAGTTTCAAAGTCAGCAAAATTGATAAGACCCTTATCTTCAATAATCTATTTGGTGTTCAAGAGCTCTCAGTAACTCAAAAATATGTGCATACTTTCCTTCTCATGCATGTTACCTACCTCTTTGACTTGGTATGCTTTTGATAAGATGCCACAAGCTCACAAACCACAAAATGTAGGCCAGTCCCAAGAAGACAATGTGAAATTAAGTGTGCTTATCTAAGTATCTATTGGTATGGATGTAATAATTTCCCTTATTTGTGTCACTTCCTAATTATACATATATGATTTATGTAACTATCTATATTTGCATCTATTGACTTATCTATTGACCTCTAGAGTAGAGTCAAAAGATGAAGGAGGCATAGATAAACATGCATGGGTAGTGTGAAGTGAAGATGTGTGGGAGGTAGAGATAAACATGCATGGGTAGCATGAGTTTAAGACATCCTCACATAATTTTCAGGTAATTTTTTTAGTTGTAAGGAAGGAATAAGGACTTTCAAAGCAATAAATGTTTAAAAATACATTGTTGAATGAATACCTTTTTTATATAGAATTTTTTTGTAAAATTGTAATTTTGTAATCTAGAAAATTCCAATGGATGTAAAAAAGAGGAAGAGTCTTCCTCATAAGTTGAAGTGACCTAAGTAATTTTTTGAGAATTGTTAGAGCTCTCGAGAGAGTAGAAAAATAGATAAGAATCCTAGGGGACCTATTTTCAAGTATGAAATAGGACACTTGGAAAAGTATACAGGTTCACGTATGACTCATTTTTTGGAATGATAATTTTGTATTGAAGTGATTAGTGAGTGTAGAGAGAGATGGTGGATGCAATCTAAAGATGAGTTGGTGTTGCTACAACCAACTTCACACCAGCCAACTAAGACTTTACAGCTGGTTGGTAGACTCTTTGTGCTTCCTAAAGTCACAAAAGAAAAAAAAATCACCCAAGTGTTTTGGAACAAGTATATCAAAAGTTTGAGTCAAGACAGACTAGTTGCAAAATGACTAGCTCCCAAAACTTGCTATTTTTGTACAAACACCTGCTAGAAAAAATAAATAATGCTCTCAACCTGGCAGTAATTAGCAATATTCCTTTTGGGCATAGCACAAAAACTTAGATAGTTTTTTGATACAAGTCAAAACATGCCACTTGATCAAATGAGCACTAAGAAAAAGATTTAGCAAAATCTAAAACACTCCTGCCATTTTCGGGGCTCTAGAAAGATTCAACTAGTGAGCAGGAAAACACAGATTTTTCACAAAGGGTACATCCAATGAGCATGAAGTCTTGTGAGCATAACTAGACTTAGAGAGAAATCCAATGCACTTTAGAACTCTGAAAATAGTTGCATATAGCTCTAGATATGAGCTTCTGAAGTTACTTTTCTGAGTGAGTATAATAGAGAATAAAACAGAGAAGTAAATGATGAATGTATAGGTTCACATATAATTACAACCACATTGGCAATGAATACTTGCACAATGGGAGTATAATGATATAGCTATGGAGTAAGCGCTTCAATCTCTAGAAATGAACAATTCTTGCTTTTTTTATAGCTACTTTTGGAGGTAGTTTTGAATTTGAATTCAAATAACTTCACCTAAAAGTGATGCTAAGAATTAGGAGATGTTCTCTCAGCTGATGGATTTGTGGTTTTAGGTAGTTAGAGCCACAAATTTCCTTCTCAAATCATGGATGACTTAAGCCATTCTTTCTTTCACAATTACAAGAGATAAAATATACTCTTTTACAAGAGGTGTTCATATGTCTACACATATGTCTACAAACGAAGTCAAATCAAATCATATCAAGCATGTAGGCTTGGGTAAAATGCATCAACAGAACCCCCTCAAGCCTAACATGCTTGGCCTCCCAAAACTCTTCAGTTGTGCATGATTTCCTGCAAGCTATTGCAGAGAAAAGAGGCATAAAAGAGGAGCCCTAAAATTTTCAAATTAATGGGCATAAATTTCTTCTTCAAAATCCTAGGAAATCCCCTCAAAGCCATGTAATTGCACTAGAGGAGCCCTCTAGATGCATAAGCCCAAATCATTGTAATATATTTCTTGTAAAATAGTAGAAAATTAAAGATTAGCCAATAACGTGCTGGTCACATGTCTGAAAGGACCATTTTTAGGGAACATGTATATAAGTCACCTTGTGACTCTTTGTAAGGACTTTTTGCCATTGTGAAGAAGGAGAACAAAAATTTTCGAATTTGCTTCTATCCTACTGATTTTCATCTTCTCTATGATCTTTTGTGTGTGTTTGAAGCTTGGAATGAGTGTGTAGGAGTGTTATCTATCCCTCCCCATCACTTTTGAACCACTGTAGTGTGTGTGTGAACCAGTACGAGTTGTGGTGTGAGTGTAGGTATTCCCAACATTCACTGTTTTGGCCATAACTTGCAGAGTGGTTGTGAGATTCGAGTGAAAATACCACCAATAGATGCATCTTGTCGAGAGATTCGAAATTTGCTATTGGCCATATTTGGAATTCGGAGCTGGGAGAAACATTAGAATTTGTATTTACTGCGGTAAGTGGTATCATGGCAGACATTTCCAGAGATTTAGTGAGTTGGAGAGCTATGTTAGACTTTTCATATGCATTATAGCTTAACCACTTCACTTTCCATCATGTGTGCACACGTCCTCATACACTTGGTTCATGTGGTTCTTCGGATTTATAATTAAGCGTGTGTCAATCCACCACTATATGCACTTGTGGGACAAATGAGATTTAGTCTCTTTGACACTAGTCCTGAAGACCTCGTGACTTAGGTACACACGTTTTTGGCACTGTTGCCAGGGAGCAAGTTCAACCAAGGTACCTTCATGATGGTTATAGCTCTGGAGGGAAGGAATCGTACGTGAATTCATTCAGTGGAAAGTAGTTAGAAACTTTAGCACTTGTTACTTCACATCCATGAGGTGTGTGTAATGAGTTTTTAGGTTTAGGGTTGGTAGTGGAGGAGAGAAGGGAGAGTTAGGGTTAGGTCAAGGAGGGACAAGGAATAGGAGTAAGTTGAAATCACCAAGAAAAATCCCAAAAAAATGCCAAATGTAGTGTAGAATAGGCTTAGGGAGTCACAAACTATAAAAACCAAAAAAATTTAGTTCATTTGACACTTGCTCAGGAGTTGGTATCATGTGCAAACTATGATCACTATCGTTGGTGTGATATCGTGCTAGGTGAGCTAAAAAATGGAGTTAGGAGCACACATTTGGATTGAGACACACTGGAAGGTAAGCCACATAAGTTTTTGATAACAAAAAATCAATTCATAACCACCACCACATGTGATTAAACTCATTTCCGGTATCGCAGGGTGGGACATAGAGATGGGAGAGACCCTTTGAGTGAGAGAGAGGGTCAAGATTGAAGAGGGGTGAGAGTTAAGCACATTGGTACAAAACATTTTGTGATTTGAGCAATTTTGGTTGTAGTATCGTGGTTGGTTGAGTTTTGGTATTGCAATACCAAAATTCCCTAGTATCGTGATACTCGTCGAGTATCGTAGCATTGCATACCACCTGAGGTATTGCGATACCATTTTTGGTATCATATCGTCAAGTTGGTATTGTGATCGTGATCTGCTAGTGGTATCGTATCACGGTCCACTTGGTATCGTATCGTCCCGGTCATGGTATCGTATCGTTGACTCAGCCGTATCGTATCGCTGATACTATCGGTATCATATCATGTACCTAGTATCGTATCGTTTAACCTCCATGGTATCATATCGTGAGGAGTTCTAGTATCGTATCGTCTGAAAGTTTGGTATCGCATCGTTCAAGGTTGTGGTATCGTATCGCCACTTGTGCCAGTATCGTATCGCGAGAGTTTTTGGTATCGTATCATGTACTTAGGTGATATTCTATCACCTGAGCCATCTAGTATCCTATCGTGTAGTGCACTGGTATCGTATTGTGCAGAGCACAAGTATCGTATCGTGCAAAAAGAGGTATCGTATCACTGACTGTTCTAGTATCGTATCATCACTAACAGAGGTATTATATCGCGTTAAGTCTTGGTATCATATCACCAGAGTGGTATCGCCTAGTGTAGTATCACGAGAGTGATATCGCCTAGAATATTTCAAGCGACCTAAGGACAATACTAGAGATAAATTGAGGAGCGAATTGGGGGATAGTGAGAGACCAAGATAGCCCAGGAGAGTGAATGAACTTGAGATTAGCATGGGTGCTAAGTAGTTGGAGCAGTGTTATTTCATCAGTTGGGAGTGCAACTCAGGCAAGTCATCACTCTATCTATTTTGACACCTCTAATGACTCAGAAGAAGAGATACCAATGGCTTCAGAAGACATGCAACGTTTTGTCCCTAGGAGAAACTTCATGTCCACCATAGAGGGGGAATACCGTATCTCTCTGCAATATGTGTCCACTAATTCCCAGGAGATTCCCATGTACCAGGATGGTTTAAATAGATCAGTAGCCAGGATGGTAACTTCCACTAATTCTACAATAGTGTCTAGACCGACAGTCAAGTATGAAGGAGTGTACATGGACAAGTTAGGTCACATCTATGTAGTAACAAAACACCCTGACTGGATCAACGAGAGAGGAGGATTATAAGGACAAGGAATCTTAGGAAGACCTGATCCTGAAGAGTTGGTAACTACACCTAGAGGCAAATCAGTAGTGACTCGAGTCTTGAGAGGGGATTTGATATCTCAAGATGATTACTTACTGGAGGTCTACTTGATCCATGGATCAGACTTATTATTACAAACTGACTCTCCCACACGCGAATAAGAAGAAAGTCCAATGACCTTCTATGAGTTAAAAGATCTTGAAGATGAGTCTAGAGTCACATACCTAGACAAGAACCAAAGAAGGTATTGGCTAGTTGATGCCATTGATAGAGCTCAATTGAAGTATATGGGGTTCCCTGTATTCCCTCAGTGAGAGCAGGCAACTACCTCTCAAAATCCCTTTGGGACACAACAAGAGTCAGAAAATACAATGTCGGGAGAAACAAGTCATCAAAGTATTCCCAATTGCACTCATGTGAAATTCACAATGCCAGCGTTGAAATCACACAATCAAACTCACCCAGGCTTAGGCAACCAACATTGGCCACCAGTGAGGCCAAGACCACCACTAGGAGTGCAGCCTGGAATTCTCCCAATTAGACCAGCAATTCTTGTAATGCCTAGACCACCCGAACCTATAAGAGGATTAAGACCGATTCAAGTGGCTAAGTGTATGAGAAATCATTATGATGGGATGGGAGAACCTTATGATCACATAGCTGAATTTAAAAAAGTCCTAAGGGCTGAACAAGTGGATGATTTCTTTGTGCAGTATGAGTCCTCTAAACTCACCCTCACAAGAACGACTTTGACTTGGTTTCTGATGGAGAGTGTTAATCTCCAAAACAATAAGCTACTCTTGAGGTTAGAGCACCTCTATATCAAGAGTAACTCAAAACCTTCACCAACTTAGAGGATCAATGATCAATTATCAAAGTTTTGATCAAATTGTGAAGAAGATGACTACACAAAAAGTCTGCTGCACATAACTCTCTCATTGACTTATCAAATGTGTAAAGTTTTTTATAAAACTTTGCACAAGGTGTCGTCTATAGTTTGCGCACCTTCTCCTAGTTAAATCATTTCAAAAGACTCAGTAGAGCTTGAGAAATGATCTCAACAAGTCACCTATGTCTAAAACTCTTCTTCTGAGAAGTCGATTCAGACAATTGTAACTTTTAACACTTGGTTCTCTCAATCTAGAACCCATTTATATAACTACTTTTAGCCATAGGTATCTTACCTTCCAACTTAAAGAATGAGTGCTTGCTTGCTCAAAACTTTACACTGTGGAAGGAGAACTGACCAAAACATTAGCATCAAGTTTTTCGCCTCCTGCAACTTCTCTTCTTTCCATTTACACAAGTAAATGTTCCTACACTCAATTCTCTCAGCCTGATCACAATTAGAAGCTGAAAATTTGTACAGAGGTCAATCAACTATAAACTTAAACTTGTACAAAAGCATTTCACAAAAGATTCAACACTGAAGGAGAATACTCAGAAAGATTGGGTGCAAAATTTCTTCATTCCTCGAAAATTTTTACATCTGAGTGATGAGAGAGATCCTACTCACTTCTAAAGTATCTAATGACATCTAATTCTTCTCGAATCTTGTTCTTACACAACCTCTCATATTTGCCCTGACATTTTCTTTGTATAGATAGGCAAATATTTACAAGCTCATGACCATACAAAAGTATAAGATGAACTCACTCTAAATTAATGTACATATGTATACACGTCTTCATCCTCTGAATATATATACTTTCTCCATGCTTCATAACTTGATCTTTTCTTCACTCCTTGGCTTCCAAACCTTCATCAAAACTTCAATTGTTGATTGCTTTGCACCAACAACTCCCCCTCCATCATCAATTGAGGTTTTCTCTATCTTCTTTATGCCTGCCATGTCTTTGAATCTTTGTAGCTTTGGTCCATCCAAGCTTTTGGTTAGCATATCAGCTATCTGATCTTTTGTTGAAGTATGTATTACTTCAATCTCCTTATCCATCACCTTCTCTCTTAGAAAGTGATACTGAATCTCAATATGTTTAGTCCTGGCATGAAAAACAAGATTAGCAGCTAAATATAATGAACTCATGTTATCTCCATGAATAGTGGGTGTACTCTGAAAAATGTCAAAACTCTTCATAAGAGTCTTAAGCCATATCACTTCCTTTGTAGCTTCAACCATACCTTTGTACTCTGCTTTTGTAGTTGACAAAGCAACTATGTGTTTCTTCTTTGAACACCAAGAAATTAACTTATCTCCCACATAACATAAGTATCCATAAGTTGATCTCCTATCATCAGGATTACCTACCCAATCTGTATCACTATAGATCTTGATGTTTGTATCTGATGTAAAACCATAATACAAACCTTCTTTGAGTGTACCCTTAATGTACCTCAACACTCTTTGTCCTGCAATCCAATGTTCTTTCCTAGGACAATGCGTGAATTGAGACAATACTCCAACTGCATATGACAAGTCAGGCCTAGTTAAAGTAGCATAGATCAGACTACCAACCAAACTTTGATATAGCTTCATGTCCTTGAACTCTTCTCCTCCATATGTGCTCAATTTGTGATTCACCTCCATTGGAGTAGGTGCTACCCTACTAAACTTGATCAACAATTTTCTCAAATATCTTTCTTGAGTTACATACACTCCATGTTGAATGTATGAGATCTCCATGCCCAAGAAATATGACAAGTCTCCCAAGTCACTAATCTTGAACTCTTTCTCCATTTGCTTCTTTAGACTTTGAATGCCTTTCTCATCTGTACCTGTAAGAATTATATCATCAACATATATGCACATGTAAATGAACCCATCATCACTTGCTTTAACAAGCAAGCTACTATCTGCTTTAGATACTTGGAAACCAAGTTCTTTCAAGAACTTCACAAGTCTATAATTCCATGCCCTTGGGGCCTGCTTCAAACCATACAAAGCTCTCTTGAGCTTACATACATGATCTGGATACCTTTCATCTCTGAATCCTTGTGGTTGCTCCATGAAAACATCATCTGAAATATAACCATTTAGAAAAGCATTCTTCACATCTAGTTGACATAACTTCCAACCTTTACATGCAACAATAGCTATGAGTGTCCTAATAGTTGTCATCTTTGCCACAGGACTATAGGTCTCATCATAATCTACACCATATGTCTGAGCAAACCCTTTCACAACAAGTCTAGCTCTATACCTAGACACACTTCCATCTACAAACCTCTTTGTCTTGCAGACCCATTTGCATCCAATGATCTTGTGACTATTTGGTGTAGGAACCAAATCCCATGTCTGATTCTCCATCAATGCATCATACTCTTCGTGCATAGCTTTCTCCCAATTTTCCTTACCTTTTTCCTCTTCATATGTAGAAGGGTCTTCATCTGCCTTTATCATATAAGCATAATCTTTGGTAGCCAAAAAAGAAGTGCCATAGCTATACCTTGTAGGTTGCCATTTGTGTCTTGATGACCTTCTGAGTTCTCCACTTCTTGAGGTTTCTGGTTCATCACACTCTGGGTCAAATCTTGGCACTTCTTCAACTTCAACCTGTACGTCATTGTTCTCCTCTTCATCAAATATCTGAACCTTTGATTTACCTTTCTTTTGATTCACAACTTCTTCATCACCGGCATAAATATTGATTGTACCTGCATACCAAGTACCTTGCTCATCAAATGTAACATTCTTTGATACAAGGAATTGTTTTGTGGATGGACTCCACAACCTATATCCCATCTGCTTATCATTATATCCAATGAGCACATATTTTTCAGCTTTAGGTTCCAATTTATGCCTCAATTGTGATGGCACATATGCATATGCCAAACATCCAAATACTTTGCAATGATCTAGAGTAGGTCTCTTACCCCACCATGCCTCATATGGTGTCATACCCTACAAAGCTTTACATGGTAGTCTATTGACCAAATATGTAGCTGTATTTACAGCCTCAGCCCACAAATAATTTGGGCAATTTTTCTCCTTCATCATGGATCTTGCAAACTCAACAAGAGTTCTATTCCTCCTTTCTGCTACACCATTTTGTTGAGGAGAGTACCTGCAAGTAATTTCCCTTTTTATAACTGCATTCCACAAATAATCCATCTTCATTTGCTTGTTGCTTCCCTTTGATATCCTTCTTCTTATCCTTTGAATACATTGCATGACCTGTACTTTTATCACTTTCTCCTTTGACATCCTACTCAAAAGTTAGCATGTGTCCTAACAACTGATTTAGGTCAGAAGTAAAATGATCTAGTGATAATTCAGTAGAAAAAATGAATGGCTTCCATTTATCATCACCTCTCAAACCTTTGAGGATTTGCCTTACCAATTTATCCTCCTCAATATCTTCATCAATTGCTCCTAATGTATCTGCAATGTCCTTCATCCTTGTTACATAATCTGAGATGGATTGAGAGGCCTTCTTCTTGAATGTGGTAAATTCTGCCCACAAGGATGCCTTCCTTGACTTTGTGGTGTTTTGGAAATGCTCCTCCAAAGCATTCCATATATCACTTGCACTTTCAAGACCTCTAATGTGAGGTAGCAAGTAGTCATTAACTGCCATGTAGATAATGCTCCTGGCTTGAGCATCTTTCTTCATACAAGTCTTCAAATCTGATAATTCTTCCCTAGTTGGAACACTAGGATCTCTGAACTGAGGCTTTTCTTCTTCACCTGTAATATAACCTATCAAGTCTTTGCTCATAAGATGAGCTTCCATCCTCATTGACCATGCTGGATAGTTCTCTCTATCCAATTTCTCTATCTGAAGAGAATCTCCCATCCTTTCTTCACCTGTGTATTAAATCCTTCAAGCTTTATGAGTAGTAAGATTACCTTTGCTTTGAATGAAGTTCCTTTTGTCTTCCTTGATATCTTCTAGCCTCCTTCTCAAGCTTTGCTTTCAAGCTTTCACCTTTTGAATCTTCAAATGTTGAATTCTTTATAGCTGCAGTAGTCGGGGTCCTCCTTTCTTCAATTTTGATGCTTCATAGCTGCAGTAGTCGGGGTCCTCCTTTCTTCAATTTTGATGCTTCCTGCTCTGATACCACTGATGGAGAGTGTTAATCTCCAAATGAATAAGTTACTCTTGAAGTTAGAGCACCTCTATATCAAGAGTAACTCAAAACCTTCAGCAATTTAGAGGATCAATGATCAATTATCAAAATTTTGATCAAACTCTGAAGAAGATGACTACACAAAACGTCTATTGCACATAACTCTCTCATTGACTTATCAAATGTGTAAAGTTTTTTATAAACCTTTGCACAAGGTGTTGCCTATAGTTTGTCCAAGTTAAATCATTTCAAAAGACTCAATAGACCTTGAGAAATGATCTCAACAAGTCCCCTATGTCTAAAATTGTTCTTCTGAGAAGTCGATTTAGACACTTGTAACTTTTAACACTTGGTTCTCTCAATCTATAACCCGTTTATGCAAATGCTTTTAGCCATAGGTAGCTTACCTTCCAACTCAAAGAATGGGTGCTTTATTGCTCAAAATGTTACACTATGGAATGAGAACTGACCAAAACATTAGCATCGAGTTTTGCGCCTCCTACAACTTCTCTTCTTTCCATTTACACATGTAAATGTTCCTACACTCAATTCTCTCAGCCTGATCACAATTAGAAGCTGAAAATTTGTACAGAGGTCAGTCAACTATAGACTTAGACTTATACAAAATCATTTCACAAAAGATTCAACACAGAAGGAGAATACTCAGAAAGATCAGGTGCAACATTTCTTCATTCCTGGAAAATTTTTACAGCTGGGTGATGAGAGAGATCCTACTCACTTCTAAAGTATCTAAGGACATCTAATTCTTCTCAAATATTTTTCTTACACAACCTCTCATATTTTCCCGTACATTTTCTTTGTATATATAGGCAAATATTTACAAGCTCATGACCATACAAAAGTATAAGGTGAACTGACTCTAAATTAATGTACATATGTATACACATCTTCATCCTCTTAATATATATACTTTCTCCATGCTTCATAACTTGATGTTTTTTCAGTCCTTGACTTCCAAACCTTCATCAAAACTTCAATTGTTGATTGCTCTGCACCAACAGTTTCAACCATTGGATCCCCATCAATTTGGAGATATTGAGAAATCCTTTCAAGAATTCATAGGAGAATTCACTAAGAGAGGGATTAAACAAAACTCTTCTTCCTTAACTCATAGCTTCAAACAAAACCCAAATGAAACTATAAAGACAGCTACCCAAAAGTTCAATCACTATGTCGATAGATGCCGAGTAATAGAAAGACCCACGTAGCAAAAAAAGATATCATTATTCTTGGACGGGCTGACGAACGAGACCTTGAGAATTTGTGTGAAGAGGCTGCAGATGTTGAGTGAATGTCTTCAAGATTGTATTGACCTAGAGGACAACCTAGCGAAAGATCTCAAGAGTACACCTAGTCCTACGAAATCAAAAGACACTAGAAGTATAGTGACATCCAACTCTAGTCATGTCGAGTAGCTAGTGGAGTTGGTAGCCAAGAAGTTAGGAGTTCATGGACTGCAGAACTACCAGCATCCATCACTAAGAATACCCATTTTACGAAGATGCAGCTTATGTGGAGGAGACCATCCTACTCACATGTGCGTAAGAGGAGGAAGAGGCTTGCCTCAAGCTTACCCTTACAATAGGCAGCCACATCAAGGAACCGCTCTATATTTCCATATAGAACAAAAATACACCAATCATACCACTAAGAATTGTCCATTCAACAGGCAGTCACAACCTTTAAATCAACCTTAGTATAGGCCATATGGATACCCACCTAAAGAGCTAGGAAGGGAGATTCCCAGGTATAATACCTATCCAGGACCACAAGGAGCATCTAGTCCATATAAGCAAGGGCAATATACATAACCTCAGCTAGTGTTAGGACACAACCTCCATTTCCACCGAACATAGTACCAATTAAATATGCTCAACCAGAGGAAAACTTAGAGAGAGCCATAGTGCGAGCATCACCATTAGGCAGTACAAAATCAAGGAACCCAAGATACGAGCAGACCCAAGGAGAATACTATCCCTACGATGTCAGTATGATGGATTACGAGCAAGCTTATGACCCGCAATACTATGGATATGAGGGATATGACAATGTCTATGGACTAGAATTGGCAACCCTCATGTACACCGCGCCCAAGGCACCAGCACTCATGAGTCCACCCATTAGATCACCTATGCCAAAAAGACCATGCTATAGACGTGGAGGACATCACTTTATCACAGAATGCACTCGGCCATACAACCCACCACCCCCTAGGACGTGGGAAGGGTATTGCAATGATTGTGGGAAGGAACATCTCTTTAGAGATTGCCCAAAAAATTCCAATAAGGCTCATGACACTACACCTATTAATGTGATCGAAGTAATTGAATCGTCAAGAAGTGACAAGGAATACACAGTACCATTAAAGGCAATCACACGAGCTCAAATGAAAGGACAAGAAAGAAAACGAGTAGACTCAGAGAAAGAAAAGAGTAAAACCTTGGAGCCTAGAGTACAAGTAGTGGAAGATTCAGAAGACCCACTTCAGAATACCCAAACCACAAAAAGCCAAAAATGGAAGGATAGGAGGGAAAATATCAAGGAAAAATGGATGAAACATAAAAATAAGGAAGACAAGAAGGACACAAGAGGCAATAAGAAACCTAAATTCAGGAAGGAACTCCTATTACACCGTAGACACTAAAACCGGACAAGCCAAGATCAATTCTAGCAGACCCAAAACAAGATGATTTAGACATGTGGTTGAAAGCTTACCAAGCTAGAATCCTGAATGGACCAAATGTAGAGCAGCACGAAAAGCTTTACCCACAAGGGGAGTTAGAAAAGGAGAGGCTACCGATATGTAGAAAACCCATAGAGGTAGCTCAAGCCACCCTAGAGAAGACTATCCCAATCCTCCTTGAGACGAGAATATCTAAGAATCAGTACAATGAATGTCTTAAAACCAAGGACTAGAAACCAAACAAGAAGGATGATAAGGAAGAATTACTGAATACCTAGGACAAGTCTATGTCCACAATCCCTGATTTAGAAGCTCATTGGCCAAGAGAGTTGTGCACTAGAATTCGAGAAGATCAATGGAAAAAGAATGGAGTTTCAAAACCCCCTTTTGAGGAACTAGATGTGGAAGACTATCAACCAACGCCAAACTTGGAGGAAATATATGAAGAAGTTTCTATGTTAGACCGAACTAGGGAGGAAGCCCACAACATTTTCACCCTACCAAACTACATGGGAGAATATGAGAAGGAATCCATGATCTTCTGTGCTCCCACAGTACGGGGAAAAGAAAAGGAGCCTTCGTACAAAACCTCACACAATCTAGTAGAACTCAAAAAGACCAAAGTACAATGTCAGTTGATTGTGGAAGAATTGATTCGTTTCAAACCACAATTATGGAAACAATAGGCGGGACAATTGAAGTTAGAGCAATGGAAGAATGAAAAGGAAAGCAAGGAAAATGAAAACCCTTCTACTGTACAAATCCCAATGGATAAGGTTGGAGAATTTAGCGAAGGAGATGAGGGCAACACATGCCTACCCGTCACATACAATGAATACATGACCAAGGTTGTACTAGACATAGGAGTAGGAGTAGGCCATCAAAGAGATTTGGGAGAAGCTTTAATTAGTAGATGTCCATGTTGAGAAACCCCTGGGAATATTGGAAAAGATTAGATTAACCACCTGTGGAGTCGAGTTTGAGCACTGTGATAGCCTCTAGACCCAAGGGAACGTGTCTTACACACACCTATGTTTTGTTCAATTAACTTGTACTATGCCACTTTCTTTTTCTCTAGGTCCACAATTGCTCTCAAATATATCCTCTTCTGAGATCCCCAGTAGGGTCGCCAAAATGGATACCTGCCTTAAGTCCGAGAGAAAGTGCTCGCGTCCAATGATGCTTGGCTTGAACCTCTTGTATTGTGTCAACTCATCTTATCCTAAACCCATAATTACACTCGAGTGTATACTCTTTTGCGATTGGCTTAAAAAATTAAGGTCCGCTCATAGGTTGAGATAGATTGGAAAAATGAGGAGGTCATGGTCTCATTAAAGTCTTTATTTAGTTACCTTCACTTGGCCTTTTATCCAAATGGGAGCATACTCCTCAACCATGAGTTGTCTTGTTATTCGTCTTGCATACGAGGTTTGTGTATGGGGGTCTCAGCTTAAGTCAATCTCACTCTATCTCATCAAGAGATGTTGGAGATAACATTTGTGCGGTTAAGAAAGTGTGGGTTCCAAAGTTGGGAGGATAGTGCTCGAAAATGTCTACCGAGCTAATGTCTACCAAGCTAAGTAATGTGCATGACAAGAGTGGAACTATGGGATAAAACAATGCTTGGCATGTGACGCTCAATCACAATATCAATGTATGTTAACAAGATAGGCAGCGCTCGCGTTGTGAGTGATTCCTCAAATTTTGTTTGTTTGTTTGTTTTTTTTTTTGGTTGTTAACCCAAGTAATCCCAACAGGACACTTTTGATATAGCTTCTAAAACTCTTTTGAGTATAACAAAAAAAAATCATGCGTACACGTTTTTTCCATTTTTATTTACTCCCAATGGAAGTAATTACCGAAAACACTTTATCTATTGATGAGATTTACTTGGGAACACACAAGTTATACTCCTGATTTATGCGCAATGCTCTTCCATCGACAAGATCTAAAATTAACCTTCCCTTGCATGCATGGATTCACCTCCTGGCCCCTTGATCATGTGTACATTGAAAACTCCATATTTAATGAACAACCATGGTGATATTTTGTACAATACTTCAAGAACCCGTTCAGACAAACAAAACGATGCATCAATTGTTTCAATTATTTGGTCAGCACACTTCAAACCATAGACATGCAGCATTCGAAACATGTGATTCAGCACATTTCTTTCAGCAATAATTTACAGCAAGAAATTTAACATCTTGTAAGTGCAGATTATGTTCTTGAAAGCTGAATGAATTATACTTATGCACCTGCTGGCATTACAGACTCTATAAGGTATTAAAGTGCTTCAACTTATAGATTCCCGTTCCTAATATACTTGAAGACTAAGCAAATCATGAGCTTCTAATGTCTATGTTGCGCTAAACAATGGAATAAGACATCCGCATGAGAGATAGGCGCATATGGCAATACATCATGTCTAAGTTTATTATTCGTATATTAACATGAAAGATGCATCAGAACCTGACCAATGGTGTACTATAATCATTGCAAACCTTAACCTGCAAGTGAACAATGAGAGTACAAGAATACCATAGGCTACGCTTTTCCTCCTCCTTCCCATGCTTTCTCTGTACCTCTTCCAATAATATGATTGTAGGAAATCTTCACTCTCCTCGAGTCCTTTCCTTTGGCAGCATCATTCTGGGGTCTCGGGAAACACCTCAATCATTGCGCCTGCCTTCAGTTCCTCATAATAGTGCAAGATTCTCCTCCAAACCAGGACTTCTTCCACAACAGCAGCATCGATAGCGCCTTTTTGGACTCTCTCCCCTCTATTGCATAATCCTCTCACTAGCGAAAGCAGCCAGCAGCCCGCACCAAAAATTTGCTCCCCTTGTACTGCCCATGATACTCTGCTACAGCCTCTACCTCCCCCCCTCTTTTTCTACGTATCCAGGTCACTTGCCAGCGAGAGAGAGAAAAAAACGAGAGCTTCCCCCCCTCTTTAGCGCATGTCCTCCTAAATGGAACGGATAATTCCACGATATGTGGCTACCCTTTTTTCTGTCAGTCCCATGGAGTCTCTTTTGGCAGCGTTTAACGTTTTCCCTTTGTGAAGATATGTAGGGCTACTTCCTCCACATTTTTCCAACTGACAAGTAAACGGTTTCTCCTTTTTGCAATAGTATCTGACTCCTCCTTTTGTTTTTGTCATCCAATACCTTGCACTTTCGAAGTACTTTATCGCCCAGGTGGGTAGGAAGCTCATCCTTTCAAATAGAATACGTTGCATGCCTCTTTCTTCTTATGAAGCTTGCCCATCATTAATAATTCATTGAGTTTCTTGTGATAGATTTCAGTTGCTATTGCATCCCAATTAGTCTAAAAATGATTGCTTGTCCTTTGTTTTCTCTTCCTTGAGCCCTTCCCGCAACTTCATGCTCATGAAATTCTTCTTGTCTCCTTTGGGCAATAATAGATAGCTAAGAGAAGATGAAGAGAGATTACTTCCTACTCCAAGCCACCATGTCCCATTGTGATTTTCACCATCCAACATCATCTTTTCTTGCAACACGTCTACATTTAAACAAAACATCTTCCAAGATGGAACATGTTAGTGCATCCATTAACAAACTTTTTTCAGTTAACAAGCACATATTAGCTATCTATCAATTTGGATAGTCTAATAATTATGAAATGATATTAGGATGACCTTTCATGAAACAACTTAGAGTAGTGCAAGACTAGGGAAGACACTCATTATACCTTCAACATCAAGGAACCACTACCAAAATAAATTTACATCCTTTGCACCCCCACTACAATGGAATCCCGTACACAAGGAAGAAGATGATTTGTCTATCCATAGCGTTGGATTGAGTGATCAATCATGGATGCACGACGATGCCCAATTATGGATGTGTAAGAAAGCAAAGAAAGAGGATAAAAAACTTCAGCTATGGCCCTTAGGACATCCGCATTATCGACCCATAGAGGATCCAATGTACATGCCTCAAGTTCTCCCTGATGAAGCATTCAAACCGCATAGTTGGATGGAAATCCTAGCAACCTGTATGTGTAAATGAAGAAGTATTGACCATGAATGAATGTGCGGACGAAGAAGGCTATGACGTAAACTTGTACGTGGTAGTCCTTCAAGAGGTAGAAGCCGGAGAAGTATTCGAAAAGGAATGGAAAGAAGAATATGAGAGCATAGAAATGGAACTAGAGTTCGATTCAGAGGAACACTATCTAAAATCCATTCAAGCCGAAGACAAGTATGGAACACCTAAAGTATTAGCAATCGAAGCCGCCCCTATAATGCCAAACCATGAGGAAATCATGAGTAAGACCGAAAACCAACCCTGGATCTTTTTGAAGTTCCCGAACACTTCAAAAGATACAATGTAGAGGAAAGAAAAATAGCCATTCAGATGTCGAAGAGAGAGGCAAGAGACGGAGAAGCGTATGACAACAAGGAAGAAACGAAAAAAATCATAGTGACCATAGAAAATGGAGAAGACAGATGCACCTACATAGGAAAGGATGTGTCACCTAAGGAGGAAGAAGAATTAATAAGACTGATTCAAGAATATCGAAGTGTATTTGCATGGACCTACAAGGATCTCAAGGGTGTGGAACCCTCCATTTGTTCTCACCGAATAGCAATGATACTTGATGCAAAACCATCAAAGCAACACCCTAACACTTATAATGATGTCTATGCCGCAAAGATTAAAGAGGAAATAAACAAATTACTGGTGGCCGGATTTATTTACGAGATAGAGCATACCGAATGGGTGTCACCATTAGTAGTCGTGCCCAAAAAGAACGAGAAGCTGAGAGTGTGCATTAATCTAAAGAAAGTCAATGCAGCCACAATCCCTGATAGTTATCCATTACCTATCATTGATCACCTATTGGAAAGAGTTGTAGGTAAAGAAGTCTATAGCTTCTTGGATGAATTCTCTGGATACAACCAAGTAGCTATTGCTATTGAAGACCAACACAAGACTGCATTTGTGATTGAATGGGGGGTCTATGCTTTCAGAGTGATGCCTTTTGGGCTCACTAACACCCCTACTAATTTCCAAAGATTGATGCATCACGTTTGCAAAGAATTCCTAAGGAAGAGTATGGAAGTATATGTAGACGACCTATGTACATACTCAGATCGGAGGCAGGAACACATTCCGGAGTAGCAAAGAATATTTGAAAAATGCTGACAATATAGAGTATGTCTTAATCTCGAGAACTACATTTTTTTATGGTAAGACAAGAAAAAATCCTAGGGCACATCGTATCTAGGAACGGAATATCTACGGATGAAGACAAGATCAAAGTAATTCTAGAACTTCCAAGACCAAAAAATGCAAAATAAGTGCAAGCATTTATGGGTCACTGTGGATACTATCACTGTTGGAACACAACAATCACAAATTGATGATTACAAAGAGCTTGAAGCATGTCAAAGATCAGATTGAAGTTCAAGAAGTCACTTGAGAAAGTGAAGAGATCTCAAAAGTGAAGTTTGTATACATATGAACATTCAGTTGAAAAT
Source organism: Ceratopteris richardii (assembly GCA_020310875.1). Taxonomy (NCBI): domain Eukaryota; kingdom Viridiplantae; phylum Streptophyta; class Polypodiopsida; order Polypodiales; family Pteridaceae; genus Ceratopteris; species Ceratopteris richardii. The sequence goes on from CM035440.1 coordinate 35,134,606, forward strand.
TCTTGTAATTTGAGTAGAGATAATCCTTAGGATGATAAGGAGTAATGTAATAGACACGGGATAAGTCTAGAACCATATGTATATAAGTCAATGATGTAAAGAAATACATGAGAAGAGTCATTTGAAGACAAGTGTCTTAGAGATAGATGTGAAGAGAGTTATCTTCAGAAAATAGTGAGGATCATTTCGTAGATTTCTCTTAGTTTGATCATGTGGATTAGAAATCCTTTTGTACACATCTAATCTGAAAGCTAATGAAGCTATGTTTAGAGTTTTATGATCTAATTCCTTTCCTACTATGAGTATGATCAATAGGAACATTTGTATGTAGAGTATGCAGATAGACTTCTCAGAGTCGCACACTTTTCTATGTCAATGTTTTGCTTAGATCTCAGTGCACAATGTAAAGTTCTTAATGAATGAGCATTCAAAATCTAATTTAGAAGGTAAGGAAGCCATGGCTAAAAGCATTTAGCAAAATGGGATATTTGCTGTGAGAAATCAACTTAAGAAGTTGACCATGTCAAAGTCGCCATTTTTGGAAGACAGTTTTTGACATAGATTTGATCTAAAAGATCAAATTAGAAATCTAGTGGTTCTTTTGAAGAACTAATGATCAATATATTTGCACAAGGTAGTATGGATATGTGAGTATCATTTGAATGATTAAATTTTAAGCATTATGAAGAAATTGAAGCCTATCTCTGAAGAATTCTTGAAGATGAAGAAAACTTCTTACAGAGAAGTATTTCTTGATATATGTGAAAAATAATTTGAAGTTTGTGTAAATTTTGATTTATTCTTGATATAGAGGAGTTCTTAAGTCAAGATAAATTGAAAATTTGGAGATTAAAAGGTCTCCAACAGTGGTATCAGAGCTAAAGGTGTAGTACAGGTGAAGAAAAAGCAAGGAGAACCTCGAGTGTTGCAGGAATCAGAAATTTTGTGAATAGAAGAAGCAAAGACTAAAGCTTGGAAGAAAACTTGAAGAAGTATAAAGCACAACGGATCAAGAAAGATTAAGACTTCATATCAAAGGTACACTCTATTATCATAAATCATAGTAATTGCATACACATATGGGAGAAACCTTGCAGATTGATAAGATAGATAGGGAGAACTATCCAGCTTGGTCCATGAGGATGGAGACACACCTCATGAGCAAAGATTTGATGGCATTCATTACAGGAGAAGAAGAAAAGACTGAGTTTGCAGATCCTAGTATTCCAACTAGGGAAGAGCTTGCAGATTTGAAGATCTGGATGAGAAAGGATGCTCAAGCTAGGTGCATCATTTACATGGCTGTAAATGATTATCTTCTACCTCACATCAGAGGATTGGAAAGTGCAACAGATGTGTGGAATTCTTTGGAAGAGCATTTCCAAAACACAACCAAGTCTAGAAAGTCTTCATTATGGGCAGAGTTTACAACCTTTAAGAAGAGGAGCTCACAATCAATTTCTAATTATGTGGCAAGAATGAAGGATATTGCAGATAGCTTGGGAGCAGTAGATGAAGACATTGAAGAGGATAAGTTGGTAAGGAAAATACTTACAGGTTTGAGAGGAGATGAGAAGTGGAAGCCTTTCATATTGTCCATAGAATTGTCACTAGATCACTTTACTCCTGATCTTAACCAATTGCTAGGACACATGCTAACTTTTGAGCAGGACGTTAAGGGAGATAATGATAGGAGTGCAAGTCAAGTCATGTATTCCAAGGACAAGAAAAAAATGGCAAAGGGAAGCACTCAACTGATGATGAAGGGACCTCAAGTCAAGCTAAATTTACAAAAGGAAAGATGAATTTCAGAGGTAAAGGAAGAGGAGGTAAGAACAAAGATAATACTAAAGCTTGTTGGATTTGTGGCAGAACCAATCATTTGGCAAATGATTGTTGGTATAACAATCAAAACGGTGGAAGTAATAACAAGAGCTTCAATCAAAGAGGTAGAGGAGGCAGAAATCAAAGAGGAAACTTCAGAGGAAGAGGTGGTAGGACATCATATGCTAGAGGAGGTGGAAGAAGTTTTCAATCTCATTCCTACAACAACAATTATTATAATTATGCATCAAATCAAAAGGATGACATGACTCTCATCTTGAATGCAACTCATGAAGCAGTAGGAGAAGACCAACGGGTGTTTTATATTGACTTGTAAAGGATGGAAGTTATCACAATTAGATGTGAAGAATGCATTTCTGAATGGGTATATTATAGATGAAGTGTACTTGCTATTGCTGCTTGTAAAGGATGGAAGTTATCACAATTAGATGTGAAGAATGCATTTCTGAAATATATTATAGATGAAGTGTACATGGAGAAACCAGAAGGTTTCATGGATTCAATTGGATCAGATTATGTGTGTAAGCTCAAGAGAGCTTTGTATGGGTTGAAGCGGGCTCCAAGAGCATGGAATTATAGGCTTGTTAAGTTCCTGAATGATTGTGGATTTCAAGCATCAAAGGAAGATAGTAGCTTGCTAGTGAAGGCAAGTGAAAATGGATACATATATATGTGTATTTATGTTGATGATATTATTTTCACAGGTACAGATGCTCAAGGAATCAATGAGTTTAAGACAAATAGAGAGGGAGTTTAAGATAAGTGATTTGGGAAACTTATCTTATTTCTTAAGAATGCACATTGTATATACTCAACATGGAGTATATGTTACACAAGAGAGGTACTTGAAGAATCTTCTGGTCAAGTTCAACATGGAGGATTGCAAGCCTTCAAGCACACCATTGGAGGTAAATCATAAATTGAGCAGGTATGGAGGTGAAGAGTTTAATGACATGAAGAAATATCAGAGTTTAGTAGGTAGTTTAATCTATGCTACCTTGACAAGGCCAGATCTATCATATGCAGTAGGTGTGTTATCACAATTTATGCATTGTCCAAAGAAGACTCATTGGATTGCAGCTCAAAGGGTACTCAGATATATCAAAGGAACTCTAAGTGAAGGTCTGTACTATGGATTTACTTTTGATACAAGAATTAAAGTATTTAGTGATGCAGATTGGGTAGGTGATTCAGATGATAGAAGGTCTACTCATGGGTATCTCTGTTATATTGGAGATAAGTTAGTTTCTTGGTGCTCAAAGAAGCAACATAGAATTGCTTTGTCATCTACAGAAGCGGAGTATAAAGGAATGGTAGAGGCTACAAAGGAAGTGATATGGTTAAAGACCTTGTTGAAGAGTTTTGAAACTGATCAGAGTACTCCAATTATTTTTGGAGACAATATGAGCTCATTGTATTTGGTAGCTAACCCTAATTTTCATGCCAGGACTAAGCATATAGAGATTCAATATCATTTCTTGAGAGAAAAGGTACTGATAAAGAGATTGAAGTGATGTATACTCCAACAAAAGAACAAGTTGCAGATATATTAACAAAAAGCTTGGATGGACCTAAGCTACAAAGATTCAAGGAGATGACAGGAGTGAAGAAGAATGGAATAATCACAATTAGTGATTGAGGGGGAGCTGTTGGAACACAACAATCACAAATTGATGATTACAAAGAGCTTGAAGCATGTCAAAGATGAGATTGAAGTTCAAGAAGTCACTTGAGAAAGTGAAGAGATATCAGAAGTGAAGTTTGTATACATATGAACATTACAGTTGGAAATTCTTGTAATTTGAGTAGAGATAATCCTTAGGATGATAAGGATTAATGTAATAGACGCGGGATAAGTCTAGAACCATATGTATATAAGTCAATGATGTAAAGAAATACATGATTTCATAGATTTCTCTCTAATTCCTTTCGTACTATGAGTATGATCAATAGGAACATTTGTATGTAGAGTCTACAGATAGACTTCTCAGAGTCACACACTTTTCTATGTCAATGTTTTGCTTAGGTCTCAGTGCATAGTGTAAAGTTTGTAATGAGTGAGCATTCAAAATCTAAGTTAGAAGGTAAGGAAGCTATGGCTAAAAGCATTTAGCAAAATGGGATCTGTGCTGTGAGAAATCAACTTAAGAAGTTGACCATGTCAAAGTCGCCATTTCTGGAAGACAATTTTTGACACAGATTTGATCTAAAAGATCAAATTAGAAATCTAGTGGTTCTTTTGAAGAACTAATGATCAATATAGTTGCACAAAGGTAGCATGGATATGTGAGTATCATTTTAATGATTAAATTTGAAGTATTATGAAGAAATTAAAGCCTATCTCCGAAGCAGATTCTTGAAGATGAAGAAAACTTCTTACAGAGAAGTATTTCTTGATATATGTGAAAAATAATTTGATGTTTGTGTAAAGTTTGATTTATTCTTGATATAGAGGAGTTCTTAAGTCAAGATAAATCGGACATTTGGAGATTAAAAGGTCTCCAACAATCACCAATTTATCCACATGTACGCTATAATTGCCAAGCCTTTGTATAGATTGTTGACTCAATTCACATGGACGGACGAATGCAAGAAGTCATTCAATCAGATAAAAAAGCGACTTAACACGGCACCAATTTTGAAAACACCCAATTGGAACAAGCCTTTTCATATTCATGTGGACACTTCCAATTACGCAATAGGGTGCATCTTAGCTCAACTCGCAGATGAAGGAAAATTGGACCATCCAATTACCTATGCAAGGAGACAACTGAATCAAGCCAAAAAAAACTATACAACTACGGAGTGAGAAGGTTTAGGGATGGTGTACGCCGTTAAGAAATTTAGACACTACTTGTTAGCTAACAAGTTCAAGTTCTTCATAGATCATCAAGCCTTATTTTACTTAATGAATAAGCCTTGTAGCACAGGAAGACTAGTGAGATGGTTTCTGTTATTAATGGAGTTCGATTTTGAGGTAGTTGTAAAAAAAGGAAATACCCACGTGAGAGCCGATCATCTCTCTAGGTTAACACATGGAGAACCACCGAGGGGAGTACCCGATGATTTGCCAGACACTTACCTGTTTAATTTGGAAGTGTGTCCTAAGTGGGCAGAAAAGCTAGTTCCAATCCTCACCCATGGACCACAACACTCAATTAACAAGGAGAGTAGGAAGGAAATCCTATAATCACGTAACTTACACATTGTAGCAGGAAGTGTGTATCGTAAAGAATCCAACAGTGTATTGTCTAGATGTGTAGAAGAAGACAAACAAAAGAATTTGATTGAAGAACCTCACATAAACAAATGGAGAATGCATAAGGGAACCCATGGAACTCTGAGAGAATTGAAAGGATTAGGAGTATATTGGCCTGATATGCCTAAGGATGTCCATGAATATGTCAGTAGTTGCATAGAATGTCAGGGAACTAAACACCATATCATACATCTTTACCTTTCTCTACCATAACACCCAACTAGAGTAAGACATTAGTGAAATTCCTAAAGACACGAGATCATGAGGAGGGAATCAGTTTAGTTAAAAAACGATCCCTGGAAGAAATGAGTAAGGATTATGTTATCATGGGAAGACAATTATTCAGGAGAGAGAAGGATAATCAACTACGACTATGTGTACATGAAGGGGAGTACCTAATGGCACATGCAGGCACGGCACGAGGACATTTCTCAGCTGAAAGAGCAATAACAATGATCCTCTTTTCAAGCTTGTGGTGGCCAACTCTACATATGGATGCAAACACCTACATAAAAATTTACGAGACATGCCAAAGAGCTAAATTTGACTAGACGAGATGATATGCCATTAAGACCCATGGTTTATGGAGAGCCTTTTCCAAATGGGGCATTGATTTCATAGGACCCATTAACCCACCAGCCAAAGGATCACATGCTGAATACATAATAGTAGCAACGGATTACTTGACTAAATGGGTCGAGGCGAAAGCAACTAGAAAAAATGATGTTTGACCACAGCTAAGTTTCTTTTTGAGCATATCTTTACTCGCTTCGGACTACCTATAGAGATAGTAAGCGATCGAGGAACGCATTTCATTAATGAAGTAATAGAGTCCTTAATAAATGAGTTCCTAGTGATCGATAAAAAATCAGCTCCTTATCATCCTCAAGTGAACGGTCAAGCGGAAATCTCCAATAAGGTGTTATGCACAGTATTGACAAAGATAGCCAATAGTGGAAGGTCAGATTGGGACAAACAATTGTATCATGCAATTTGGGCCTTCCACGTGGCTTACAAGACTACCATTGGAACTACACCATTTAACCTAGTGTATGGACAAAACGCAATCTTGCCCATCGATTTTTTAGTGCCTACTTTGAGAATAGCGCAACAGCAAGAATGGATAGGGCATGAATTGTCCAAGAAACTAGACCAAATTGAGAAGCTACATGAGACTATGATACAAGCTGTTGCTTGAATTTATGTGGCAAAGAGAAGACAAAAAGCATATTATGATGCACACATCAAAGACAAAGGACTAAAAAAAGGAGATTTAGTTCTGGTATATACTTTGAAGCAACACGCGAAGAAGCTATAGAAACGCAGATATGAACCTCTAATAATCAATAGGATTTCAAAAAGCAGAGCTATTAACCTAGCTACTCTAGATGGAGATGTTCTTCCTAATTACATGAGCGGTTTTCGAGTAAAACGCTAGATGGAGCCATTGACGGACCAAATGTTAGCACGACTGGTAGGTGCACAAAATAGAAAGAGAGGAAGAGAGGATTAGAGAAGAGGCAAGACAGGAAGCCCTAGAGCATATCAAGAAATGGAAAGACTTGATAAGAAAAAGGGATGAACGGTATCTACAAGGAGAAGAGCCTATTCCCATGGCCAACTATCAAGTTCACAAGGCCAACACGAACAATATCAGCATATCCCAACCATACTTAAATCTGGGGATTGGAACAAAAAAGTACTAGCTAATAGATGCCTTGATAGACTCGAGAGTAGCACTCAGTTGCATACGAAGGATGGTCATCACGCATCTTCAAACAACCATAACACCTACTAAAGCACACATGATAGGCGTTGGAGGTCAAGTCATAGAATGCATTGGAGAAGCTTCAGTATCCCTCCACATAGGAAAGTCCACTATGGAACAACGAGTCTTGGTGTGTAAAGATGAGGATCTAATAGAGCACCTGATCCTAGGGCAAGATTGGATCATTGAGAACGAAGTGAGCATTCACATAGCTCAAGGGTACATCTCAGCAAAAGTAGGGCACAAAGAAATCTTTAGCTTGTTAGAAGAAAGACTCTCTCCTATACATGAAACCCTAGAGTGTGAAAAACAAATCCTAGAAGAGGAAATAGCAAATGACTCAATCAAAAATCTACCAGAAGCATGTCCGAAGAAAGAAATGACTATCAACACCAATGCATCACTCGTTGAGGTGAATTCATCCCACATGCATGGAGAATCCAAGAGAGATATAAAGACAACGCTACTAGAGTCACCTACAATAGTGGAAGATCATCAACATGGAAGTCCAATTTCTGATTATCGCAACCAGGAAGTGCTAATCTACACTCGGTTTGCAAGGATTGAATGAGGGAAATAGAGAATTCTACATCGATACAGGACACTCATCTTATGGAGGCAAGGAATAACAAAGGATCCTCTTCATTATGATTGGAACTGAAGAGACTTCTGAGAGTATGACTTCCAAAGTCATTAGTAGAAGCTCAGAAACCACGGCAAAAAATATGCATTCTGAAAAGAATCAGACAAATAGCAAACTAAGAGATAGACAAGCAAGAAGAAACATTGTACCGACAAATCAGGACCATAAAGCCAAACAAGACTGACCATAAAGCCAAACGAGACTAACCAAAGGTACCAGAGGAGTAGGATCCCAACCAATCAGACTTCAAAAAAGAAAGAGGAAACACTTGGAGCACGACAAGACAAGGAGAAGATGAAGCCTCAAACTGCAACTACAAAATGGATATGGAAATGGAAGAGGCAGCAAGATAAGAACAACAGATCCAACTAGATTTCAATTGCACTCATGATGAGCTGAATGCACCTAAAGTATGCATGATAGGGACACATTATGAGGCCATGCATTCGGCACATGATGTACGTAACAAAACTAGTGGTGCACAATTCCCACTTGGGAATGGATCATAGATTCTACTTCCATAGGAATGGACCTACTATGTAAATAAATAAATGCTTCAGCTACACTAATTCTCGTTTTCTTTCAGGAATAAAAATGAAAAAATATGTGGTAAGAGATCTTAATTATGTAAGCAAGGGGAAATGGAGTGATGCAATGAATGACATGTCACTACAACACACATCACTAAAGACATGCCTTCTATAGGAAGCTGATGCTCTTTTCATTACAAGTGCAGATGGCTTCTGAGGACTCTGAAGCAACCATTCAAGAGGAGGTGCTGGAATCCCCTCTACAAAGCATGACTAAGGCAAAATGTCACTAGTTTAGAGAAGATCAACCTGTCGGGGACTACTTGTTCCTAGTGACGATCAAAATTATGGATACTGACCATCAGTTCCCAATAATGTCCCAAGACTTCAAAGTAGTGCATGAACTTCCATCGACGGTGGACATCATGAAGAAAGCTGGTATCCACAAATACTTTGAACTCCCTATATACAAATCGGATTTCTAGCATTGCTCACAAGTCATGAACATCTTACAACCAGCCTTACATGATCCTTTAGTACCAGAAGCAAGAGTCCTAGATGCAGCAGGAGAGTGGGTTATCATACAATTCACCCACGACTTAATTAAAGAAGCTTTCGGATGGGAAAAAGACGCGAATACCATTTTGAAAGAGGAAAGTTAAGGATCAAAGACCAAAATGTTCATAGATATCAATCGCATTGACATAGAAGAGAAAGTCAGACTCATTCATCAACACTTCTGCTTTCCCAACATGCACACATATACTGCTCCACAGAAGATTATAGTGCAAATGTTGTCCCATGCAATCAAACACATTGGGAATCAAGTTAATATGACTCCATACATTCAAGAACGGCTCTTTGAGGCCAAGAAACTATGGAATCATAACAAGTTCCTAAATGGAAGCATTGCCTTAATAATACTGATCTAACATGCTTTGGGCATTAGAGAACATCTGAAAGAGATTCCATCATCAGAAGCAATGGCCAAGTATGCAAAGATTGCTACAGTTCCAAGATAGAAGAAAGGAGTCAAGATAGTAGAAGAAGCGGAAACGAGCTCCAAACCAAGAATGAGAGGTACCAAAAGACTCTGGGAAATGATGCAGGTAGAAGTCGAAGCTCTAGCTACAAAGAAAGCACACGTACTTCCAAGGACTAGGCATGAAGAAAATCCACACATTACAGAGGAAGAATTGACAAAAGCAATGGAAGCTACTCACCAGTATATAGAAGGACAAGTAAATCTATTAGTGCAAGGGCATCACTACCAACAAGCCCATCAAGTCTCTAAACAAAGAAAAAGGTTCACCAAAGTTCATAGATATCGAGAGTTGGGACTAGTGAATTCTAGTTCTTCATCCGTGTTAAATGTGGATATTAGAAGTGATTAAAGAGACAATGGTCAATGGGAAGAATTAAATCAAGTGAAGGATGAATTTGGCATGGAAGACACAAAGAAAGATCAAACACTTGATAATAATATCTAGGACACCACAAGGCAGGAGGCATCTCAAGAAGGAGTCCATGTGATCAAATTAAATGAAGCATCCAACATCCAGATCAAAGAGACTATTCTAGCGGGAAACTTCCAAATGAAGAAACCTAAAGAAGAAAAGGTAGAAAACACAATCGAAGAATCAAAACCCTTCACACCAATGAGGGTAGTGGCAAAACCCTCTCCGATGGATGTCACGTTTCAAGGAAGTGCTACCAAATCGATGGAAAAGGAAGAGGAAAGAAGAGACCATGAAGTACAACTCCAAATAAGGCAACCACATAACAAAACGATACATGTGGAGCAAGGAAAAGACATACGAAGCGGGGAAGAACCAAGCATCCCCAAGACTTGGTTGAATGTGGATGTCGCTCAGCTGAAGCTAGTAGTACAACAAATGATACAAACTGCCATGGATACTCAATAGCTAATGCTTGAGGCTGATGCACATTACGACAAAGCAATGAGGGAGAAAAATCAGTTCGAAGAAATAGGTGAAAATTTATCTGCCAAATTAATTCAAGCACAAAAGATAATATTAGAGAAGGAGGCAGAAACCACCAAGGCCAAGAATCAATGTGCCACACTAGAAATGGAAAATCAGAAGCAGGAAGAACAATTGAAAGAACTACAAAGCAAATATGAGGCTAGCGAAGCAGACAAGGCACGAATGAATACTAGAAGCAAGATCCTTGAATCTCAAATCAAGGTGTACATGGATGAGGCTGATAATTTAAGGAACAAGAATAAAGAACTAATGACGACCCTATTATGCAACCAACCAATAACAGCTACTGAAGTAATAGAGAACAACACAAAAGCATTTGAGGAACGGATATCAAAATATGAAGATCAACTGAAGAAAGAGCAAGATATCATAGCAGAATGGGAGAAAAGATATATGGATGACACTAATGAACTTTGGAAGAAGTGGAAAATGGCAGAGAATAGGTTCTTAGTACAATGCGATGAAGATGCTAGTCAACTTGCTGCCATGGGAGAAGAACTCTTGAAGAACAAAGAAGAAGTCAGGAGAGCCACTGAATAAATCAAAGAAAAGGATGAAACAATAAACAAATTGAAAGCTCAATTAGCAAAGCAGGTCAATGAGGGGACACCAGTAGTTCCACCCTTCACAGTGGTTATTGAGGAGAGTGAGGTACGTCCTCTTTCTCCCCCCTTACATCATTCACCAATAAGGGAGGAAATAGTGACCAACACTCAATGACATACTCGGGCTGTTGCATAACTAAGCAGAAATGAGCATGCACTACTGGTGTCCCAACTTACTGAAGAGTTTGAAGAACAAGTAATGAGAGTCATGAAAGAAGCAAAGATTGAGAGTAAAAATCTAGAATAGGTAATGACACATTTCAATGTGCCGTATGGGTTACTCAGAGAACAAACAAGAGAGTACATAAAGGCCACAACAAATAACGAGCCAGATAGCAACCTACAGTTCAATATGCAAACATTTACCTATACACAAGAGGAATTTGATAAAGCAGATCCTATATGGAGACGGAAAGTTTTCGAGAAGAATCCTACACTAGGGGTCCACTGGGAATCAGCACCATATATACTTCAAGTCAACCCATCTTTTTCCCCAGTACCCAGAAGACGCTCTTGGATGCAATTTTGGGAAGGAGAGTGCCCGGGAAGCATAAATAATCAATGGCTCAACTATCCATTACCACCAAGTCCACCTCATAATTACTTACCAACCAAAGAGTACATGGTAAAAACAATAGAATTTTGGATTGCCAGATATGCAGTTGTACCTGATTTAACCGTCAAAATGGCTAACAAAATTTTGAGTATGCTACTGACATTAATAAAGCTATTTCAGCATGCACAATATACATTCTTGAACTTCATCGGCATTAACCAGGGATCAGATGCCCTCGTTTTTTATTTATCAACCATACCTAGTCGATTAACACTTATGGCTATCTACTCAAGATTAATGTTTTTGCCATGTACATATATGCAAACATTTGAAGAAGCATTTTTATAGGGTTCCTTGAAATGGATTCAGAGATTTTTCCAAAAATATCTTTGAACCTTAATGCAAGACTGGTGGCCTACGAATTAAGTTTCTTTGCAAATCATAGACAGGCACCAGATGAGAGGGTGAAATCAACTCAATGGAAGGAATTAATGCTATGTCAAGCCAATTTGCTTAATCAATGAGAGCAGAAAGTCATACAAACATACTCACATCACCACAAAAAGCTTGTCACGGATGACAGTGTTCAAGAGGAGGGACGTGTAGAAGGGGAATTGAGCAAAAAAAGAAGAAGAAGAAGATCAAATAATAAAACCGCTTAGTGAAGAACAAAAGATCATAAAGAAAAGAACAACCATCTGCCCAAAGCCCCGTAGGGGCATGCATCAGGCGACATCACCAAAGAACCAGGTCCTGAGGATTGGAGATAAAGTAAGATAACAACCAAGACATTTCATGGGAGGTTGCACACAGCTTCCTCATCCACCAAGTGCAGATGATGAAGCGAAATTAGTAGGGAAGGGAGACAGTACACAAAAGATCCTTCATCGGATAAGATAACAATTGTTTGAAGGTGTTAACTATCTCCTCATCCATTGGATGCGTGCGATGGAAAGAAATGAATCAGGTCCTAGAGGATGACAAAGAAGATTTAAGAGCAGGGCCTTTCAAATGTAATGGTGACGTAGAAAAGAGCAAAGGTTAGCAAAGTAAGGTGTGCGATGGAAAAAAGTAAACAGGATCCAACCAATACAAGAGGGTCATATGTGTGAAGACAAAGACATATCAGAAGACCAAAAATTAGAAAGAGGCAGAGGCTGAAAACTTGAAGAGAGTGACTAAGAATATCACATTCTTAGCCACTCATGACATGCGTGATAGCCTGACTTAATACAGCAACCCAGACTTGTGATATAAGGAATACCAAGGGGCTTATACAAGCAAAGGACTAATCTCCAATAAAGTAACAAATTTCTTAACAATCCTTATTACTTCTTCGACCACTTGGTGCATGTATTCAAGAGCCATAGACAAGCTGTAGATGGAAAGAAAAGCCTATCAAGGGACGACAGAGACAAAGAGGGGGAGAGTGTTGCAAAGAAAAGAGGCATAAAAGAGGAGCCCAAAAATTTTCAAATGAATTGGCATAAATTTCTTCTTCAAAATCCTAGGAAATCCCCTCGAAGCCATGCAATTGCACTAGAGGAGTCCTCTATATGCATAAGCCTAAATCATTGTAATATATTTCTTGTAAAATAGTAGAAAATTAGAGATAAGCAAATAAAGTGCCGGTCACATGTGTGAAAGGACCATTTTTAGGGCACATGTATATAAGTCACCTTGTGACTCTTTGTAAGGACTTTTTGCCATTGTAAAGAAGGAGAACCAAAATTTCGAATTTGCTTCTTTCCTACTGATTTTCATCTTCTCTATGATCTTTTGTGTGTGTGAAAAGTTTGGAATGAGTGTGTGGGATTGTTATCTATCCCTCCCCATCACTTTTGAACCACTGTAGTGTGTGTGTGCACCATTACGAGTTGTGGTGTGAGTGTAGGTGTTCCCACCATTCATTGTTTTGGCCATAACTTGCAGAGCGGTTGTCAAATTCAAGTGAAGATACAACCAATAGATGCGTCTCGTTGAGGGCTTTAGAAGGAACCTCCTATTGGCCATATTCAGAGTTCAGAGCTGGGAGAAACATTCAAAACTGTATTTACTACTATAAGTGGTATCAAGGCAGACATTTCCAAAGATTTAGTGAGTTGGAGAGGTAGGTTAGACTTTTCATATGCATTATAGCTGAACCACTTCACTTTCCATCACCTGTGCACACGTCCTCATACACTTGGTTCATGTGGTTGTTTGGATTCATAATTAAGCATGGGTCAATCCACCACTATATGCACTTGTGGGGCAAATGAGATTTAGTCTCTTTGACACAAGTCCCTAAGACCTCGTGACTTAGGTACACACAAGCCAATCATCGACTTGAATCTACTCAATTTTGTACCATCAAGAGCTTTAATCAACATGTCTGCACATTGCATATCTATAGAGGCATAGGATCATTGAATATACTTGCTCATTAGCTTCTCTCGTACATAATGGTAGTGGACTTCAATATGCTTGTTTCTAGCATCCTATAGTGGATTAGCTGCAAGATGTAATGAGCTTGTGTTGTAACCAAAAATTTGAGGTGTTAAATAAATGAAGTCCAAGATCTGTAAACAAAGATTTTAACCACATGATTCTAGAGTTGCATCAGCTTCAGTAGAAGATAATGCCACTCTTGGTTGCTTCTTGGATGACCAAGAAATGATTTTTGAACCTGCAAATGATACATACCTAGAAGTGCTTCTTCTATCATCTCTAGATCTAGCCCAATCCACATCTGAATAGGCCTTTAGCTCAATATCTGAAGTAAATGGATAAAAAAAACCTTCATTCATGGTCCCCTTATTTACTTGAGGACTCTCTTGGCTGCTTCCAGATGTGGTCTTCTCGGCTTATGCATAAACTGACTCAATATGCTAACACTATAGCATATATCCAACCTTGTGAGTGTTGCATAGTTCAAACTTCCAACTAAGCTTTGATAGCCTGTGATGGCTTCAATTGGCTCTCCTTCATAAGCATTAAGCTTATGATTTTTCTCCATAGGTGTACCTCCACACTTGGTGTTTTCCATCTTGAACTTGATGAGCATGTGATGCACATATTTTCTTTGTGTGATGTATATACCTAAACCTGTGTAGATTAACTCCAGTCCAAGAAAATAAGTGAGTGGTCCACATTTGATTCTTTACATGTTTGATTCCTTCAAGATCATTCCTTGTTACAATAATATCATCAACATACACACATAGATAGATCACTTCAGATCCACTCCTCTTTATGAACAAAGAGGTATCTGCCTTGCTAGCTTTAAATCCTTGGTCCTGCAAATAAGTCACCAATATGAAATTCCAAGCTCTTGGAGCTTGCTTCAATCCATAAAAAGTGTTCTTTAATTTTCATACATAGTTAGGATGATGTGCATCCTCATATCTAGGAGGTTGTGCCATACACACTTCCCTAGAAATTCATCCATTTAAGAAAGAATTCTTTACATCAAGTTGATAGAGCTTCGAATTTCTAGATGCAAGAGAGAAAGTCTCCTCATAATCAATACCATGGGTTTGAGCAAACCCTTTAGCTTCATAGATGGCTTGTTTGGTACAAGATCCCAAGTGTCATTCTCCTTCAAGACTTCCATTTCTTCATCCATTCCATCTCTCCAAGCTTTCTTGCTTTGTGCTTCTTCAAATGTGGTAGGTCCTTCATAGGTTGAATCCTTTGCAATGTAGATTGAGTGCTTGGTGACCCAAGAAGTATCATAACCATACCTCTCTAGTTTCTTCTTCTCCCTTGAAGACCTTCTAAGTGGTTGATGTGAGGTCTCGCGTCTATATATAGCATCTTGCATCTTTACTTTACCTTTGCTTTTCCATAGCTTTATTCTTTCCAAGTCTTCTAGCTCAATCTCAGAATCACTTTCTTCAATTTGCTTTGGCTCTTTTGGTTGAAGTGATGGAAAATCTTCATCCAAGTCATAAGGAAGATTCACTTTCCTGTCATCATCAAACCATGATTTGTTCTCATCAAAACTTACATCTCTACTAATAGAAAATCCTTTATTGGTTGGATTGTACAATCTATATCCTTTTTGGTTTTGGTCATAACCAATAACTATGCACTTCTCTGCCTTGGGATCGAATTTCCCTCTTACTTGAGAAGGAATGTGAGCATAGGCTAAACATCCAAAGATTTTACAATGCTCTAGACTAGATCTTCTTCCATTCCACACTTCATATAGAGTGGTCCCATCTAGTGACTTAGATGGAAGTCTTTTTATGAGATATGTGGCTGTAGACACAACCTCTGACTATAGGTAGTTATCCCTTTTCATTGAGCATGGACCTTGTGGCTTCAACAATAGCTCTATTTCTCCTCTCTACTACACCATTGAATTCGGGTGTGGACCATGTAGTGATTTCCTTTTTAATGCCTCTTTCATGCAAGTAGGAATCAAATTTGGAAGAGACGTATTCTCCTCCACCATGTGATGTGAGTTTTCAAAGTCCTACCTATTTGGTTTTCAACAAGAGCAACATACTTCTTAAAGAAATTAAAAACTTCCTCCTTATGCTTCATGAAAAACAAAATGGTCAACCCGCTAGAATCATCTATGAAAAACACATAATATCTTGAGTGTGATATAGATGGCTCCTTACTAGGATCCCACACATCCGTGTGCACTAGATCCAAAAGATTTTGATACACATATTCCTTCCTATTTAAAGGTTGTCTATGAGCCTTGCCGACATTGACAAGCTTCACACTTATAAATCATGTGTTGCCTTGTGATATTAGGCAAACAAAGTACACTTTGGTCCCTCCAAATTTGTTTGAGTGTCCTCTCACCAATGTGAGCAAGCCTTTTGTGCCATATCTCCAACTCTATGAGAGTTTGAGATCCATAGCTAAATAAAGCTATTTCTTTGTATCTTCCACTTCAAAAGTGAAAAGCCTTCTTGTCCTTTCTCCTTGGAAATCCTTCTAAAGCCTCACCTTGGGTCTTCAACATTTGCTCCAAATTGGTTGAATCTAACCTACAATCCTTTTTCAACAATCAGCCTAACATTTATTAAATTTTTGGTAATTGTAGGGACATACAAGACTTTGCTTAAGAGGTTCATATTCACATCTGATGTCTTCACATTACCTATCTTCTCGACTAAGTGCTTTGTATCATTTCCTCTTTGCGCTTCATGTTTGTTGTGAGGATCTTCCAAATTAGAAAGTAAAGCCACATTTCTTGGTACATGATTTGAGCATCTTGAATCAATGTATAAGATGTGATCATCATCCTTACCCTTCGTCAATGATATATTCATAATCAATAATGAATCTTCTTGAATTTGATCCTCTGCATAGTTATTGTAATCACTTCTTCCTCAATGGCTACTTTGATAGTTCTTGTTGTTGTAGCCTCCATTGTATCTGCCTTCATTTGATCCATAGCCACCTCTATTGAATCCTCCTTCCTCTTGAGTTCCTCGGGTTCTTGAAATATTCTTTAGTAGTATGATTAGATAAGCCACATATATTGCAAGGTTTGACATGATTGAAATCTCCCTCTACCTTGCTTTCCACCTCTACCTCTTTCTTTAAGCTCTTCCTCTATTTGCAAAGTTTGCTTGGAAAGTGCTACCTTCATCTTCATTCTTCTTTTTCTTTGACTTTTCCTTGACCTTAGCTTTATCAGAATATCAAGTAGAAGTTTGATTACCTCTTGAGGACTCACCACCTTCGCTAATCTTTGCTTCATGAGTGAAGAGTTGGCCCATGAGTGTGTTGAGGTTGGTTACATGCATATCCATGTACAAATCCATGGCTGTTGTGAAGGACTCCCACTTGTCATCTGCTTTGATTCCATTTATGATTTGTCCAATTATTCGTTCCTCTTCAATTACCTCTCCAATGCTTCCAAGTTGATCTAAAATCTCCTTCATCTTTGTGAAATAATCATTCACACTTTGCTTGAGGCTTTTCTTCATTGTTGTGAACTCCATCCACAGTTGGTTCTTCCTTGCTCGAGTGTTGGAGGAGAAGCAAGGACCAAGTGCATTCCAAGTCCCTCTTGATGTCTTGCATCCCTTGACATGAGGTAAAAGAAAATTAGAGATTGAGTTTAGAATATAGGACCTTGCAAGTGCATCCTTTGAGCATCAATTTGCAAGTCTTTCCTCTTCTTCATGTGATGATTGCCTTTTGTTCCTCATGGTTGGCATAGCTTCATCTCTAGATGTGTATCCAAATAGATTCCTCCCTTGAAGATAAGCATCCATCCTTAGAGACCATACTGGGTAGTTGTTTCTATTCAATTTATCAATTGTTGATGGAAATCCATCAAGTTTGAGTCAAGACAGACTAGTTGCAAATTGATTAGCTCCCAAAACTTGCTTTTTTTGTACATACACTTGCTTGAAAAAATGAACAATGCTCTTAACATGGTAGGAATTATCAACATTCCTTCTAGATATAGTGAATAGACTTAGATCACTTGATATTCCAAGTTCAAGCACTTCAATTGATCAATTGAGCATGGAAAACAAGATTTAGCAAAATTCGAAACACTCCTATCATTTTTGAGGCTCTGTAGAGATTCGACGAGTGAGCAGAAAACATAGATTTCTCACAAACTGTAAATCCAATGATGATAATATTTTGTGAGCATGAACTAGACTTAGATAAAAATCCAATGCACTTTAAAACTCTAACAATTTTATGTATAGCTCGAGATATGAGCTTCTGAAGCTACTCTTCTAAGTGAGTATAACAGAGAATAAAACAGAGAAGAAGTAAATGATGAATGTATAGATTCACATACAAGTACAACCACATTGGCAATGAATACTTGCACAATGGGAGTATAATGGTAGAGCTAAGGAGTAAGCTCTTCAAGCTCTCTAATGGTTGTTGGTACATTTGGCAAGCCTTGATGCTTTGCCAAAAGATCAAAGGTTTACTTCATATCTTAAGCGCGCATGTTCATAAGTCACATGTGAACACCTCTTGTAAATATCTTGAGTTTAACTCAAGATAAATGTAGAAGGCAAAGTTTGAGAGAATCTCATAGCTTTACGAATTATAATTCACATCAAGCAAGTGATTGGAATGAAATTAATTAGGAGCCTAAAAGATAGGATCCCTTTTAGGTGGGAGATTCCAAATTCAAATTTAAATTCATCTATAAAAGCTCATGACTTTTAGTCGCGGGATATATAGCAGAAGAAGGACACATTGAGCTTCAAGGTTGTGGACACACTTAGTCCACACATGTATGAGTAAATTTAAATTCATCTATAAAAGCTCATGACTTTTAGTCACATGATATATAGCAGAAGAAGGAGACATTGAGCTTCAAGGTTGTGGACACACTTAGTCCACAAAGCATCTCCTTTGTATCATACATTCAATACACTACACATTTGTTTTAGATTATGCAACTATCTCATGTTCACTATTACCTACTGCTAGACTCTCAATTTCAGTGAGTTTGTTTTGAGGAGTTCTCTGCATATACTTATTCATTTACTGTGATTCAACTTCGTATATGTAGCTTAGACCTTTTAGTTCTCTGTTATAAAATTTCACGTCATTTGGTTCAGGGATCTGTGAGGTATAATCATTACAATCTGCCTATGTCTATTGTCTGTCATCTTCCTAAAATGTTGGGATTACATCCCTAACTTCTTAAGATTATTTCTCAACCTGTGCTCATCCTAAATTAGTGAAATAACTTCCTATAGGAAGCTTAGGGGTCCAGTTAGATATGACTAAAACCTCTCGAGTCAATTGAAATTAGTGAGTGAGCATTGAATGAAACATTGAGCACATTAGAATCCATAACTAACAAGTTTTTTACAACTCTTCAAACTTGAAGGTAGTGTGTTTTGATGCAACTATTTGAAGATGATGCTTAAAAGCACATTATAGGTCCAAATGCATATTTGTGAAGCTAAAGGTGTCTACTAAGGTAATCTAACGTAACATTGGTAGGTGTAAAGCAAGATTTGTGGAGCACCAGCTCATTTTTGGAGTGTATTCAACCATCTCCTCATAGTGGTATCAGAGCAATCAAAAAACTCAACATGGGAGATGGATTCCCATCATCAATTGACAAATTGGATCGAGGTAGTTACTTTGCTTGGTCTATTAGAATGGAAGCATATCTACAAGGTAGAAATCTTTATGCTTACATATCTAGAAATGAGTCAATGCCAATACTTAGAAGCAAAGGGAAACCCACTCAAGAAGAACAAGAGAGGTTATCAACATGGTGCTCAAAGGATGCATTGGCCAGGTCATACCTTCTCAACTGAGTTTCTTATTTCTTACTCCCACATATTAGGAATTGTAAAACATCACAAGAAACCTAGAATGCACTTGAAGCATTCTTTTCTTCAAGCACTAGAGCAAGAAAGAATCAACTATGGATGGAGTTCACAACACTTCAAAAGATGCCCAAACAGTATGTGACTGATTATGTCACTAAACTGAAGGACTTAGCTGATCAACTTGGAAGCATTGGAGAAGTCATTGATGAGGAGCAAATTGTGAGACAAGTGATCAATGGAATCAAAGTAGATGACAAGTGGGAAGCATTCACTATTGCAATGTATCTATACATGGACATGCAGGTACCTGACTTCAATACTCTAATGGGACAACTGTTTACTCATGAAGCCAAGCTTGTGAAGAACAATGACAACTCAAAAGGTAATCAGTTCTCTGCCCTATACACTGATAGGAACAAGACCAAGGATAGTAAAGATAAAGGCAAGAAATCTGATGATGAAGCTAGTACCTCCTAAGCTAACTTTGCAGGAAGAGGTAGAGGTACAAGAGGAAGAGGCAGAGGAGGTAGACAAGGCAGGGAGAGATTCCAAAGCACCTTTCCATGTGCCATATGTGGATTGACTAACCACACAACTGAGAATTATTTCAGGAACCCAAGAAATCAGAGAGGAAGAGGCTTCAATAGAGGAAGTTATGGAAGAGGATCAAACAACTTCAACAACTATAACAACAACTACAACAACTACAATAACCAAGAAGGCTATAGAGGAGGAAGAGAATATAGCAATTATACTGAAGAGCAGGCACAAGAAGACTCTCTCTTGTTAATGAACATGACCATGATGCAAGGTAAAGCATATGAGCATGTGTTTTATATAGATTTTGGTTTTCCAAATCATGTAGCAGGAAATGTGGCATTGCTATCTGACTTGGAGGATCCAAGGAACAAACATGAGGTTCAAACAGGAGATGATACAAGGCACTCAGTAGAAAAGATTGGGAATGTGAAGACCTCATATCAAAACATGAATCTACTTTGTATTGTATGTACCTACCATAACCAAGAACTTGATAACTGTTGGAAAAATTTTAGAAAAAGGCTTGCAGGTAAGGTTTACGAGAAATGGAGCATTTGTTGAAGATCCTCAACAAGGATTCAAGAAGATAGCCAAAGGAGAAAAGATAGGAAGACTCTTTACATTTGAAGTACATGATACTAGAAATATAGCACTTTTCAATTATGGAGGACAAACCTTATTAGAATTAGAAATGTGGCACAAAAGATTAGCTCACATCGGAGAAAGAAGTTTAAAGCAAATATGCAGGGATTAGAGTGTGCTTGGATTTCCAAATATATCCAAGCAACATATGATATACAAATGCAGTTCATGTCAATTTCGGAAGTCTCACAGAAAACCATTTATGAAGAAAGGTTACATTCATGGTGATCTATTGGAGCTAGTCCACACAGATGTTTGGGGACCTAGCAAAGATCCTTCAATTTCAAGATCCAGGTATTATGTATCATTCATTGATGATTGTAGCAGATTGACCATACTTTATTTTATGAAGCACAAGGATGAAGTGTTCAATTGTTTCAAAAAATATCTTGCTCTTGTTGAAAATCAAACAGGGAAAACATTAAAGAGGCTAAGGTCAGATGGAGGGGCAGAATACTTCTCCCACGATTTTGATGCATATCTCAAGATAAAGGCATCAAAAGAGAAATCACCACTAGATATACTCCACAACAAAATGGAGTAGCAGAAATCAGGAATAGGACCATTGTGGAGGCAACAAGGTCCATGATCAATGAGAAGAAATTGCCCAACTACCTATGGACAGAGGCTGTATCCACAACCACCTATCTTATCAATAGGCTCCCATCCAAAGCATTGGATGGGATGACACCATATGAAGCTTGGAATGGAAGAAGGTCTAGCCTAGATGATTGCAAAATTTCAGGGTGCATAGCATATGCACATGTTCCTTCAGAGATAAGAGGTAAAATGGACAAAAATGTGTGTTCATAGGTTATGATCTTAATCAAAAGGGGTACAGGTTGTATAATCCAAGTACTAAAGGTTTTATTGTCAGCATAGATGTTGTCTTTGATGGAAAAAAACTCGTGGTTTGAAGATGATTGCAGAAAAGTCAAACTACCTTATGACCTAGAATAAGACTTTTCTACAATTTAGAAGGTAAATAGTCAGCAATGTGAAGATTCAAATGATTCTGATGATGATCAGAAAACACCGAGGAGGAACTTCAAAGTATGGAGCAACAAAGGTAAAGAGAAGATGCAAGACTTGAGGGATATTGTAGAATCCTCTCAACAAACAATAAGGAGATCAACTAGGGAAAAGAAGAAGCCAGAAAGCTATGGATATGACACCTCTCCAGTCACTAAACACTCAATCTATATTGCTCAAGATATGAACTCAGAAGAACCATCAACCTTTGAAGAAGCAAACAAGAAATCTGAATGGAAGGAAGCAATGGAGGAAGAGATACAAGCACTTCAAGAAAATTAGACTTGGGACCTAGTTCCCAAGAACCAATCCATGAAGATCACTGGATCTAGATGGATCTATAAGGTAAAAAAGAATTCTGATGGATCAATAAATACGTACAAAGCAAGACTTGTGGCTAAAGGGTTTGCTTAGACCCAAGGGATTGATTATGAGGAGACTTTCTCTCCTGTGGTAAAGATGCCAACAATCAGAATTCTCTTAAACATAACTGCTTCAAGGAATTGGAACATCTATCAATTAGATGTAAAAAATCTATTTTTAAATGGTTGAATTTCAAAGGAGGTGTACATGGCACAACCTCCTTGATTTGTTGATGATGTACATCCTAAGTATGTGTGCAAACTCAGGAAAGCTCTCTATGGTCTCAAACAAGCTCCTCGAGCTTGGAATCATAGATTGGTTACCTTTTTTGCAGGACAAAGGATTCAGTATGAGCAAGGTGTAGCTCAGTGATGAGTAGCACCTCCTTTAATGTCAATCCGGGAAGACGTGAGGATGGTATGAAGACCTCGAGCAAGTGGAGGCACAAGTGCGTGAATGAGAAGCACACAAACATGCACACACATACACACACACACGCGCACACACGGCAAGACAAAGAGTGAGAAGCAATGGAGTTCTTAGATTACTTTCAAAAAGCTCTTACAAGTTCATTTCAATTACAAGCTCTCCCCAAAAATGAGCTCTCTAGCTCCTTTTATAGTTTTTGACTAGCTTTGGCCCTCTCCAGACCTAGTGTCCGGCCTAGTTAAAAATTAGGTTCCAGGGCTCTTTTGAGGGCTCAAACGAGATCTAAAAAATATGAAAATTGATATGTAAGCACTTCTAAGGCTCCTCAAGCTCAAGGACTCCTTGGCTTGCACAAAATGGAGCTACAAAAATACGAAATGGTATTTACAATGGTTTTTAGTGATTAAAATCACTATTTGTGTAGGGATTTTCTCTGTTGATTTGTCGTACACATCTTTGAGCTCCCTACTTGCTCTTTCTTCTTGTGTGCTCCACTCCTTGATGTCTGAAAAATTTAGATGGTACCAAATGGTATTTACAATGGTTTTTAGTGATTAAAATCACTATTTGTGTAGGGATTTTCTCTGTTGATTTGTCGTACACATCTTTGAGCTCCCTACTTGCTCTTTCTTCTTGTGTGATCCACTCCTTGATGTCTAAAAAATTTAGATGGCCTACTTGCCAGATCGTCGTTGACTCCTCTGTCTGCTTGTACTTTCTCTTCTCTCTGACTCCCTTCTTAAGCTTCCTTGCCTAGTAAGTCCTTCAGTTCCAACACCCCCCCCTCTCTCGCGTCTGTCGTCCCTGACAGACCCTTGTTGGGTGGTTCGTTGGATGTAGTAATCGACGACGTCTTGTGCTAAGTGGTGTTCTGCAATGCGCAACCCTTTGGCCAAGTCCGTGAGTAGAGCATCCCAATCTACCGGCCCGGGAACCTCTGGATGTGGTATACGTAACTTTTCTGAATGGAGAGCTTGTTCCACTGCAAACAACTGCAATAAATGTGATGGTCTAGGAATGAATATATCTGAGTGATATTCCCAGAATCCCGTGACGAACATTTCTTCAAACGTCTGTTTGAAGCAGGCTGGTAGATACTTGATGCGTGCGTGCCATGCATATACAACATTAATAGATGGTGTTGCACTCATGTCGTAGACGAGGTCCTGATTTCCTTCATTAAATCCAAGGGCTGACAGATGAGGTTCCTTGACATTTTTGAAAGTCCTGAATGTGACCAACATGAGCTCAAAAATTTTCAAGCACATTTGGGCCATGACGTCAGGCACATTTTTAAACCTGACCCCCCAATGCCGAATCGTCGAGATCATGTATCCTATGGTAGGTTGGCCTTTGGGTGGTGCTAAGTAAACATAATTGAGCCATTTCTCACATCCTTTGTTTGTCAGCACCGTTTTTGTGTATTCCGGCCATGACCTTCTTCGAAACACAGGGCAGTAGCATGGGTTGTATTTGATGTACAAAGGCATGTTATTCCATGTTCTGACCATTTCTGGGTAGGTTTCCAGTAGACGAATCCTCCACATCGGTTGATGAATATTGCCCTGCTTGGCACTCGCTGGGATGTCTTCCGGTGCGAATTGTGTGGCGGAGGTTGGTTCCTTTGAGGTATGTTGCTTTATTTCGGCATTGTAGTCCGCCATTAAGACACAGAAGGGAACATACAAATCCTCGGATGTGCCGATCCACCTATGATGGGAGAGATTCCTAAAGTAATCCGATTTTATGACTACTTCTTCCAAGCGTGACATAGATGCTATCTGAATTGCCACTCTATCATCATGGGTTGTGGCCACTTTCTCTAACCTCTGCATCCATTCCGGAGCCTCTATTTCAATGGTGTCCATGCCCTCGTCTGTTTGCTTGCCCCCTGGTGCAGGCATGGGAACATACGGGTCTTTGAAAGTTTCCTCTATCTCGATTGGCACTAGATCTTCAGGCTCGGGCTCGACAAGGGGAGAGGGCTGACGTTCGTATTGCATGACTTTGCTACATAATTGTTCGAGTTCTGCCCTGAGTTTTGTGACTTCTTCAGATGTGTCGTTTGTGGTTGTGGCTTTGCTTGGTGACTCATGCTGAGTTGCCAGTTGCTTAAGTAGATCGTCCCTTTCTCGTTCTAACGATGCATGGGCCTCCAGGAGGTCGGCATGGGTTTCTAACACAGTTTTCATATTCTCTGAGGGAATGGCCTTGAATTTTTCTGGGTCGATTTCCTGCGGGGAACCCTCCATGGCTGCTTCCAAGTTCTCTTCATTTTGTTTCTGTAGCCGTTTATTCTCTTCGAGAGCTGTAGACATGTGTTTTCGTAGGAGGGCCAGGTTGCGTCTAAGTTTGAGATTCTCCGTTATCCGGGAGTGTAGCAATTCATCCATATGTTGTCTTTCCTCAGCATCTGACTGGGGTGGATTGGCTACTAATTGTTCATGTTGTTCCTGTAAAGTGGCATGTTGTTGTTGTAGTAGCCGCTTTTCCCTTTCGAGATCAATGAATCGGAGTTGAAGTTCCTCATGGCTTCGAAAGAGTCGTGTATGTTGGTTATCAAGATGTTGGTAGTGCTGTTGTAGTTGCGACATACACTGATACATATTATTAAATACATTATTGATAGGGGTGGATGCTGGTAGGGTGTTGAATGCAGAGGGGAAGGGAAAGGGGAAGGGGAATGGGAGTGTGGATGTGGTGCTGGAAAATGGTGAAGTGGGAGGTGGAGGAATGGGAGATGGTGGATGCATGGGGGGAGGGAGAGGTGCAGAGGTGGGTGAGATGTCCATAAGATCAACGGTGGATGCAGTAGTGGGAGTGATTGTCAATAGTGGAATTGTGGGTGCGGTGATAGTGGTGAAAGTGTACAGTGGTGTGTGCAATTGTGAATACGAACTGCCCGGAAGTGTGATCCGGGGGTTGAGATCTTCTGTGGCAGCAGTTAGAACTACTGTTTCAGTGGTCGTATGGACAAACGAAGTGGAGATAGGGTGTGTGGGTTGTGTGGGTTGAGTGATGGTCTGTGCTTCAGTATGGGTAGTGGACTCGGAGGCTGTGACAGTAGTGGTTACACTGGTTGTGGGAGGTGAATGTGGTGGAGTTGGAGGCAGGGGTGGCAACGGGGCTGACGGAGGTGCACTTGATACATTGGTTTCCTCAGTATCGTGGACACTGTGTGCGGTGCCCGTGGTTGTGGATGTGCCTTGTGGTTCTGACACTAGTACATTCATCTGCTTTCCTGATCGAGGGGGACGTCTGCCATATCTTCGCTCCGTTCTTTGTGCTTGTGCAAGGGCGGTATGCACCGTTTCAGGGACGCCTAATGCCTCAGATATCATGTCAAGGGTGGCACGATATTGCTCGTCGACGCCTTCCTCCTCAAGGATCTGATTCATAAGGGCCTTGCCTGCTGCTAGGGACAGTCTATGTTGCTCTTGAACTCTATTCATGGTGTCATAGAGCTTTTTCAGTGCTTTCATATAAGCTGGGGCCCCTTCAAGTACCTCCAGAGCTTCCTGATCATATTCCTGCTCTTCTTCCTCGGATTCTCCATCATGTTCCTCCTCTTATCCTCCTTCTTCTTCACCCTCCACATCGACAACATCTGGTTGTCTGGTATGGGGTTGGTCTGTAGCAGTTTGTTGTCCACTAGCTTGCTCTGCCTCGACTTCTGCGTTAACAGCCTCAATGATTCTGCCTACCTCCTCATCAGTTAAGTCTTCTAAAGTGAATCCGTGAGGAAACTCTAGGTCGGTTGGTACGGGTGGGAACACCAGATTAGGTCCGTCAGTGCTGTGCCTTGGTAATCTGATAGTGAAGGGTTGCACCCGCCTTGGAAGTCGTGGAGTTGTCTCTGGTGTCAATGTCACACCGCGGGGTTGTGCGCAGGGCATCTGAACGGCGCCTCTCATTTTCTTGGATGGTGGTCCTGCGGAGGATAATCGGTGCTGAAACTCTTGTACCCTGGTCCAAATGAGTGCTCTTTGCACTGGTACATCATACGCGAGACATCTATACACAATCCTGGTGAGGGCATAGCATCCATACAGTACAGACTTTTGTTTCTTATACCACCTTTGATGAGCCAAGTGGATTTGGTCGATAATCCAGTGGGGCATGTTGATTGTCAAATCAAAGGCATCAACCAAGTATAAACTAAACCATATCTTTTTAGGTGGCATGGTGAACCTCTCCTGGGCGGGAAATGCAAAGTGCTGCATGACCATTCGCAAATGAATTGCGATTGTAGGCGTCATTGCCACCATGTCTTTTAACTTTGTCAGATTCCTGTTCTTCATATTTTCGGGGACCATAGTCTCTTTCTCCGTAGGAATATGCGTACCTTTCATGTCTAGAGCTTCCCTTACCAAGTTGATAGTTAATCTGAAACGCTTGAGCTCATTGCCCCTTGTGAGAGATGGGAGGACAAAGGAGCTGTATCCCTTTTTGTCTTTGCTCGGAGTGAGGGTGCTAATCAAATAAGAGCATCTTAGAAAATCCGGCTTTGGCAACTGGAATTTGAAGTACTCGTAGAGTCCTGCCTTCTTCCATATAGGTTTCAGTCCTTCATTATTCTGTAGTCTCTCAAATTCCCTAGTGAAAAAGTGATACCTGCCCCAACGCCCATTGAATTCTATCTTAGCCTCCCACATATAAGTGCCTTCACCTAGGGGTCCTGCCACATCACTGAACCAATGAGAGTTTTTACTGACTGGCATAGTGTGCCCTTGTGGAGGGTTCTGAACCGGTATGGCGTGTAATGCTCTCAATGCTACAGGGCGTTCCTTCAATTCCTCCTCAACGGGAAGACTTTCAATATCCACGACTTGGGTGCTGGTGCCTGCCTGGGAGCTAGTTCCTGCCTGGGAGCTAGTTCCTGCCGTATCTGCCATGTTACTTCTTGCCTCCTGATTCTGTGAGAATATATAAACATGTGTTAACATTGTAAAGGACAAGATAGAACCGTTTTTGTCCCCATTACAACATTAACATGAGGTTCAGGAGAGATTAGTGGGTTAGTAAGTGCTCGGTGTTTGTGTGTGTAGTTAGGGATTGGTTAGACCTAGGAGCTAAGTGGAATGATGTGGTGTGAGAGTGACGTAGTTAGTAGGTGGGCATGGATTTACGACTGGGGTCTGGGGGTTTATTACAAGTTTTAGGTTGCCAAATGCAATGGATAGGTTTTGATTTTGACTTTGTGGAGGCTCTGGGGAGTGTGATAGGGTGTTTACTAGTGGCTGCACCTGAGTCAATCAAGGCTCTTACAGTCCTTGCACCCTTTCTTTGTCCTATCTCTAAGGTTATAAAAGGACGTCGATCAATTATCCTTTGAGCGCTGATACCTGAAACTTCACACATAGCCACGTGATATCCTTGATCTGCATCGGCATCTGGCCTAGGTTGCTCTCTACCTTGTCTTCTTAATTTCATTCTCCGTATGCGCTCTAAGGCTTCTGCTTGGGCTTCTTCTCAAATTCGCTTTTCTTCTTCTTTGCGTTTCTTAGCAGTATTGAGTCGACTTAGCATTTCCTCTATGAGAGGTTCTTGATACAACTTGACCCTGCATCCGCTAATGTAGCTCGGGAGAACGTCGCCTTCTAATGTGGCTAGTTGCACTGCTCCACTTGTTGAGATTCTGTTTATAATCATGGGTCCATAGCCTCTCTTCTCCAGTTTTCTCGCATGTTGCGTCAATGTGTAGACTAAAACTAAGTCTCCAGCCTTCAAGCCTTTATCCTTCACGTGGGCATCAAAGTATGCCTTCTGTCGTTTCTTAGCTGCATATATCCCTGCAGCCACCCTCAGTCTTGTTTCTCCTAATCGTTCAAGGTCAAAAAGTCTAGAGGAGAGTTCATGACCCGTCCATTCATGCTCATGTGCTACTTTCAATGTAGGTATTAAGAAGTCCAATGGTAGCACTGCATTTTGGCCAAACACCATCTGAAAGGGGGTGGCTTGGAGTACCGTTTTGTAGGCGACTCGGTATGCCCAAACAGCATGGTGTAGCTGTTTGTCCCAATCAGAGCGTTTATTGTTCACTAATTTCGTCAGTACATTGCATAAGATCTTGTTGGTGCTCTCGGCTTGTCCATTAGCTTGAGGGTGATAGGGGGCAGACTTCTTATGAACACCAAGAATTCTTGGAGTAGATTTTCAATAACTTCATTCAAGAAGTGAGTGCCTCTATCGCTAACTAGCTCTATGGGTAGCCCGTATCTAGTGAATACATTCTCAAATAAGAACTTAGCAGTAGTCTGAGCATCGTTCTTTGTCGTAGCTTTTACCTCTACCCACTTTGTTAGATAGTCTGTCGCAACAATGATATATTCTGCATGGGAACCCTTAGCTGGGGGATTAATAGGACCTAAGAAGTCTATTCCCCACTTAGAGAATGCACGTCCACCCATCATAGGCTTCAGTGGCATCTCATCTTTGCGTATAGGATACTGAGTTCTTTGACACACATCACACCGTTTCACATAGGTATGTGCATCCATGTGAAGGGTCGGCCACCAGAAGCCCGCAAATAGTATTGCCTTGATCACCCGTTCTGGTCCAAAAGTGTCCTCTTGCTACACCTTGGTGAGCAGTGTCCAAGATCTTTAGATATTCACTCTCATGAACACAAAGTCTCAGGTAACCATCTTTACCACGCTTGTATAGATTATCACCAATGAGTGAGTAACCTAGGGCTTCTTGTTCTAGACTTCTTTTCCTAGCCAGAGTCATGCCTGGAGGGAATGTTTTCGTCTGCAGGAAGGATACTAGTGGTTCACTCCAATCTGGCACTATGGACACTTGATAGAGAGTGGCATGTTCCACAGGTGGTTTAGTGCAACAGATTGGGCATTCCTTGCACAACTTTTGGACGTCAGCCTCCATAGTAGGCCAGTGCACTCCGAGTCTCCTTAGTGTCTATAGGGTTCGTTGCTTTGATTAGTGTTGCTCTAATGCACCTACATGTGCTAATTGCAACCATTTAGCGTACTCATCCTCTTCCACACAACAGGCCAAGATCCCTTGATCTGTGTGTTTGTACATACTACCTACCATGATGTGATACTTTTGGGCTTTTACTACCTCTCTATCCTGTGTGTTTATTACTGGGTGGTTAGGTCCGTATGTCAATACTGGCACTAATGGCTTAGCCCACTGCGGTACCACTTCCAAGTTAAACAAGTAAGCATCAGGAAGGTCATCTGACACTCCTTGTGGGGCTTCTCCAGATGTGAGCCTAGAGAGATGGTCTGCTCTCAAATGAGTCCTCCCTTTCCTTACCACAACCTCGAAATCATATTCCATTAGTAAGAGAAACCATCTTACTAATCTTCCTGTATTGCATGGCTTGTTTACGAGGTATAGCAATGCTTGATGATCAGTAAAAAATTTAAACTTATTTGCAAGCAAATAATGTCTAAACTTTTTAACAGCATACACCATGCCTAGTCCTTCTCTCGCCGTAGTGGTATAATTTTGTTCAGCTGCATTCAATTGTCTACTAGCATAGGCAATTGGAAGATCCATATTACCTTCACCGATAGGCTGAGCAAGCACACACCCAATAGCATAATTGGATGCATCCACGTGAACATGGAATGGCTTATTCCAATCTGGTGTGGTCAAGATTGGTGCTGAACATAATCTTTGTTTAAGCTCCTGGAAGGAATTCTCACACTCCTCAGTCCACTCAAAGTTAGTTAGAAGTCCGTACATGGGCTTTGCAATGACAGCATACATGTGAATGAACCGGCGGTAGTACCCACAATGCCCCATGAAAGCCTGTACTTCCTTGACATTCTTTGGCCTAGGTAACTCGGCTATGGCTCTCACTTTCTCTTCATCAGTGGATATGCCATTCTTTGACACTATGTGTCCTAGAATCTTGCCTTGCCTGACCATAAAAACACACTTCTCTAGGTTCAAGCACACTTGATACTCCCTACATTTGTCAAAGATTTGTCTGAGTTCAGGAATATGGGTTTGTCTAATGTTGGAATGAGCACAAAGATCATCAACATAGACTTCTAAATTCTTCCTCAGGAACTCCTTAAATACATGGCACATTAGTCTCTGGAAGGTTGCAGGAGCATTGGTAAGCCCAAATGGCATTACACGAAAGGCAAATATACCCCACTCTGTGGCAAAAGCTGTCTTATGCTGATCTTCTGGAGCTATGGCTACTTGATTGTAGCCCGAAAATCCATCGAGGAAGCTGTACACTTCCTTGCCTGCTACTCTTTCTAAGAGATGCTCTGTGATAGGAAGCGGATAGTTATCCCGAATTGTGGTTGCATTAACCTTCTTCAAGTTAATGCATACACGCAGCTTTCCATTCTTCTTGGGCACCACTACGATGGGGGATACCCACTCGGTATGCTCAATTTCATAGATGAATCCAGCTTCAACCAGTCTATCTATCTCTTCCTTGATCTTGGCCGCATAGTTGTCATTGTATGTGTATGGCTTTTGCTTAGAGGGCCTAGCATCTGAGGTCATGGGGATAGTGTGTGAGCATATGTCTGGATCAAGACCCTTCAAATCCTTGTAACTCCAAGCGAACACGTCTCTATATTCTCTTAGCAAGGCTATTAGCTCTTGTTCTTCCTCTTCTGTCAGGTCATGGCCTATGTACGTGCATCTCTCTTCTCCTTCTTCCATGGCTACCACAATTTTCTTTGTGGTTTCTTTGTTATCATAGGCCTCTCCTGATTGTGCCTCTCGTTTAGGCATTCTGATCATGACTCTCCTGTCATCTATCTCATACTTCTTAAAATTTTCCGGGACCTCAAACAAAGATTCTTCCTCTTCTGGTGAGACTTCTCTCTTCTTTCTTTTCTTTCCTTCTTCCTTCGGGGTCACATGTGTGGCTAATCTT
Organism: Ceratopteris richardii; assembly: GCA_020310875.1. Lineage (NCBI taxonomy): Eukaryota > Viridiplantae > Streptophyta > Polypodiopsida > Polypodiales > Pteridaceae > Ceratopteris > Ceratopteris richardii. The sequence goes on from CM035440.1 coordinate 35,165,984, forward strand.
ACATCATTTGTAATCTCTCCGTGCCTTTGGGGTTGAAATTCTACTTCATAGAAATATTCTTCATCTGATGCAAAAGGTGGATCCATAATGATTGACTCTAGATCGGAGTCGCTAGCATCTTCAAATGCATCAGGGCTAGGTTTGCATTCTTCTAGAACTGCCTCTCCCATGATTGGCTCTATGGAGAAGACTGAAATGTCATAGCCATCTTCATCACAGTGAGGTGTCCATTGTTCTTCATTGATGGCTATGTCCATTGTTGCTAGGATTTCTGCCCAGCCGTGGGGTTCAAATTCTTCGTCAAGAAAAACTACAGGCGCATAGGCTGGGTCTTGAATTGATCTATGTGTTTCTTTTGCACCTATCTCTCTGGCTTCTTCTCTCTTCTCTTCTTCTACTACTACTTTGCACATCCATAAGTGGGTGTCTTCATGCATCCATGAGGATCCTGATCCTATGGAATGCACAGATTCCGTATCATCTTTGGCTCTATGGATGGGATTCCATTGGATAGGGGGGACATCTCTATGAGAGTAATCTTTGAGATTCACTTTGGTCGTAACACCTAAGTGCTGCAGGTACAAGGAATTGGTTCCCCAATCGTGTACCACTTGCAACTGTCGCATAAAAGGTCGTCCCAAGATCATCTCATAGGCATGATTTTTGCTGAAGTCACATATAGCAAATGTGTGCTCAAACTTGACACCACAGGTGGTGAGAGTTATTCCTTCTAGCAATCCTAAGGGTCTCTCTATGTGACCATCGGCCATTTGTAATTTCATCCTCGTGGGCCTGAGTGCTGGTTTACCCCAATGCTTCCATAGGGAAGTGGTAGCAATTGCAACACCTGTGCCTGAGTCCAAAATGGCCTTGGTTGTGTAGCCCTGATGAGTGATGGGAAGATATGTGTTTCCCTCTTCGCCCTCACTCATGTCTCCTATCTTGTCCAAGGGTATTTCTGGCACTGTTCTCTGGGATCCTACCTGGGAACAAGGTTTTGCTATCTCTGGTACTTGTTTGGCTACATGTTTCCATAGCTCTGGCCTTAGTTTGAGTAGCTCTTCTAAGGTGAGGTTGCACTGTACTTTAGTGTTTTTCACTACCTCTGTGTTCCTAGGTATGATCAAGTCTTCGTTTCTTACCATGACCGTGGGTGCTCTCATACAAGTAGACTTAGCTTCCCATGGGCCTGTGAAGTGGGGTAATTCTTGTAAAGAATTAGACTCAAAGTCTAGTCTTTCCTGAGAGTGGGTGCTCTCCTGCTCCTCATAAATGGATGGGATGTCTTGTGGGAATTGGTCGTGTGCATCATCCACCAGTTCAATGGGAGGAGGTACTTCACTTTCTTTAGCCCATTTGTCTTCTTGAATCTCGCGGAGGAATTCTGGTGTGAACCGATTCATAGAAGATGATGTGTCTGGCTCCGTAGAGTTAGGCACATAGGCTTCAGGCACATAAGCTTCAGGCACATAGGCTTCCCGAGCAAGAAGACTTGCTCCTTCACTTGCCTTGTCCTTATGTTGAGAGGCTGGTTCCTTTTCTGATTGTGCAATTAGTTTCTCTATTCTTTCTAACAGTCCATCAAAGTGCAACTGTGTCTTTGCTGAACTAGAGATGTTAAATAGGCGACTGGCTTCAAACATGGTCTGAGCCAATTCCACCATCTTAGCACAGATTTTGGTTCGTTCTAGCTCTAGTTCTGCTCTAGGGTAACACTTTTCATGATCAGTTACGGTTGGCCCTTCTTGAATTCTGGCCTGATATGCTTTAAGCATCATATTAAGGTCCTCGGGAGTGGGATCTGCTAGGACTGATCCTACTCTTGGGGGTGGTGGGTTTAGGTGAGGCGGGTTGGAAGGTGGCGGTTCGGATGGAGGTGGGGCAGTGTGAGAGGGAGTTTGAGCTGTGAGTTCAGTTATCCTGGCCTTTGTTTCTCTGAGGCTTTCCTCGAGTTCACTCATCTTTTTTGCCCATTGTCTTTTCATTCTTTCATGACTATCTCTCCAAGCTCTAGTCTTTTTCTTTGTCATGCTCTCTGTTTCACTAACATCTGGGCTCTTTTCCTGGCCTACCCCTTGGTTTTGCTGCACTGCTTGAGCTCTAGTGACTACCTGTACGGGTGTAGTGGAAGTCACACTCCCTGTGGAGTCTACAACTAACCCAATAACATTAATAGGAGTGATTTTTGGCATACTATTAGGATTCTTAGGGCAGTCTCGTAAGAGATGCTCCTTTCCACACTCTTGGCAAAAGCCCTGGATCGTTACTGATTGGGTTTGGGTAGGTGCGGGCATGGGGCAGTCACGAATGAGGTGATCTCCCTGACATCTGTAGCATGGTCCTCTAGGGAATGGGGGTCTTACTTGCCTAGGTTGAGGTCTAGGGTTGGGGTTTGCATACATGACGTTTGTGTAATCTGACTCCCAAATAGATTCCTTTGGCTCTTCACTGTAATAGGACTTACCATGTTCTGGAGACTGCATGCAGTAGGCCTGGGGGCTGTCAATATGCGTCGAATCAAAGCTATGGTCACTCGGGTCACTTTCAGAAAGCAATGGCGTTACAGGGACTATAGCTCTATTCAGGTTCTCTTCTGCAGCTGCATATTTTACTGGGATTACATTAGCTGGGGCAGGGGGTTGTTGTGCTAACACAGGCTGAGGCCTTTGTTGGTTTTGGTAGGGTTGGTAGGTTTGTTGAGGTCTCACATACTGCTGAGGTGGGTACTGGTTCTGGTATCTTCCTTGTTGAGGGTATGGTTGTGGGTACGTCTGTCTAACGGTTTGCTTATTGTAGGGACAATCTTGCGCGGTGTGATTGGTGTACCTTCGTTCTATGGTGCAGTACTGGCTACTAGGATTAACTTGGGGTTGAGCCATAATGGGACAGACATTCGCCATATGGTCGCCTCCACACGTATAGCATCTTTTCACAGGGGCAAACCTTGGGATTTGTTTGCTAGAGACACCTAGTTTCTGAGCTACTTTCTCTGCTAATTCCTCAATTGATGTGGATTGCGAGGAAGAGAGGCTAGAGGCACTATCTGAGTCCTTGTAGATTTTGGAAAGCTCTAGTTCCTCCCCTAGGTTATCCTCGATGTCAATGCACATGCGTACACACTCTTCTATAGTCCTAGGGTCCTTCAGATACACATATGACCTCAATTTGGTACTTAGCAATCCATCCAAGAATAAAGCCACTTGCTTAGCTGGTGTGGGTAGCTCAGGGACAGGGCATCTCTCCAAGTATTGCCTAAATCTTCTTCCAGCAAGTCTCACAGTCTCTTGAGGGGTTTGCTTGAAGCTGTGAATCAATGAGGAGGTATTATGCCTTATGCCACTCTTAGAGAATTCAATAATGAAAGCCTCCAGGAGTTGGTCTATGCTCCTGAACTGTCTCTCATTCAATGCTTGGAACCACGTAAGGGCTGTGTTCCTAAGGGTTAGACCAAAGGCATTATATTGTGTGAATAGGTCCTCTACTTGTTCTGCTCTCAGGACTTGCCTAGAGAAGCACACAAACATGCACACACATACACACACACGCACACACGGCAAGACAAAGAGTGAGAAGCAATGGAGTTCTTAGATTACTTTCAAAAAGCTCTTACAAGTTCATTTCAATTACAAGCTCTCCCCAAAAATGAGCTCTCTAGCTCCTTTTATAGTTTTTGACTCCAGGGCTCTTTTGAGGGCTCAAACAAGATCTAAAAAATATGAAAATTGATATGTAGGCACTTCTAAGGCTCCTCAAGCTCAAGGACTCCTTGGCTTGCACAAAATGGAGCTACAAAAAATACGAAATGGTATTTACAATGGTTTTTAGTGATTAAAATCACTATTTGTGTAGGGATTTTCTCTGTTGATTTGTTGTACACATCTTTGAGCTCCCTACTTGCTCTTTCTTCTTGTGTGCTCCACTCCTTGATGTCTGAAAATTTTAGATGGCCTACTTGCTAGATCATCGTTGACTGCTCTGTCTGCTTGTACTTTCTCTTCTCTCTGACTCCCTTCTTAAGCTTCCTTGCCTAGTGAGTCCTTCAGTTCCAACACAAGGCTGATTCTTCACTCTTCACTAAGAAGAGTAACTTTGAAGTTATATATCTATGTGTGTATGTAGATGATATTATTTTTACAGGTAATGATGCAGATGGAAACAAGAAGATCAAAGCCCAAATGAAGGAAGAATTCAAGATAAGTGACCTAGGATTGCTCACTTATTTTCTTGGATTAGAAGTTGTCTATATAGATAAAGGGATCTTCCTTACCCAAAGGAAGTATTTTGAAGATGTAATTGCAAAGTTTAAGATGCAGGATGTGAAGGTTGCAGGTACTCCCATGGAGGTCAAGGATCCCAGTTAAGACAATACAAGCTACCAAAGATTAGTTGAAATCTTGAATTATGCAACCCTAACTAGGGTAGATATATGCTATGGTGTAAGTGTGCTTAGCCAGTTTATGCACACTCCTAGAAAACCTCACATGGATGCAACAAAAAAGATATTGAAATATCTAAAGGGAACTATGAATGAAGGATTGTATTATCCTTATACATTTGATTTAAGTGTAAAGCTATTCACTGATGCAGATTGGGTAGGATCAAAAGATGATAGAAGAAGCACATCTGGATATTTATACTTTGCAGATACAAAGCTCATTTCTTGTTCTTCTAAGAAACAACCTACAGTAGCACTTTCTTCAACTGAAGTTGAATACAGAGGATTGGCAAATGCAACTCAGGAAGCAATGTCGATCAAGTCCTTATATACAGATTTAGGGTTAGATTTTGGCACTTCATACATATTTGGAGACAACATGAGTTCTTTGCATTTAGCTGCTAATCCTATCTTTCATGCTAGGACTAAGCACATAGAAGTCCATTACCACTTTGTTAGAGAGAAAATAGCAAGCAAAGAAATACAGTTGTCTTATGTATCTACACAGATGCAATGTGCAAATATGATGACCAAAGCACTTGATGGAAGCAAACTCAACAGGTTCAAATCAATTATTGGAATGCAAGAGATACCTATGGATTAAAGACTCGAGCATCTTAGGCTTGAGCGGGAGCTATTGGTACATTTGGCAAGCCTTGATGCTTGACCAAAAGATCAAAGTTTTACTTCATATCTTCAGCATGAATGTTCATAAGTCAAATGTGAACACCTCTTGTAAATATCTTGAATTTAACTCAAGATAAATGTAAAAGGCAAATTTTGAGAGAATCTCATAGCTTTATGAATTTTAATTCACAACAACCAAGTGATTGGAATCACATTAATTAGGAGCCTAAAAGATAGGATCACTTTTAGGTGGTAGATTCCAAATTCAAATTTAAATTCATCTATAAAAGCTCATGACTTTTAGTCGCGGGATATATAGTAGAAGAAGGACACATTGAGCTTCAAGGTTGTGGACACACTTAGTCCACACATGTATGAGTAAGCCTACATCATCTCCTTTGTATCATACATTCAATGCACTACACATTTGTTTCAGATTATGCAACCATCTCATGTTCACTATTACCTGCTGCTAGACTCTCAATTTTAGTGAGTTTGTTTTGAGAAGTTCCCTGCGTATACTTATGTTCATTACAATGTGCCTATGTCTGTTGTCTCTCATCTTCCTAAAATATTGGGATTACATCCCTAACTTCTTAAGATTATTTCTCAGCATGTACTCATCCTAAATTAGTGAAATAACTTCCTATAGCAAGCTTAGAGGTCCAATTAGATATTGCTAAAAGCTCTTGGGTCAATTCTAATCACTGAGTGCGCACTAAATGAAACACTGAGCAGGTTATAATCCATAAATAACAAGTTTTTTACAACTCTTCAAACTTGAAGGTAGTCTATTTTGATGCAACTAGTTGAAGATGATGCTCCAAAGCACATTATGGGTTTAAATGCATATTTGGGAAGCTAAAGGTGTCTTATAAGGTAATCTGAAGTAACATTGGTAGATGTAGAGTAGGATTTGTGCAGCACCAACTCATTTCTGGAGTGTATTCAACCATCTCCTCACAATGGCGACCTCCTTCTTGCTCTTTTTATAACTACTTTTGGAGGTAGTTTTGAATTTGAATTCAAATAACTTCACCTAAAAGTGCTGCTAAGAAATAGGAGATATTCTCTCAACTGATGGACTCATGGTTTTTGGTAGTTAGAGACACAAATTTCCCTTTTACATTATGGATGAATTGATCAATTCTTTCTTTCACAATTACAAGAGATAAAATATACTCTTTTACAAGAGGTGTTCATATGTCTAGACATATGTCTACAAATGAACATAAATCAAATCATATCAAGCATGTGGGCTTGGGTAAAATGCACCAACACTAAGAGCTTGAGAGCTCTTCTCTACCTTTTCTAAATGTCTTCCTTTAGCTTTCATGGTGCTTTTTTTATGAATTGATGAGTGTTTATCATGGATAAGTCTTGTTGATCATTAATTCCTTGAGTAGTACATGCTATTCTAAGTCCATATCATCATCATCATAAGTCTCTACAATGTTATAAAGTGTTGTTCAAGGTGATTTCCTATTTTTTTATTAGAATCGCGATTGTCTCATCTATGTCATACAGGAACGCAAATTAAGTTTTGATGTTACAAAGATCTTTCTCATGAAAAGTGGCACACTTTAGGCACAAGAATCACTAAAAGAGCTCTATTCTAGCTCTACTTACAAGAAAACCTAGTATTTTTCATAAAAAGTGTGAAATCTATGTAGAAACTGATCTTGTTGACTAATCCTGGAGTCCATCAATGAAGAAGTGTTTGTGGTCCTCGAATACTTCCGAGATTGACAATGCAAAATGTTTAAAGTTTTTGTTTCCTTTACACTAAAATGACTGGAGAGGCCAACTCCAAAGAACAACAAACATTTTTGGCACTGCTTCTAGGGAAGTAAGCAAAGCTATCAAACATTGGAGTTTTGGGCATTTGATCCATCTTCCAAGTTGATGGTGATAGAAGCTTTTACAAACTAATTTTGAATCATCAAGTGTGCAAAGATGAAGAGGTGAGTGTGTTTATCTTTTGGAAAGACTACTTCATTCATTTTGTTTAGGAGGATTAGTAAAGAGTTGCATGTTGTTCTATAATCTTAAATTACAAGATCTCCATCTTTCTTCATGAGATTTTAGTTTTATTTAAATGAACTTTTTGTTTGGGGAAAATTGTTTTTAAAAAAATCCAAAAGATAAAACAAAATAAAAAAGAAACCAAGGGAACTAAGGGGAAATCAAAGGGATAACATTAGTGAATTAGCAATAAAAGTATGGGAGGAATTTTTAAAAGCCAAGATACAGAAACAACATGATATGCATAATTATAAAGAGACACAAGAAGATGATATGATGTTGAAGATGAAAGTCAATATTTGTGATCATCATAAAATTCTATGTCAATGGACTTTAGGAGAAATAATCTTGAAAACCCTCACATCTAGTTTCATTTGAAAAAATGACTAGAAATCTCTAGCACTGATCAACATAAAGAGCCAATCATGCAAATATCAATTGATAAAACTGGGCGATATTGTGAGAGAGAAGAGGGAAATACAATACTGTCACTTCATTTTGCTGAGAAATAGTCCAATGCAGTCTTACATAGTGGAGCTAGTGTAGCCATTATGATGAAGAGAACTTTGGTGGGGAGCTCAACCACTTCACTCTACTAAATTGAAACTACAACGTTCACATGGACACATAGAAACATCATTAGGAATATGGGAGAAAGTGATAATTGGAATCTATGAAATTGAAATTGAACACACATTTGCAATAGTAGAACTTCATAGCTTACCTATAATGATATTATGTTGGGAAGTCCCTTTATGAGGAAAACACAAGTTTTTCAAGATTGGGGTAAAGATTGTCTTTATCTCGAAAATGAAGGGAACATTACCAAAGGTATTCTAAGAAGAGAAAGTTATTACAATGTATCCCCATGAGAATGCAGTAAGGTACATCATGAACATGGCAATGTGACTAAGTCTAATGAAAGTAGTGATAATGAAGCAACACTTTCGACATGTATTTCCAGAGAAAAAAATTACCATAAAGATTTTTGTTGAGAAAGGAAAATTTTATAAATGAGAGGAAGCTAGAAGATACATGGTACATACCTGAGAAGTTTAATTATGAAGATTTTGAACCATCTAGATGGAGTAAGATCATGTTTGCCTTAGATGTAACAAATAAGGAGCATGTGAGAATAAAAATTCAAAATGATGAAGGGTATGGTATTTTCTATATAGGATTGAGAATGATAAGAATTGAAGAAAGAAATTTTGAATGCAAGAAGAAACACATCCAAGAAATGAGTAACAGAAACTCATATTTAGAGGAAATACAAACTAGAGATGTCATCCAAGATATGATTTTTGGAAAATATAATAATTTCAAACACAAGGAGGAGGCAAAACAACACCATTCACAATGAACTTCCAAATATGAAAAAGAGAATTTAAGAAGAAGAAGAAGGAAACTTTGATGTTCCACCCAATTTCAGGAAATATGAAATTGAGGAATGACGATTATTCAATCTCAAACCTAGGAGAGAAAAGAAAAAAGAAGAATCCTATGAAAACCAAGAAGAAACAAAGAAGATTCTTATAGCTCAAGAAGGGGGAGAAGACAGATAAATAGTGATAGTAGTTGATATGGAAAAAATAGAACAAGAAGCTTTAATCAAACTTGTCACGGAATTTTAGAGCTATATTTTCCTTGAAAGGAATAAATTCTAATATTTGTGTCCATAAAATACCCATTGCACCAAATGCAAAACCTAGTAAGCGAAGGCATTATACATATAATGATAAAGATTGTACAAAGATTAAAGAGGAAATAAAATTTTTGGCTACCAATTTCATTTATTAAATTGAGTACATAGAATGGACATCTCCAATATTTTCTGTCCAGAAAAGAATGGCAAACTTAGATTTTCAGAACCTTAAGAGGGTTAATGTTGTAACTTGCTAGAGAGAGTGACTGGAAAAGATATTTATAGCTTTTGGAATGGATTTTCAAGCTATAATCAAGTACCTATTGCATTAGAAGATAGACACAAGATTTCCTTTAAAACTGAATGGGTGTCTATGCACTTAGGGTTATGCCTTTTGGCTTAACAAATTTAGTTGCTGCATTCCAAAGGTTGATGTGTCATGTATTCAAAGCTTTTCTAAGAAATGTAATGGAAATCTATGTAGATGATTTATGTACTTTTCTAATCAAATAGAAGATCATTTATAAGACCTGGAAAATACATTCAGAAAATGTAAAACATATAGTGTGTCTAAATCTTGAAAAATGTGTTAGAGAAGGAAGAATGTTAGGACACATAATCTCCAAGAATGGAATATCGAGTGATGAAGAGAAGATAAAGGCTATAGTGAATCTGTCAAAACCAACAAATGTGAAGGAATTACAAACATCCATGGGACACTATGGTTATTATAGGAAATTTGTGTAAAAACTAGCAAAAATTGTCAAACCATTGTATGCATTAAATACTATATTTGAGTGGACCAATGAATGTGTGGAAGCCTTCGAAACCTAAAAAACTTGTTTGGTCTGACCATCTATCCTAAAAAATCCATAGTGGGATGTAATATTTCATGTGCATGTAGATGTTTCTATAAGATTTATGTAAGGACAATGCATAGGAGGAAGCAAATCCGATTTTCCCATTGCATATGCAAGTAGACATTAAAATCAAGTTGAGAAAAACTACACCACAAATGAGATGGAAGGATTAGGAATGGTGTTTGCAATAAAGAAGTATAGACATTATTTGTGGGCTAACAAGTTTAAGCTCTTTGTAGATCATCAAGCTCTCTTCTAATTAGTAAACGAACCTTGTCAAACACGCAAGATTGTTAGATGGTTCTCACTTCTCATGGATTTTGAACTTGAAGTGGTAGTGAGACAAGAAGAAAACCCATTTAAGATCTGATCATTTATCAAGAATTCTCACTAGAGAAAAATCACATTTAATTGATGATGAGTACAAGTTTTGTCAGTTGGACCAAGAAAATCAGAATGGATTCCCAAAAATTTAAGTTTTCTAAGTAAAAGCTTTATTCTTCTATCAGGACATTTGTATCATGTGAATAACATTGGAGTACTAGAATATTGTGTTCCTAAAGAAGAACAAGGCACATATTTAAAGAAAGCACATCTTTGGAATCCATCTTTCCATGCTTCAAAGGGTTTTACCTTAAATAATCTGGCATGGATAGGAATCCATTGGCCAACAAAAGAAAAGCATGTGGAAATACACATAGCTCAATATGAAAAATGTCAAATAAATCAACGAAGAGAAATCATAACATTGTTTTGGTTCAAAGAGAATCCAAGGTGGAGTAATCATATTGTGGAATAATTAAAGAAAGATAATCTCAAGAATTCAAAAGAAGAAAGTACAAACCCAATAAATATGCATGAACTAAGTAAAGACTTTGTACTCATAAAAAAAGAGTTATACAAAAAGGGAGTGGATGGATATTTAAGAATATGTGTCCATGAAAAAAATACTTAAAAATGCTAGAGATGGCTCATTCAAGTGTAGCAAATCACTTTTTTGTTGAGAAAAATGCTAAATTAATTCTGTTTTTAGGATTGTGATGGCCTACCTTATTTCTTGATGCAAACTTGTTTGTACCTTATTTCTTTATGTAAAATTGTTTGCACAAAGATGTGATATTGGCCAAAGAACAAGAAAACCAATAGAAAAAGATGAAATGCCCCTTAAGCCATTGATATTTTCAAGAGTCTTTAGGAAGTGGGGATTGGACCTCATTGTGATGGAGGAGATGGTGGATAGTCTTCTGACATGAAGTGGTGTTGCGTGGACCTACTTTACACCTGCCAAGAATAGTTGTTCGAGAGTATAGTGGGCCTCTTTAGCTAGCTAATGAGCATAAATAATCATATATGATGTTTAGAATATGATCCACTAACCAAAGGATTGAAATAGATAGGTGGGAATTGATCCAAGACCAAAAACTTGCCATTCTTGTCTCTACACATGTTCAGTGTTTTGAACAATACTTTGAGCACAATAGCACCTGGCTTAATTCCTTTTGGTGAAATATAATTATCTTAGATAGCTATTAATCATGAGTGATTTCATCAAAATGATGGACTACACATTGAGAATGATTTTTTGCAAACCACAAAACATTCCCGATAATTTGGGTGTGTATCACTAAGCAAACCAAAGAGCAATGTCAAGCTAATATCTCCTTATTGAGATGCGCAATTGTAATGAGATTCTATACCAAGATAATGGAAATTATGATGAACATATCATGCTTTAAAGCATTGCAAATGATCAATCATGCACTCAGAACAAGCTCAGAGAAGATCATTGTTCTAATTTAGCCAGGAGAACGAAGTAAAGTGAAGATATGATAAAATGTATGTATTAAAACATGTACACATACAATGTCATTGGCAATGAACAATTGCACAAGGTGAGAAGTGTCAATGAGCGATAGAGTGATCTCTTCAAAATTACAATATGTCTTCTCTAATGATCTCATAGAATCGAGATAGGATCTAGATGTTTTGATCCTCCTTTTAAAGTTGAGTTTGGAGCCAAACTTTTGAATTCGAATTCAAAAGTCTACCTGAAAGTGAGTCCTAAAGTATAGGATATATTCTCTCATTACTCAACTACCAAATACGTCGGGATTTGATGCTTCCTAACTTCCTCGTGGTTGTAGATCAGTTTTTCAATGATAAATGGGAAGAACCTTTACCAAAGGTTGATCATATAGAGTCCCATAAGATGTATCCTAATTTACCAAGTATGTGGGCTTGGCTTCTGTTGCACCAAAAGCACCCCCTCAAGCCTAGTATGCTTGTTCTTAATTTCTCCTTGATCTCTTGCAAATCAATCATCAATTTGAATCTGTTCATCTTGGTTCCAACCAAAGACTTTGTGAGTATATCTGCACATTGTTAATGAGTTGATACATAGGATAGATGAATATCCTTGCTACGAAATTTCTCCCTTACCTAATGATAGTACACTTCAATGTGCTTAGTTCTTGCATGATATACAGGATTAGCAACCAAATGAAATGAACTAGTTTTTTATCCAAAGATTATGGGAGTATAAGAGTGTAAATCCGAATTTGCACAGATTTGCTTAAGCCACATAGCCTCTTGTGATGCATTTGCTAGCCCTTTGTATTCTGTTTCTGTAGATGATAAAGCCACAATTGGTTGCTTCTTATATGACCATGATATAAGCTTTGAACTTGCAAAGGATAGATACCCTAAGGTGCTCCTCCTATCATCCTTGGAGCTAGCCCAATCTGCATCAGAGTACATCTTCATCTCTAAGTGAGAACTGAAGGGATAGAAAAACCCTTCATTTAGTGTACCCTTTAGATGCTTTAGCACCATCCTAGCAGCTTCCATGTGAGGCTTATTTGGTGCTTGCATAAATTGACTTAATGTACTTACTCCATAGGCAATGTCTACTCTTGTTGGAGTAGCATAATTGAGACCACCTACAAGTTGTTGATAACCTATGACATCGTCAAGGAATTCTCCTTCATGGAAACTAAGCTTGTGGTATAATTCCATAGGAATACCTGCAATTTTGGCGTTCTCCATCTTAAATTTTACCAACATATCATGAATATACGTTCTATGAGTAATAAATATACCAGAATCTATATACACAAGCTCTAAGCCAAGAAACTATGTTTAAAACCCAAGATCACTGATCTTAAATTCTTCCATTAATTGAGGCTTAACCTGCTTCTTGCCATTATAATCATTTCCTATCATGATAATGGCCTCAACATTGAAACATAAGTAGATAACCTCTGAGTTGATATTCTTTATAAATAAAGAATAATCTGCCTTGATAGTCACAAAATCTTGATCCTGCAAGTAAGCAACAAGTCTATGGTTCCAAGATTTTAGGAGCTTGCTTTAGGCCATAAAGTGCCTTCCTTAGCTTGCATACATAACCTGATTTAGCTTTATCTTCAAATCCTAGTGGTTGTGCCATAAACACTTCTTATGATATCCATCCATTTAAGAATGCATTCTTGACATCTAACTAATATAGATTTCATTTCTTGGAGGCAACAACACTTACCAAAACCCTACATGTTGGCATCTTTGTTGGAGCAAGTGTATGACAAGCCTAAGTATTGGCTTGAGTCCCACAAAGTCATAAAAGAAGCTTCAAAATGAAGACTATGTAAAGTTCACTTGTGAACTACCTCTTGTAACTTTTGAAGAGTTTACTTAATGTAAAAGTGAAAGAATCTTAAGTGGTTGAGTCCACATGATCAAAAAGGGAAAGAGGAGCCACGAATTTGTGATTTGTGGTAGGTAGAGAATCAAATCAATCACTGATTGATTGGAGAGTGATTGAGGGAAGTTAGCCTCCCAAACTCAACTATAAATAGATGGCAATTTTAGTCGTGGTTAGAGAGACCTATGCGAAGACCTCCAAGAGCTGAGCTTTATGCCATATCAAGGTGTGATTACAAGGCACACATATGTATCAGTAAGTCATTGTATTGTACAAGCAATATACTTTCATTTTTATGATTATTTGATTTCATATGTCCATGTTCTTGTGAAGTGTACTACTCACTGCCATTACTCTCAGTTTTTGCAGTCAGATTGCAGAGATTGTTTCTCTGAGCTTGGTGCATCATTTTCAGTAATTTAACTTGGTAAAGTTAGCTCTATAAGTCTAATATAGTCTCACAAATTTTCATGTCATTTGGATGTTGCAATCTTCAGTTATGTTCATTTGAAGTCAACAGGGTCTGTTCATCTTCACTTCTCTGTCAGGTACCCGATTTTTTCACTCATCTTGTCAGAGCCATTTCTAAGTGGTTACATATCCAAATTCAGTGATTTTAATCTTGTTGGATTCAGCTTACTGTCTAGTATAACCATACAAATTTCCATAATCATTGGATTCCTACATGGTGGGTTATGTTCATTTTTTTGCTCACTAGTCTCAAACTGTAGCAGCCCGTGAAAATCGGGATGATGTCATCACTTGTTAAAACTCATTCTCAGTGTGTGGTTTATTATTTTTTATGAGATTACTCTTGAAAGTTAGCTCTTTAAGCTACCTAGACTTGCCTAAGAGGAATTAAGCTAATTGCTGCTGTGCTCAGAGAATTATGTAAAACACTGGACAGGTGTATGAACCAAGAATAGCAAGTTTTCACCTCTGAGCTAACTCCAACTTATCTGTTTTGATCTATCTTTTTGAGAGTGATCTTCCAAGGTACATAGGGTGTCTAATACATCCATTGGCAAGCTAAAAGGGCCCACCATATACTCCTGGAGTTCATTTGGCTGGTGTAGATCAAGGATTTTGCAACACCTCTTCATCTTCAAGCACATACCTATCCATCTCTTCACAGTGGTATGAGAGCAAGGTTGGACAACATGGCAGATGGATTTCCTTCATCAATTGACAAATTGGACAGAGGTTACTACTCAGCTTGGTCATTAAGAATGGAAGCTTATCTCCAAGGTAGAAGTTTATATGGTTATGTGGCTGGAGATGAAGTTATGCCAAGTTTCAGGAACAAAAGTCAACCAACACAAGAAGAGCAAGAAAGGTTGAGCACATGGTGCTCCAAGGATGCACTTGCAAGGTCTTATCTCCTCAATTCTATCTCAAATTTTTTTTTGCCTCACATTAGAAGTTGTAAGACATCTCAGGAAGTGTGGGATGCACTTGAAGCTTTCTTTTTTTCAAGTACCAAAGCTAGGAAGCATTAACTATGGCTGGATTTCACAACTCTCAAGAAGGCTCCCAAACAAAATGTGACTGATTTTGTCACAAAGCTCAAGGACATAGCAGATCAGTTGGGAAGCATTGGAGAGGTAATAGATGAAGAGCAAATTGTAAGGCAGGTCATCAATGGCTTGAATGCAGATGACAAGTGGGAAGCATTCACCACAGCTATGGATTTGTACATGGACATGCATGTACCTGATTTCAATACACTCATTGGACAACTACTTACTCAAGAGGCAAAGCTTATCAAAAATGGAGAAAGCTCTAAAGGTAATCAATCTTCAGCTTTATACACTCATAAAAGCAAGTCCAAAGATAACAAAGGAAAGGCAAAGAAAGTGGATGATGAAGCAGGTACATATCAAGCTAACTATATAGGTAGAGGAAGACATGGCAGAGGTAGAGGAAGAGGAGGTAGACAAGGCAGGGGGGGATCCCAAGACTCCAACTCATGTTCTATTTGTGGATTAACTAATCATACAACTAAAAATTGCTTTAGAAATTCTAGGAATCAAAGAGGCACAGGATACAATAGAGGAAGTTATGGCTACTCAAGAGGAAGGTTCAACAATTATCATGGCAACTACAACAACTACAATCATTCAAACTATCAAGGAGGCTACAAAGGAAGGAGAGACTACAATAACTACACATAAGACTCAAACAAAGAGGATTCATTATTGATCATGAACATGGCTATGCCAGAAGGTAAATCTGATGAGCATGTTTTCTACATAGATTCAGGTTGTTCAAATCATGTGGCAGGAAATGTGGCACTCCTATCAGATTTAGAAGATCCAAGGAATAAGCATGAGGTAAAAACAGGAGATGACACAAAACATCCTGTGGAGAAAATAGGCAATGTCAAAGCACCTGATGGAAACATCAACCTACTCAGTAAGGTACTCTATGTCCCTACCATTACAAAGAATTTGATAAGTGTTGGGCAGATAGTAGAGAAAGGGTTGCAAGTCAGGTTCACAAAAGCAGGAGCATTTGTTGAAGATCCAAGTCAAGGATTAAGAAAAATTGCAAAAGGTGAAAAGACGGGTAGATTGTTCACATTTGAATTACAGGACACTAGAAACATTGCTCTCTTTAATTATGGTAGTCAGACACTCACAAAATTGGAAGTATGGCACAAAAGGTTAGCACATATTGGTGAAAGGTCAATAAAGCAAATTTGCAGGGACCAAAGTGTACTTGGACTCCCTAACTTGTCAAAACAACATATGATTTATAAGTGTAGTGCATGTCAATTTGGAAAGTCTCACAGGTTACCATTCATGAAGAAAGGTTATATGCATGGAGATCTCTTGGAGTTGGTTCATACAGATGTATGGGGACCCAGCAAGGAAGCTTCAATATCTGGATCAAGGTATTATGTCTCCTTTATTGATGATTGCAGCAGATGGACTATCCTATTCTTTATGAAACACAAAGATGAAGTTTTTTCATGTTTCAAAAGATATTTGTCTCTTGTGGAGAATCAAACAGGTAAATCACTAAAAAGGCTAAGGTCAGATGGAGGGGGAGAATATTTCTCCCATGAGTTTGATTCTTTTCTTCAAGAAAGAGGAATCAAAAGAGAGGTAACTACAAGGTACACTCCTGATCAAAATGGAGTGGCAGAAAGGAGGAATAGAACAATTGTTGAAGCTGCAAGGTCTATGTTAAATGAAAAGCATTTACCTAATTACTTATGGGCTAAGGCTGTATGTACAGCCACTTACTTGATTAACAGGTTGCCTTCAAAATCCCTTGATGGGATGACTCCATATGAGGCTTGGAATGGAAGAAGACCAAGCTTAGATCATTGTAAAATTTTTGGATGCATTGCTTTTGCTCATGTTCCTTCACAGGTTAGAGGCAAGATGGATCCAAAGGCAGAAAGGTGTGTATTTATTGGATATGACAACAATCAAAAGGGCTACAGGTTATACAACCCTACCAACAAAGGATTCTTGGTAAGCAGAGATGTAGTTTTTGATGAGAACAATTCATGGTATGAAGATTCATGCAGGAAGGTCAATTTACCATATGATCTTGAAGAAGATTTTCCAAAGCTTGGTAGAGAACAACCAAAGATTGAAGAACAAGACACCTCAGAGGATGATGAAGAATCTCAGATGGAAACGATCAAAGCATGGAAGTCTAAAGGTAAAGAAAAATTGCAGGAACTTGGACATGAGGCAGAATCATCACATCATGGCCTAAGAAGATCTATGAGGGAAAAGAAAAAACCAGAAAGGTATGGGTTTGACACCTCATTAGTAACTAAACATTCTATCTACATAGCACATGACATAAACCAAGATGATCCATCATCATTTGAAGAGGCCAAAACAAAAACAGAATGGAAGCATGCAATGAAGCAAGATATTGAAGCACTTGAGGAAAACAACACTTGGGATTTGTGTTGGAGATAGACGTCTGCGGAAGCACGGGAACAACACAAGGAAGAAGAAGAAGCTTGGAGCACAAACACACAATACTGAATGTATTACTAGAGAATGTACAAGATAAGTAGCCCATAAGGGCAATAGGCGTATATACAAGCCGGGGGAAAAAAACCTCCTAAAGAGGGAAAAAAGTGTCCCGGCAGTCCTAGAGTGTTCACACATATCACTACCTAAATATATCAACAAATCCCCCCTGGGAGTGATGCGGTGAACAAGGAGCTGGCACTCATGTATAAGGAAGTGCCAAGCTATGTGGAAATCACTCCACAAAAGGAAGTAAGCCCAAAGCTTTGCGGAAAGCTTCAAACTTCTCCCTAGGCAGAGCCTTCGTGAAAATGTCTGCAATGTTCTCCTGCGTGGGCACATATGCCAAGCTGATCTCCCCAGCAGAGAACCTCTCCCTGACATAGTGATAATGCACCTCAATGTGCTTAGTGCGAGCATGGAACACAGGGTTCCTCGCAACTGCCAATGGGCTCTGACTGTCAGTGAAGATGGTGGTGGCAGAAGACTAGCCAACACCCAAATCAGCCATAAGGCGTCTGAGCCACACACACTCAACAGTCGCTGTGAAAGCTGCCCTATACTCAGCCTCACAACTGGAAGTGGCCATAGTAGGCTGCTTCTTGCTCAACCAAGATCTACATGAGCTACCAAGCATGAAGCAAAAACCATTGGTGGACACACGAGTGTCATAGCAACCAGCCCAATGTGAGTCAGAAAAAGCATGCAAATCTGGCGGTAGTGATCCCCCCTTGGGATAAAACAACCCAAGTAGCCGAGTACCACTCAAGTAGCGAAAGATGCGCTTAACCGCTTTCCAATGCGTGACTCTTGGGCAATGCATAAACCTGCTCATTTGTGAGATAGCAAACTGAATATCTGGCCGAGTAATGCATAAGTAAATCAAGTATCCAACAGCCTGCTGATAGAGAACAGCATCAAATGCATCTCTAGCATCATGAAGACTCAATCGTAGTTTTTGCCTGCTCAATATCAGCTCTCTCATCAACAAGTACATCATGTAAATCTGCATCAGAAATGGAATGATCTGCATCATCATATGAAACCTGCAAAGGCTGAGAAGTTGCCTCATTAGGACCAGCACTAGACTGTCCACCTGTAAAAAGAGGCATCAAAGTATCATACATGTCTTTGGAGCTAACAGATGTCTCCTTAGTACATGAAAGCAATGGCTGAATAGCATCTTCCACAAAGACAACATCACGGCTAACCAGAATGCGTTTAGTCTGTGGATGATACAGACGATAGCCTTTACTTTCAAAACTGTACCCAACAAAAATACATTTTACTGCCTTATCATCCAATTTTTTGCGATGTTGTTCAGGCACTAATGCATATGCCAAACAACCAAAAACACGCAGATGAGCAACAGATGGCTTGCGATCATGCCAAGCCTCATACTGAGTGATAGACTGCAACGCTTTAGTGGGACACCTGTTCAGTACATATGCTGCACACATGACAGCCTCAAGCCAGAAACTATGTGGTAAAGCCTCACTTTTGACCATGCACCTCGCCATCTCCATGAGTGACCTGTTGATATATTTAGGTAGTGATGTGTGTGAACACTCTAGGACCGCCGGGGCACTTTTTCCCCTCTTTAGGAGGTTTTTTTCCCCCGTCTTGTATATACGCCTATTGCCCTAATGGGTTACTTATCTTTGTACATTCTCTAGTAATACATTCAGTATTGTGTGTTTGTGCTCCAAGCTTCTTCTTCTTCCTTGTGCTGTTCGCGTGCTTCCGCAGACGTCTATCTCCAACAATTGGTATCAGAGCAGGTCGTCGCTTCTTCTAGGGTGCCGTCGACACTCCTCCGTTTGCAATCTCAAATTCGCAGGAAATTTGGTGAGCACTATCGCAGTCTTAGATTCGCACGAAATCTAAGGTGCTCGTTTCGGCCTCCGAATGCACTATCGCAGTGCTTGTGCAGGCTATTTTGTCCTTTTGTGCCAAAGGTATATACCAGTTTCTATTCGCCAGTTTAAGCGTCTCGAAGTCTGCTACAGGTCTAGCAGAACTCGTCTGGGCAGTTCCGTTCAACTTTTTGAGATACAGTCAATTTTCTGCATCAAGGTATTTTAGTCACCGGCCATGGCTGAAAGCAGTGATGTATTCCGTATGTTGGCTGTTGAGGATAAGTTGGATGGTACCAACTACCCATTATGGGCTTATATGATGCGACATGTACTGGTTGCAAAAGGACTGTGGAACATTGTGCAGGGTGTTGAAAGACGTCCTGTTACACCTGCGACTACAGGTACTACAAATACAGGTGCTGGAGGTGCTGAAGCTGATGAAGATGGTGTCGAAGATGATATTCCACAGATTCCTGCTCGTGCTGCTGTTTCTGTTGCACCTACTACAGAGCAGATTCGTTGGGATGGCAGAGATGCCCAGGCACATGCATTGATAGCTTTGTCTGTCAAACGTGCCATTATTCGTCACATTCACTCCTGCAGAACAACAAAGGATGCTTGGGATACACTTACCACTTTGTACTAGGCTAGGAATGAGGCTCGTGTTACTTACCTCCGAAAACAGTTGGAGAGTGAGCACATGAATGAAGGTGATTCTATGGAAAATTTTCTTACAAAGATCAAAGACCTGAAGGAACAATTGATTTTTGTTGATGAGGTTATACCAGATAGCTCACTTGTGCAGACCATTCTGAATGGTCTTCCTGATTCATATCACAGTTTTGCCTCTACTCTTCGGTTGATGATGAAAGGCAATCCGAATGCCTTGTCATTTGAGGAATTAGTCTCTCTTCTGTTGCAGGAAGATCAGTCCAGGCAGAACAGGTCCATTATGCGTGTTGCAGATCAAGCTTTCCTGACTAGTCAGAAGGGCAAAGGAAAATGGAGCTCTTCTACTAGTAAGCAGAAATCTGCAAATGTTGCACAATCGAAGAACCAGGATAAAGATGAGAAGAAATCAGAAAAGCAGAAATTGTTCTGCAAGTACTGTAAAGGAAATGATCATATTATAAAGAACTGTCCAAAACTGTCTGCTAAAGAGGCAAAGAAGAAAGAGGTTGGAATGGTTGTTGCAGAGGCCTCTACACCAAAAACAGAGTCTGCAAATCTTGTGCACGAAGAAGAATGGGCGTTTACTACTGTCTGCAGTTTTGACCCATCTTCTCATGATCAGTGCATGTCTGCAGTAGACTCAGATGTTTGGTACTTTGACAGTGGGGCGACCAAACATATTACCTCGCAGCGCAGTTTCTTCTCTTCACTCGAGCCTGCCCCTACAGGGAATACTGTCACATGCGCCAATAACTCCTCTTATCCTGTTATGGGAGTTGGTAAGATCATTCTGACTACTGCTGATGGTAGTTCTTTCACTTTATCAGATGCTTTATTTGTGCCAGGGATCAAAAAGAACCTGTTATCAGTTTCTGCATTAGCCAAGATTGGCTTGGTTTTGAAATTCGTTGATGACAGGTGTACAGTCCATGATCTCTCAAATGGCGATGTGATTATTGCTTCTGGCATTTTATGTCGTGGGCTGTATAAGCTCATAGACTATGAAAGATCTGTGAATGATTCGGCATGTGCAGTTCATGATTCTTAGGCTATGTCAGATGCAAAGCTTTGGCATGCACACTTTGGTCATCTCAGTTTTGCTAGTTTGTTATGCCTGCAGAAATCTGAAATGGTGTCCTCTTTGCCCAAACTTGAGGCACCTGGAAAACATGTTTGTGAAGGCTGTATTTTGGGCAAAATGCAGCGTTCTTCCTTTCCAAAAGATGGTTCAGTTCGGGCTACGCAGAAATTACAGCTTGTACATAGTGATGTCTGTGGTCCTATGCAGACACCCTCTTTTGTAAATTACCTTTACTTCGTGACTTTCATTGATGATTTTTCCAGGCATGCATGGGTATATCCACTCAAAGCAAAGTCCGAAGTGTTCATGTGCTTCAAACAGTTTTTGGTTTTGGCTGAAAATCTGTCAGCATGTAAAATGGGCACCCTCCGTTCTGATCGAGGGGGGGAATATATGTCTTCAGATTTTAATGAATTTCTGGCTGAACGTGGGATAAAACACCAATGTATAGTGCTGTATACACCTCAACAGAATGGAGTTGCTGAACGAAAGAACAGGTCACTCATGGAGATGGCGAGGTGCATGGTCAAAAGTGAGGCTTTACCACATAGTTTCTGGCTTGAGGCTGTCATGTGTGCAACATATGTACTGAACAGGTGTCCCACTAAAGCGTTGCAGTCTATCACTCCGTATGAGGCTTGACATGACTGCAAGCCATCTGTTGCTCATCTACGTGTTTTTGGTTGTTTGGCATATGCATTAGTGCCTGAACAACATCGCAAAAAATTGGATGATAAGGCAGTAAAATGTACTTTTGTTGGGTACAGTTCTGAAAGTAAAGGCTATCGTCTGTATCATCCACAGACTAAACGCATTCTGGTTAGCTGTGATGTTGTCTTTGTGGAAGATGCTATTCAGCCATTGCTTTCATGTACTAAGGAGACATCACTTAGCTCCAAAGACGTGTATGATACTTTGATGCCTCTTTTTACAGGTGGACAGGCTAGTGCTGGTCCTAATGAGGCAACTTCTCAGCCTTTAAAGGTTTCATATGATGATGCAGATCATTCCGTTTTTGATGCAGATTTACATGATGCACTTGTTGATGAGAGAGCTGATATTGAGCAGGCAAAAAATGGCTGGTGCAGACTTTGCGTGACAGCAAATTAGATGCACCTTTGTCATATCGTACTCGTTCAGGCTCTCATAGTTCCTCCTTTGCATCAGATTGCTATGCTATGGCTGCATCTAGTCTCTGTGATGAGAATGAGCCTATTTCTTTTGACGAAGCACAAAATTCAAAAAATTGGAAGGCTGCTATGCAATCTGAATATGATGCTATAATGAAGAATGGTACATGGTCTTTATGTGACTTGCCTCCTAGCAAGAAGGCCATTGGCACTAAGTGGGTATACAAGCTAAAGCTTAAACCTGATGGTACAGTTGACAGGTATAAGGCTAGGCTTGTTGCAAAGGGTTATGCACAGGAAAGAGGCATTGATTTTGATGAGACCTTTGCACCTACATGCCGTATGACTACTGTTCGGAGCATTTGTGCACTTGCAACCCATCATGGTTGGAATGTACATCAGTTGGACATTAAAACATCATTTCTGAATGGTGACTTGCATGAAGAAGTGTATGTTTTTCGGCCCCGTGGCTTTGTGTAGAAAGGGCATGAAAACCAGGTTTGCAGGTTAAAGAAGGCATTATATGGTTTAAAGCAAGCACCACGTGCTTGGTATGAGAAGATACATGCCTATCTGATTGCACATGGTTTTAAGAACAGTCCAACTGAAAGCACCTTATATGTTAAACCTGCTAATGATGTGCTTCTGATCACTGTTGTCTATGTTGATGACATGCTGCTCACTGGTCCTATTGAGACACATATTGCTGATTTTAAGGCTGATTTGCATGCCTCATTTGAGATGTCTGATTTGGGGTATTTGCATCACTATTTGGGCATTCACTTTATGCACGTTGATGGTGGAATGGCTTTGTGTCAAATGAAATATATTGACACATTATTGTAGCATTTTGGCCTTGAAGACTGTAAGCCTATTGCCACTCCTATGGAGACAGGTTTACGATTGAGTCTTCATGATGCTGGAGATGCATTTGATGCTGTTCTCTATCAACAGGCTGTTGGATGCTTGATTTACTTATGCATTACTCGGCCAGATATTCAGTTTGCTGTCTCACAAATGAGCAGGTTTATGCATTGCCCAGGAGTCATGCATTGGAAAGCGGTTAAGCGCATCTTTCGCTACTTGAGTGGTACTAGGCTACTTGGGTTGTTTTATTGCAAGGGGGGATCACTACCGCCAGATTTGCATGCTTTTTCTAACTCAGATTGGGCTGGTTGCTATGACACTCGTGTGTCCACCAGTGGTTTTTGCTTCATGCTTGGTAGCTCATGTATATCTTGGTTGAGCAAGAAGCAGCCTACTGTGGCCACTTCCAGTTGTGAGGCTGAGTATAGGGCAGCTTTCACAGCGACTGTTGAGTGTGTGTGGCTCAGACGCCTTATGGTTGATTTGGGTGTTGGCCAGTCTTCTGCCACCACCATCTTCACTGATAGTCAGAGCGCATTGGCAATTGTGAGGAACCCTGTGTTCCATGCTCACACTAAGCACATTGAGGTGCATTATCACTATGTCAGGGAGAGGTTCTCTGCTGGTGAGATCAGCTTGGCATATGTGCCCACGCAGGAGAACATTGCAGACCTTTTCACGAAGGCTCTGCCTAGGGAGAAGTTTGAAGCTTTCCGCAAAGCTTTGGGCTTACTTCCTTTTGTGGAGTGATTTCCACATAGCTGGGCACTTCCTTATACATGAGTGCCAGCTCCTTGTTCACCGCATCACTCCCAGGGGGGATTTGTTGATATATTTAGGTAGTGATGTGTCTGAACACTCTAGGACCGCCGGGGCACTTTTTTCCCTCTTTAGGAGGTTTTTTTCCCCCGGCTTGTATATACGCCTATTGCCGTAATGGGCTACTTATCTTTGTACATTCTCTAGTAATACATTCAGTATTGTGTGTTTGTGCTCCAAGCTTCTTCTTCTTCCTTGTGCTTTTCGTGTGCTTCCGCAGACGTCTATCTCCAACATGACCTATTCTTTCTTTCAGCAACTCCATTCTGTTGAGGTGTATACGGCACTGTACACTGGTGTTTTATCCCATGTTCAGCCAAAAATGCATTAAAATTTGAAGACATATATTCCCCCCCTCGATCAGAACGGAGGGTACCCATTTTACATGCTGACAGATTTTCAGCCAAAACGAAAAACTGTTTGAAGCACATGAACACTTCGGACTTTGCTTTGAGTGGGTATACCCATGCATGCCTGGAAAAATCATCAATGAAAGTCACGAAGTAAAGGTAATTTCCAAAAGAGGGTGTCTGCATAGGACCACAGACATCACTATGTACAAGATGCAATTTCTGCGTAGCCCGAATCAAACCATCTTTTGGAAAGGAAGAACGCTGCATTTTGCCCAAAATACAGCCTTCACAAATATGTTTTCCAGGTGCCTCAAGTTTGGGCAAAGAGGACACCATTTCAGATTTCTGCACGCGTAACAAACTAGCAAAATTCAGATGATCAAAGCGTGCATGCCAAAGCTTTGCATCTGACATAGCCTGAGAATCATGAACTGCACATGCCGAATCATTCACAGATCTTTCATAGTCTATGAGCTTATACAACCCACGACATTAAATGCAAGAAGCAATAATCACATCGCCATTTGAGAGATCATGGACTGTACACCTATCATCAACCAATTTCACAACCAAGCCAATCTTGGCTAATGCAAAAATTGATAACAGGTTCTTTTTGATCCCTGGCACAAATAAAGCATCTGATAAAGTGAAAGAACTACCATCAGCAGTAGTCAGAATGATCTTACCAACTCCCATAACATGATAAGAGGAGTTATTGGCGCATGTGATAGTATTCCCTGTAGGGGCAGGCTCGAGTGAAGAGAAGAAACTGCGCTGCGAGGTAATATGTTTGGTCGCCCCACTGTCAAAGTACCAAACATCTGAGTCTACTACAGACATGCACTGATCATGAGAAGATGGGTCAAAACTGCAGACAATAGTAAATGCCCATTCTTCTTCCTGCACAAGATTTGCAGACTCTGTTTTTGGTGTAGAGGCCTCTGCAACAACCATTCCAACCTCTTTCTTCTTTGCCTCTTTAGCAGCCAGTTTTGGACAGTTCTTTATAATATGATCATTTCCTTTACAGTACTTGCAAAACAATTTCAACTTTACTGATTTCTTCTTATCTTTATCGTGGTTCTTCGATTGTGCAGCATTTGCAGATTTCTGCTTACTAGTAGAAGAGCTCCATTTTCCTTTGCTCTTTTGACTAGCCAGGAAAGCTTGATTTGCAACACGCTTAATGGACCTGTTCTGCCTCGACTGATCTTCCTACAATAGAACAGAGACTAATTCCTCAAATGTCAAGGCATTGGGATTGCCTTTCATCATCAATCGAAGAGTAGAGGCAAAACTCTGATATGAATCAGGAAGACCATTCAGAACGGTCTACACAAGTGAGCTATCTGGTATAACCTCATCAGCAAAAATCAATTGTTCCTTCAGGTCTTTGTTCTTTGTGAGAAAACTGTCCATAGAATTACCTTCATTCATGTGCTCACTCTCCAACTGTTTTCGGAGGTAAGCAACACGAGCCTCATTCCTAGCCTGGTACAAAGTGGTAAGTGTATCCAAGCATCCTTTGCTGTTCTACAAGAGCGAATGTGAGAAATAATGGCACGTTTGACAAACAAAGCTATCAATGCATGTGCCTGGGCATCTCTGCCATCCCAACGAATCTGCTCTGCAGTAGGTGCAACAGAAACAGCAGCACGAACAGGAATCTATGGAATATCATCTTCGACACCATCTTCATCAGCTTCAGCACCTCCAGCACCTGTATTTGTAGTACCTGTAGTCGCAGGTGTAACAGGACGTCTTTCAACACCCTGCACAATGTTCCACAGTCCTTTTGCAACCAGTACATGTCGCATCATATAAGCCCATAATGGGTAGTTGGTACCATCCAACTTATCCTCAACAGCCAACATACGGAATACATCACTGCTTTCAGCCATGGCCGGTGACTAAAATACCTTGATGCAGAAAATTGACTGTATCTCAAAAAGTTGAACGGAACTGCCCAGACGAGTTCTGCTAGACGTGTAGCAGACTTCGAGACGCTTAAACTGGCGAATAGAAACTGGTATATACCTTTGGCACAAAAGGACGAAATAGCCTGCACAAGCACTGTGATAGTGCGTTCGGAGGCCAAAACAAGCTCAGATCACAATTTCGGCACCACACAACGAAGCTGTTTTGATCTCGGAAACACCCTGAGTATGCTCACCGAATTTCGTGTAAATTTGAGACTGCAAATGGAGGAGTGTCGACAGCACCCTAGAAGAAGCGATGACCTGCTCTGATACCAATTGTTGGAGATAGACGTCTACGGAAGCACGCGAACAGCACAAGGAAGAAGAAGAAGCTTGGAGCACAAACACACAATACTGAATGTATTACTAGAGAATGTACAAGATAAGTAGCCCATTAGGGCAATAGGCGTATATACAAGCCGGGGGAAAAAACCTCCTAAAGAAAGAAAAAAGTGCCCCGACAATCCTAGAGTGTTCACACACATCACTACCTAAATATATCAACAATTTGGTGCCCAAGACTTCATCCATGAAGATAATAGGCTCAAGATGGGTGTATAAACTCAAGAAGAATTGTGATGGTTCAATTAACAGGTATAAGGCAAGGCTTGTAGCAAAAGGCTTTGCACAAACTCATGGAATTGATTATGAGGAGACTTTCTCTCCTGTGGCAAAGATGCCTACTATTAGGGTTTTGCTT
This sequence comes from Ceratopteris richardii, assembly GCA_020310875.1. NCBI lineage: Eukaryota > Viridiplantae > Streptophyta > Polypodiopsida > Polypodiales > Pteridaceae > Ceratopteris > Ceratopteris richardii. Next base: position 35,192,740 of record CM035440.1, read on the forward strand.
AGTATTGCCTCTTCCAAGAATTGGAAGATACTTCAACTAGATGTAAAGAATGCATTCTTGAATGGTTGGATAATAGAAGAGGTATATATGGCACAACCACCTAGTTTTGAGAATCAAGTTTATCCTGATTATGTGTGTAAACTTAACAAAGCATTGTATGGTCTCAAGCAAGCTCCAAGAGCTTGGAATTTCAGACTTGTTTCATTCTTGCAGGACAAAGGCTTTCAACCAAGCAAGGCAGCTCCTTCAATCTTTATCAAAAAGAGTAATTGTGAGGTCATCTACCTATGTGTATATGTAGATGATATTATATTGATAGGAAATGATGCAGATGGTATGAAGAAGATCAAAGATCAGATGAGAGAACAGTTCAAGATAAGTGATTTGGGTTCACTTACCTACTTCCTAGGCTTGGAAGTTGTCTACAAAGATCATGGTTTGTTTCTCACTCAAAGGAAGTACATTAAGGACATGTTGGCAAAATTCAAGATGCAAGATTGTAAGATTGTAGGTACTCCAATGGAGGTCAATCACAAATTGAGCTCACATGAATGTGAACTCATAGAGGACATCACATCATATCAAAGTCTAGTGGGTAGTCTCAACTATGCCACATTGACAAGAGTGGATATATGTGTGCTAAGCCAATTTATGCACACACCAAGGAAACCACATATGGATGCTGCCAAAAGGATTCTCAAGTATCTCAAAGGAACCATAAATGAAGGAATTTATTATCCTTATGTATCTAATTTAGGTTTGAAGCTATTTTCTGATGCAGATTGGGCTGGCTCCAAAGATGATAGAAGGAGCACATCAGGTTATCTTACCTTTGCAGGTTCAAAGCTTATTTCATGGTCATCCAAGAAGCAACCCACAGTTGCTCTCTCTTCTACTAAAGCTGAATCTAGAGGTCTTGCCATAGCTACTCAAGAAGCTATGTGGATGAAGACATTATTCAAAGATCTTGGATTGGAGTTTGGAACTCCAACTATTTTTGGTGACAATATGAGTTCTATTCACTTGGCTGCTAATCCTATTTTTCATGCAAGGACTAAACATATTGAAAGTTCATAATCACTATGTACGAGAGAAGGTTCTAAGCAAAGAGATTCAAATATCATGTGTCCACTCATCAACAATGTGCAGATATTCTAACCAAAGCATTGGATGGTACAAAGCTTTGCAAATTCAAGGCTATGATTGGTTTGCAGGTAATCTTGGAAGATTGAAGACCTCAAGCATACTTGGCTTGAGGGGGAGCTGTTGGAGAAAGTGTATGACAAGCCTAAGTATTGGCTTGAGTCCCACAAAGTCATAAAAGAAGCTTAAAAATGAAGACTATGTAAAGTTCACTTGTGAATTACCTCTTGTAACTTTTGAAGAGTTTACTTAATGTAAAAGTGAAAGAATCTTAAGTGGTTGAGTCCACATGATCAAAAAGGGAAAGAGGAGCCACGAATTCGTGATTTGTGGTAGGTAGAGAATCAAATCAATCACTGATTGATTGGAGAGTGATTGAGGGAAGTTAGCCTCCCAAACTTAACTATAAATAGATGGTAATTTTAGTCGTGGTTAGAGAGACCTATGTGAAGAGCTCCAAGAGCTGAGCTTTATGCCATATCAAGGTGTAATTACAAGGCACACATATGTATCAGTAAGTCATTGTATTGTACAATCAATATACTTTCATTTTCATGATTATTTGAGTTCATATGTCCATGTTCTTGTGAAGTGTACTACTCACTGCCATTACTCTCAATTTTCTTAGTCAGATTGCAGAGATTGTTTCTCTGAGCTTGGTGCATCATTTTCAGTAATTTAACTTGCTAAAGTTAGCTCTATAAATCTTCAGTTATGTTCATTTGAGGTCAACAGGGTCTGTTCATCTTCACTTCTCTGTCAGGTACCCAATTTTTTCACTCATCTTGTCAGAGTCATTTCTCAGTGGTTACGTATCAAAATTCAGTGATTTAAAGCTTGTTGGATTCAGCCTACTGTCTAGTGCAACCATACAAATTTTCATAATCATTAGATTCCTACATGTTGCGTTATGTTCATTTTTGTGCTCACTGGTCTCAAACTGTAGTAGCCCGTGAAAATCGGGATGATGTCATCACTTGTTAAAACTCATTCTCAGTGTGTGGTTTATTGTTTTTTATGATATTACTCTTGCAAGTTAGCTCTTTAAGCTACCTAGACTTCCCCAAGAGGAATTAAGCTAATTGCTGCTGTGCTCAGAGAATTATGTAAAACACTGGACAGGTGTATGAACCAAGAATAGCAAGTTTTCACCTCTGAGCTAACTCCAACTTATCTGTTTTGATCTATCTTTTTGAGAGTGATCTTCCAAGGTACATAAGGTGCCTAATACATCCATTGGAAAGCTAAAAGGGCCCACCATATACTCCTGGAGTTCATTTGGCTGGTGTAGATCAAGGATTTTGCAACACCTCTTCATCTTCAAGCACATACCTATCCATCTCTTCACAATCTTTGTCATAGGTGAAAAGGTTTCTTTACATTCCACTCAATAGGTTTGAGCAAACCCTTTTCCACCAACCTTGCCTTGTACCTATTTATAGAACCATCTAAATTCTTCTTAATTTTATATCTCCACCTAGATCCTATTACATTGATGCTTGGCTTCTTGGGAACCAAGTCCTAAGTATGATTTTCTTGAAGTGCTTCTACTTCTTCCTGCATGGCTTCTCTCCATTCTTTCCTCTTACTAGCCTCTTCAAATGAAGAAGGTTCTTCTATCATAGAGTTTTTAGTGATATAAACAGAATGCTTAGTGACTAATGATGTGTCATAGCCAAATCTTATGGGTTTTTTTGCTTTCCCTCTGTGATCTCCTAAGTGCTTGATTGGAGGACTCTAGAATGTCTTCCAATTGCTTCATCTTGGCTTTGCCTTTGGACTTCCAAGCCTTGAAATCCATTTGCTCTTTACCCTATGAATTGATGTCTTCTGGTAATTGTTGATCTTCTTGAGTGAAAGTTTGACAATCACTTTAGAAATAGCCTCTGCCCATAGGTAGTTAGGTAACTTCTTCTCATTCAACATTATCCTAGTAGCTTCAACTATTAACTTGTTCCTTCTGTCTGCCACCCCATTCAATTCAAGACTATATCTGGTTGTGACTTCCCTCTTTATTCCTCTATCCTATAAGAATGAATCAAATTCATCTAAAAAATACTCACCACCTCCATCAGATCTGATCCTCTTCAAGCTTCCACGTATTTGGTTCTCAAGTACTGCCAAGTACTTTTTGAAACATGTAAATACTTCACCCTTATGCTTCATGAGATAAAGGATTTTCCATCTACTGTAATCATCTATAAATGAAACATAGTACCTTGAACCTGAGATTGATGGTTCTTTGCTAGGACCCCACACATCGGTGTGTAGAAGCTCCAACTAGTCTTCATATATGTATCCCTTTTTGTTGAATGGTTACCTATGAGCTTTACCGAATTGGCATGCTCCACATTTGTATATCATGTGTTGCTTGGACACATTGGGAATGTGAATCACACTCTGATCCATTCATATTTTCTTTAGTGTTCTTTCTCGTATGTGTCCTAGAATTTTGTGCCATATGTCTAGCTCAGATAGGGTTTTATCATTGTAATTGAAGCGTGCTATGTTACTGATGTCTTCAATCTCAAATGTAAATAATCTACTAGATTTCTCACCTTTAGCAATCCTTTTGAATCCTTGTTGAGGGTCTTCCACATATGCTCCATGCCTAGTGAATCTAACCTGTAAGCCTTTCTCAATGTTTCCAACACTAATTGGGTTTCTGGTTATAGTTGGAACATACAAAAACTTAATTAAGAGGTTCATTTTACCATTAGAAGTCTTGACATTTCCAATTTTCTTGACAGAGTGTTCACCTGTATATACATCATGCTTCCCTTTGGGTTCTTCAAGATCAGATAATAAAGCTACATTCCTAGCCACATGATTGGAACAACCTGAATCAATATAGAAAAGATGCTCATCACCTTTACCTTGCTTGCATGTCATGTTCATTATGAGTAGAGAATCCTCTTGGTCTTCTATGTAGTTGTTGTAATCTCTTCTTCGTATGAAACCTCCTTGATAATTATTGTTGTTGTAGCCTTGATTATAGTTATGATTATAGTTGCTTCCTCCATTGTTGTATCTGCCTCTGGATTGTCCATAGCTACCTCTATGGAAGCATCTTCCCCTTTGGTTCCTTGTGTTCTTGAATCATTCCTCTGTGGTGTGGTTGGTAAGACCACAAATATTTCAAGGTGGATTGTTGTAAGGTCTCACGGTGCCTTGCTTTCCTCCTTTGCCCCTTCCTCTAGCACCTCTTCCTATACATATGTAGTTAGCTTGAGAGGTACTAGCCTCTTCATCATTCTTTTATCTTTTACCTTTATCCTTACTTTTATTCTTATCTCTATTAAGGGTAGAAGATTTGTTATCTCTAGAGTTGTCACCATTCTTGTTGAGTTTTGTCTTGTGGGTGAAGAGTTGTCCCATCAAGGTGTTGAGGTCAGGTATTTTCATATCCATGCAGAGGTCCATTGTTGTGGTGAATGACTCCCACTTATCATCAGCTTTGATGTTGTTAATGATCTGCCTTATTATGTGTTCTTCTTCATCTCCTCTCTAATGCTTGCAAGCTAGTCAGCCACATGCTTCATCTTGGTCATATCTTGAGCATAGTAGCAATTGGCTTAATTTCTTTTGTGGAAATCTAATTAGCTTAGATAGCTATAAATCATGAGTTAATTCATAAAAAATAATGGACTACACACTAAGAATGATATTTAGCAAATCATAGAACATTCCCAACATTTTCAAGGTGCATCAATCAACAGACAAGAGAGCAATGTCATGCTAATATCTCATGATTGAGATGAGGAATGGTAATGAGATTTTGTACCAATATAGTAGATAGCATGGTGAACATACCATACTTTAAATAATTTCAAATGATCAATCATGCACCGAGAACAAGCTCTGAGAAAATCATTGTTTTGAAGTAGTCGTAAAAGAGAAGTAAAGTGAAGATATGATGAAGTATATGTATTAAAACATGTATACATACAATGTCATTTTCAATGGTCGATTTGTTATGAGTTTTGGAATATGTTGAACAAGGAATTGTGGGAGTGTTAATTTATTAATGTATTAATGTGTTTTGGTGTTTTTGATATAGTAGCTGAAGGTTCCTGAGGGCGTGAAAGTGTGAAAGGGAAGACATCAATAATCCGACTTTAGGGTAGACATCAATAAATTGGATTTATAATTTAGTTTGCAAATAAAACCTGTGTAGAAGGTTCTATTGGTAGAGATAGTTCGAAAATTAGTGGTTAGAATAAGGGTCATTGTAGACCACAATTTCTGATATTAAAAGCAAAGGCTTTCTACAAAAGTCATCAACTTTTACTTTCAAGCATGCTTTTTGAAGCCGCTCTCATGTAACCACTCTTTTTGACGTAATAAAAAACTCCTATAAACACATGCACTCTATGGATTGTTGAAACAGAGTGCATGGGGGGAGATTGCACCCAATACTGCATTCTGTTTTGTCTCTTGGCATCGCTATTTTTCTGTGTGTTTTCTACATTCGTAACCTCTATGTGCCTAAGAGCAAGATCATGATTACAGTGTATCAGAGCCTTGCACCCATCACTACAATGGGATCTGTTTCTATTCCTTTTGGTGAATAAATTTCTGTTTTGTTGTTCTCTGTTCGTGATTCTGATTCCAACTTTTGTTTCCGTTTTTGCTTCTGGTTCCAATTTTTGTTTCCGTTTCTGTTTTTGTTTTCGATTCTGATTCAGATTCTAGTTTCTATTCCGGTTCTTATTCCAGAACCAGAACCTACATTTGCACCTATGTTTACACCTACGTTTACTCCTTTGACATCGATTAATATGTCGACTAAGGCATAGAACTTAGGCATTACTTTGGCATCTTTGGCACCCAAGGCTCCCTTGGTGATCGTTGGCAGCCATTGGCTACACGCGAAACAATTTTAATTTATGAGTTGCAATAAAGAGTTTTATATTCACCAAGGTGGGAGGATTTGAACCCACATCCTCACCCACGTAAGGGAAGTGTTTTACCACTACACTATCTCTTTGTGTTGTCACTCTACTTCTCTTTTCTTATATTTAATGCAACTTTCATCTCTTTCTTACTTTTTCAATTCCCAAGAACAACCATTCCTTTTACATTTTAGCTCAAATAATCTCAAAAAATTGTTTTTACATATCTAGCAAGAGGGTTTTGTTCTCTAAATCCTCATGGATCCTATGAACAACATGGAGGATTTCGGCGAGTCACCTCTACCCAAGGTAACACTTGAACAACAACTAGATCTCCTACGGTACGAGCTACATAATTAAATTTATCAAGTCCAAGACTAAAGCTAAAGGTGTGTGACACGAAAACCTAAAGGAAAGAACATAAGTCTGATGGAACGAGAATTCAAAGTACCACATAAAGTCGAATTCCTGACGCATACATTAAGACAAGAATCTAAAGAAATCTAAAAAGAATCAAGAAAGTAATAACAAAGAATCATTGACGATCTGAGCGTGTACTGAGTGTGCAAGGAAGAAAATTAATGAACCTTAGATCGGGCAAACATATAGGTAAGTCAGACCGACGAAGCCTTAGATCATCCGAGGCAAGTGTAAGAACTACTGCATGATCGTGGGCTCAACAATTGAACACTAGTTATCTCTACGAGAACTCAGACACGAGTGAATCAGAAATGGCATTTAGCGCAGAAAGACCAGAAGAAGGGTCGAATGTAGCCTATTTAGAAAAACCAAAAGGACCCTATAGGACTCAACTAGAGTTTCTCCGAACCAATCGATTAGGTGCTCGCATCTATGAGGATGGTTTGCGAAGGCAAGTGGTGCAAATGCACAACCCCAATCAACCCATTGGATTGGAACGTCCAGTGGTGAAATTCGAGAGAGACGCGTACATAGACAAAGAAGGAACAATGTACATATTAAGTACGCAGCCAAACAATACGAATGAGTTTGGCGTAATTCAATTAGAGACGGAAGCTAAATCTCAAGGAAAAGAACCATTAGAAGAGCCTAGAACACCTAGAGGGAAATCTGTACTAACACGAGTACTAATCCCAGAATGGATCCCTCAGGACAACAGAAGCATAGAGTTGTTTGTAAATAAAGAAACTGATGAAGCCTTTTGGAGATACAAGACAGAACTACTTAGTGAGGTAGGTATCATCACTATATACGAGTTCAAGGACCCGGATACACCTGGAAAGGTTGTATACCTGGATGAGACTTCAAAAAGAGTCTTTGTGGTACCTGACCACGCTAAAAACACATACACATGGAGAGGTGAATTGGTATTCCCTCCATCTAGAACGAACATGAATACAAGTCAACAAGGGGCAGGAACATCATCAGCCCATGGAAATCAAAGAGAGAGAAATAAAGAGAGACCGGAAGTAAGCTTTAATCATCCCATAGGGAGAGATAGAACAACCACGGACACTAATAGAGTAGATAGGCAAAGAGATCATGGAATACCAGGTGGTAGAGATGATTTTCCTCTACCTAGACCACGTGAACACGCAAGAATATTGAGACCCACTCAATTAGTGAAATCCATGAAAAATTATTTTGATGGGACAGGAGATCCCTATGACCATGTCGCAGAATTCAAGCAAGTACTAAGAGCAGAACAAGTCGAAGACATGTTCACGCAATACAACGCATTTGGACTAACGTTAAAGAATACCGCTTTAACTTGGTTCCAACCATTGCAACAAAGGCAATTTAGAGACATCCATCACTTTTTAGAGTCCTTCATCACTGAATTCTCTTAAAGTGGAATCACACATGACACGTCTTCGTTGATTCATAGCTTTAAACAGACCCCTCAGGAAACAGTCAGACTGGCGGGACGTAGGTTTAGACAATATGTTGAACGATGTCCAATGCAAGAGCTACCCTCACAAGCCAAGCAAGTGTCATTGTTTCTAGATGGCTTGTTGAGCTCTAAACTACGCTCCTATGTGTACCTAAAAGAACCCAGAACGCTAGAGCAATGTGTGAGAATATGCATAGACATTGAGGAAAACTTAGGAGACGAGTTGGAACTCTCAAAGGTCTATAAGGACTCAGACTGTTCATCTCTAGCATCCACAAAATTGTCTAACTCGATAGAAGACCTAGCAGAAAAAGTGGCCCAGAAACTAGGAGTTTCTAGCAAACCTAGGGTACTAATGAACAAGCGTTGTTACACCTGTGGTGGAAATCATATGGCAAATGTGTGCCCCCATGCACCACAACCACAAGCCAACCCTAGTGGCCAATACTGTACAATTGAGAGAAGATACACGAATCATACGGCTCAGGACTGCCCATACAACAAACAGACCGTGAGACAAAACTACCCGCAAGCATACCCGCAGCTAGGTAGGTATCAAGGCCAATACAATGCTCAGCCTTATTACTATAGGCCTCCTCAGAACTACCCATACCAGGCTCAACAGAGACCTCAACCTGTCTTAGCTCAACAGCCACCCCCACCAGCGAATGTAATCTCAGTCAAATACGCTGCTGCAGAAGAGAACCTAAGTAGGGCCTTAGTGCCTTGTTCACCTTTGATCACAGAGGGTAACCCGAATTCGAACAGTTTTGACTCTACGCATGTAGATAGTCCACCCGCATATTACACGGAGTCACCAGAACACGTGGAGACATATCATTACGATAGTCCACCAGTGGAACCTAGTTGGGAGCCAGACTATGCTAATGTGATGTACACAAACCCAAATCCACGGCCCCAATTGAGACAACAGAGACCACAGGGCCCTAGAGGACCATGCTTTAGGTGCCAAGGAGATCACTTCATAAAGGATTGTCCACATCCTTCAATAGCAGGGCAATCACAGTACAATAACATACAAGGCTTTTGTGCCGATTGTGGCAAAGAGCACATAATCAAAGATTGCCCTAAGAACCCTGTTAATGCTTCGAATGTGACATCGATCAACGTGATAGGTATTGTAAACAACGCGGATGGATCCAACCCTACATACATGCCTATCCAAGCTATAACAAGAGCCCAGACGCTCTTACAGAACCAACAGCTTAATCAGGAGAAAGTAGTCGGAAGTAGTGAAGTTGCAGAATCTAGCATTAAAAAGACAAAATCTTGGAAAGATTCTAGAGAAAGGATAAAGAGAAAGTGGAGTAAAAAGATAACTGAGTTGGAAGGAAGTTTGAAGGAATCTAGAGCCAAAATCCTAGAATTGACTTCACAGGACTTGAATCAAGAGAATCCAGCTCAGAAATCAGGATCAGTTTTAGCGGAACCCATACCAGAAAATCTAGACATGATGTTTTGTGCATATCAAGCTAGATTAAAAGAGGGACCTCATGTAGCTGAAATGAGCAAAAACTACCCACGAGCTGATCTAGAAATTGAGAGAACTAAACTTTGCATGAAGATGGTAGAATTAGCACAAGCTTTGTTCGAAGCCTCTAGATATCTTAATTGGAATAACATGGCAAAACCGGAATTACACTTTCAAGGACTAATGGAGAGGCTAGAATACTTGATAGAAATCAAAGAGAAAAAGGATCAGCCCAGGAATCTTAGTGTCCCAGAGACACAGGAAAGGAATGCACCATCCTTGTCTCAAGTACCCAACACAGAAAGTCAAGACAACCTGTCTTCCATACATAGGTACTCACATGAATTTTTGAGAGAAATCCAAGAAGAGAAATGGAGAAAGGAACAAGGAACCCATCCTCCTATTCAAGAAATAGATGACTTGCAAGAGCAATTTCCCCAAGACATTCCCTCCATTTACGATGATGTAGAGGAAGAACAACTGAGTGAACACACAGGCTTTGAATCTAATTCTTTACAAGAATTACCTCAGTTCACAGGACCTTGGGAAGCAAAGTCTATTAGTATGAGAGCACCCACGATAATAGTGAGGAATGAAGAATCAGTAATCCCTAGAAACACGGAAGTGATCAAGAACACCAAAGTACAATGTAACCTCACTCTAGAGGAGTTGTCAAAGGTTAAACCAGAATTGTGGAAGCATGTAGCAAATCAATTCCCCGAGCTTGCTACTACTTCCTCACAAATAGGATCACATAAGAAGGTGCCGGAAATACCCGTAGAAAAGATTGGAGATGTAAGCGAAGGAGAGGAAGGTAACACTTATCTTCCGATAACCCATCAGGGCTACACCACAAAAGCCATCTTAGATTCAGGAGCTGGAGTAGCCATAGCTACCACCGCTTTATGGAAACGTTGGGGTAAGCCATCATTGAGACCCACCAGGATGAAGCTACAAATGGCTGACGGACACATAGAAAAACCATTAGGCTTACTAGAAGGCATATCTCTCACCACTTGTGGTGTAGAATTTGAGCATACTTTCGCCATTTGTGACTTTGCAAAAAATCATGCTTATGAGATGATATTGGGACGATCATTCATGCGTCAGTTGCAAATTGTACAAGATTGGGGAACCAATTCTTTGTACTTGCAACATTTAGGAGTGACTACCAAAGTCAATCTTAAAGACTATTCACATCGAGATGTACCCCCAATACAATGGAATACCATCCATAAGACACCAGTAGAGACGGAATCCGTGCACTCATTAGAATCAGATCCTTCTTGGTTGCACGAGGACACTCATTTATGGATGTGTAAAGTGGCAAAACAAGAGGAAGAAAGATTAGAAGCAAGGACCTTAGGTGCAGAACAACATCCACGAACCCTTCAAGATCCAGCCTACGCACCTGTAGTATTCCCTGACAAAGAGTTTGAACCCCATGGTTGGGCAGAAATCCTAGCAACCATGGATGTAGCCATCAATGAAGAACAATGGACACCCCATTGTGACGAGGATGGCTATGATATTTCAGTTTTTACGATAGAACCAATCATGTGCAATGCAATTTTAGAAGAGTGTGAACCTAACACTGATGCATTTGAGGATGCAAGCGATTTTGATTTAGAATCAATTATCATGGACTCTCCATTTGCATCAGAGGAAGAATATTTCTACGAAGTAGAGACTCACCCTCAGAGACACGAGGAAATTACGAATGAGGTGAGATTAGCCACAGAAGTGACTACTAAGAGTGAAGGCAAGAAAAGAAAGAAGAAAGAAACCATGTCAGAAAAAGAAGAATCTTTGTTTGAAGTACCCGAGAATTTCAAGAAATATGAAATCGAAGATAGAAGAATCATGGTACGAATGCCTAATAGAAAGGCGAATGACGGACAAGTATATGATAACCGAGAGAAAACCAAGAAAATAATCGTAGCCATAGAAGGAGAAGAAGAAAAATGTACATACATAGGGCATGATTTGACAACTGAAGAAGAAGAAGAGCTAGTTGCCCTATTCCGCGAATATAGAGATGTTTTTGCTTGGACTTACAAAGATTTGAAAGGAGTAGATCCAGATATATGTTCTCATAGAATCCCTATGACTCCAGATGCAAAACCGACGAAACAAAAACCATACACGTACAATGATAACTACACTGTGAAGATTAAAGAGGAGATAGATCGATTGATAGAAGCAGGATTCATCTATGAAATTGAGCATACCGAATGGGTATCCCCCATTGTGGTTGTGCCCAAGAAGAATGGAAAATTGCGTGTGTGTATTAACCTTAAAAAAGTTAATGCTGCCACGATTAGAGACAGTTATCCTCTTCCTATCACAGAACATCTATTGGAAAGAGTTGCGGGCAAGGAAGTTTACAGCTTCCTTGATGGTTTTTCAGGCTATAATCAAGTAGCATTGCTCCAGAAGACCAACACAAGACGGCATTTGCCACTGAATGGGGCATATTTGCATTTCGGGTAATGCCATTTGGCTTAACAAATGCACCCGCCACTTTCCAGCGGCTCATGTGTCATGTTTTTAAGGAATTCTTATGCAAGAGTTTGGAAGTATATGCCGACGACATATGTGCTCATTCAAATGTAAGACAAACACATATCCCAGAGTTAAGGCAAATATTTGACAAATGTCGAGAATATCAAGTTTGTTTGAACCCAGAAAAATGCGTTTTCATGGTCAGACAAGGTAAAATTCTAGGACACATTGTGTCAAAAAATGGAATCTCTACGGATGAGGAAAAAGTGAAGGATTGCAGAATTACCTAGACCAACTAATGTGAAAGAGGTACAGGCATTTATGGGCCATTGTGGTTATTATAGGAGATTCATACACATGTATGCAATCATAGCCAAGCCTTTGTACTCTCTTTTAACCAACTTTGAATGGACAGATGAATGTGAAAATTCATTCAATGAACTCAAACGACGCTTGTGCTCAGCACCTATATTGACTACCCCAGATTGGAGTAAGCCATTCCATGTACATGTGGATGCATCCAATTATGCCATAGGATGTGTGTTAGCACAACCCACGAATGAAGGTAACATAGATCTCCCCATAGCTTACGCGAGCAGACAATTGAATGCAGCAGAAAGAAATTACACCATGACGGAACGAGAAGGATAAGGGATGATCTACGCGGTAAAGAAATTCAGACATTATTTGTTGGCAAACAAGTTCAAATTCTTTACAGATCATCAAGCCCTATTGTACCTAGTCAACAAACCCTGTAACACAGGACGACTAATACGTTGGTTTTTATTACTCATGGAGTACGATTTTGAAGTAGTAGTCAGGAAAGGAAAGACACATCTTAGAGCTGACCACCTTTCGAGATTAACCTCAGGAGAAGCTCCTCAAGGAATAGCGGATGAATTACCAGATGCTTATTTGTTTAATCTTGAGATAGCACCAGAAAGGGCTAAACCTATAGTCCCTATTCTGACATACGGACCCAAGAATCCTAAGATAAAGATCAAAGAAGGAGAGATTACCAAATCTCAGAGATACCAAATCATAGCAGGAAGCATATATAAACAGGATAATCAAAAGATTCTTGCTTGTTGTGTAGATGAATCAGAACATGCGAATTGGTTGCAATTAGCACATGTAGGTGCACTAAAGCATCATCATTCGAAACATCGAACACTACAGACTCTGCATAGATTAGGAGTATATTGGCCTTCGATGGAAGCAGATGTCTACAAGTTGTGTAAAGAATGCCATGTTTGTTGTGAAAGACCACCAGTAGAACATGCTACATTGTATCACGTGTCTCTCACACCAGACTGGAGTGAGCCTTTAGTGACATACTTGAGGACAAAAACGTTCCCTCAAGGAATGACCTTAGCACGACAATGCAGTCTGGAGCAGGAAGCTCAAGACTATTCACTTATTGGCGATAATCTATACAAAAGAGGACGAGATGGATATCTAAGACAATGTGTTCATGAAAGCGATTATCTAAGCATACTAGAGACTACACACCAAGGTGTTGCAGGAGGTCATTTTGGACCCGATAGGATAATCAAAGCCATCCTCTTTGCAAGAATATGGTGGCCCACTCTTCACATGGATGCTCATACCTATGTAAAGAGATGTGATGTGTGCCAAAGAACTCAGTTTCCTACTCGCAGAGATGAAATGCCATTGAAACCCATGATGGGCGGACGTGCATTTTCAAAGTGGGGTATAGACTTTGTAGGACCCATTAACCCCCCTACAAAAGGTACACATGCGGAATACATTATTGTTGCCACAGATTATCTTACGAAATGGATAGAGGCAAAAGCCACGAAAAAGAATGATGCACACACAACTACAAAATTCTTATTTGAGAATGTCTTTACAAGATATGGACTGCCTATAGAGTTAGTGAGCGATCGCGGAACTCACTTTCTAAACCAAGTCATTGAATATTTGTTACAGGATTTTATGGTGATTCACAAGAAATCCGCACCATATCATCCTCAGGCCAATGGTCAGGCTGAAAGCACTAATAAGATCCTTTGTAACGTACTGACGAAACTCGTGAACAACAAACGTTCAGATTGGGACAAACAGTTACACCACGCTGTTTGGGCATATCGAGTGGCCTACAAGACCGTACTCAATGCAACTCCCTTTCAGATGGTTTTTGGTCAGAATGCAGTGCTTCCTTTGGACTTCTTGATACCGACCCTTAAGGTTGCACAAGAACATCAGTGGACCGGCCATGAATTATCAGCAAGAATAATGGACTTGGAACGATTAGGTGAAACCAGGCTAAAGGCGGCAGCAGGAATATATGCAGCGAAGAAGCGACAGAAAGCATATTTTGATGCACATGTGAAAGATAAAGGCCTAAAAGAAGGAGATCTAGTTCTAGTATATACGCTGAAACAACACGCACGTAAGTTAGAAAAGCGAGGTTATGGACCTATGATCATTAACCGACTCTCGACAAGTGGAGCAGTACAGTTAGCCACCTTAGAAGGAGATATAATGCCTAATTACATTAGTGGCTGTAGAGTCAAGTTATACCAAGAACCTCTTACTGAGGATATGCTTAGACGACTCACGTTGGCAAAGAAGCATAAGGAGGAAGAAAATAGAATACGAGCTGAAGCTCAGGCAGAAGCAATAGAACGCATTAAGTGCATGAAGTTAAGAAGACAAAGACTAGGGAGAGAACATTATAACCATCTGGAAACTACACCCAGATATCCCATGGCCATGTGTCAAGTAAAGTCAACCACTCATCCTAACATAGTGGACAGGAGACCATTCATTACAGTTAGGCTAGAGCACGGCAACCCTTGCCAAGAGCTCAGGGCTTTAATTGACTCAGGTGCTGCGACTAGTGCGATTAGATGGTCCCACTATAAGGATTCAGGAATAGAAATGCGGCCAATTGAGGCATACCTCATAGGGCTAGGAGGCATGGAAACCCCTTGCATGGGCGAGGTGGACCTTCCTATCCTCATTAAGGATGTGACCATGACAACGAAGCTACTGGTGTGCCATGATGACGACCTGATAGAACCCCTAATCCTTGGCCAAGATTGGCTATACGATCACTCAGTGGACCTAAATCTTAGACAAGGCTCCTTACAGATTGGAACCTTAGAGCAGAAGCGAGTGATACCGCTTGACTTCCCTAACGGCATTCCAACTGAGGCTTGTAACCCTAGACCCTATGAAATGCATGCGATGGAAGACCGGAAGATCTTGGGTCAGCTCAGTCACGTTACGTCTACACCAACCCACTCGGGCTTGGCTATGGACAATTGTCAATCAGAAGGACGACAAGAGATCTTCCCTGGGGCTTCCTGCAAACTAGAAGGGGCAGCTACCCAACCGCTAGGGCAGATGGACACAATCAGCGGTCAGGTGGGTTGCATCAGCGGCCAAATGAGCACAACACCCTGCGGTGCTCATCCTTCCAAACTTGCTGCGGGTTGGCCTAGATTAAAGATAAATAACGAATCACTTCCTAATGGGCAGGTCACGCAAGTGTTGGATCTCCCTTCTTTTCCAAAGCAGAGCGTCCAATGGACCTCTCAAACCCAACCACGAAGGAGTCAACCACAACAGAGGGACCGAGACCGACGACACCACCAGACAAGGCAAAGAAAGCAGCAGTATCAACATCACAGAACAAGTGGCACGAGACAAATATGGGTGCCAAAAGGACAGCAACCACAGGCTATTGGCAACACTGCAGACGAGAATAGGACAAAGTTTCAAAAAAAGCAGAGTCAGCATACAAAGTCCCCTCGATCTTCTTCTACAAGGACAAATACTCGACAGATTTGGATCGCCAAGAAATACCTTATCCATAGACCCACACCCACGCAAATTTGGGTACCCAAACCATGTATCATAGCTCAACCCTCAAGCCATGTAATATATACCCCTCAGAAATCTTTTAATCCTTCAATACCACCAAACCTGATACCACTTTTTGTCCCTCAGCAGAAACACACCACCCACTCCAAGACTCTTAGGAAATGGATACCGAAACGTATCCAGACGTCTTCTTGTACCCCCTTATCTAACAATTCTCCCACCCCGTTTAAACTCCACCCTTGTAATAATTCACCCTCAACCAAACCTTGTATAAATTCATACACCAAAACCCCACATCATGCATAATAAAAGCTCATCAAGAAATGTATGCATAATCTGATAATGTAGGCGTCTAGAGACCTGCATTAGTTTTGCAAATAATCATTGCATCAATCACTTCATGACACTTGGCTACACGGGTTACACATCGGTTATGGAAAGGGATTGCGGTCTCACCTTAATGGGATCATAATTAATTTCCATACTAATGTGCTAATCTTTTGTAGCAGATCTTTTCCATTTGCTCGTCAGTCATCATGCAAACCGAAGCAGGACCATCAGAAGCTGGCCCAAGCACACCAATGGCCAATATTGGAGAATTACTCGCGGAATCTTATCCTACGATGCCAATCGACGATCCTCCTAGAGGATATACTGAGAAGATTCATCGTAATTCTCACTGGTTTCAAGGCCTAGTAGGACCATTAGCAGACGCTCATTTCATATTTGAGGCCAATTTGGCATTTGATCTTCGCACATGGACCAAGTACCACTTCTTTTCAAGAGAATTTGAAGGACTGCAGAATACACAAGATTTAACGCACGTTTGGGCACGAGCGGGATTTACAGAATATTTTAGTGACCCTCTGCCTAAACCCGATTTTTACAGATGCTTTTACCTAGTAACCACCTTGACAGCTTCAGAGAACAAGGATCTACCCGGAACATTCATGTTACCATCCTTGGTAAATGACCCTCCATTCAGAAGGTTTTATTTGTCCAAAGATTTAATTCGTGCAGCTCTCAAAATACATGGAACGCATACTTCGACGGAGAGAGAACGGCTAGTCCCAGAGCAGATGAAACGTGGTGATGTTACTAAGTGGGAGGATATTTCAGCTATAACCCCTGAGCTCTCCAAGCCATTGCGGATATGCATGCAGCACTTTGCTTTCCCAACTCAGGATCGTTTTACCATGCCCCACAAGAGAATCTGGTTTGGTTTATACTTAGCATGTACTGGACCCCAAACGGTTGATCTAGCTAGCTGGATAATTGATCAGCTCTATTTGGCACAACATAGATGGGAACGAAAGAAGGTCATCAATGGATGTTGTGCACTTACAAGGATTATATATATGTGTTTGGCATATGATTTACCCATAGAGCACGCCATGACTAGTGAGGAACTGAAGGCATTTAAAGGAACCACAAAGAAAGCTAGAAAGGCTAGAAAAGGTAGAGCCAGAAAGCGGATGAGAGGCACTATCCCATGCCTACAAGTCCTAGAATCACCCTCGCCATAACCATCTCTAGAGCAGTCACCGACAGCAGCCACTCCCACGGTACCACCAATTCGTATACGGTTATCAAGACCAGTTACGCCGGAGGGCACCACCAGTACTGTTGCACCCCAAGCAGCCACAACCACAGAACCTATCACCACAGCAGCTGAACTTCCCACCACTATTGGTGCGGAAGCGTTCTCTTTTCCAATACCCCATTTAGAAGCAGAACAAGCAGAGCTCCTGAACACAACGTTCGATTTTGAGATGCCCGATGCATTCTCCAATGAGTTCCAGTTTTCAGAAGGACAATTGTTTTCTCAAGAATTTGAAAGGCCTAGCTACCCTACCACACCCAGGGATCAGCCACAAGGACAGATTGTGTCTAGCTCTGATGATGAAAGAACAGCAACCGATGACGATGAAGGCGATGACGAAGCAAGCCAGGGCACTATCGAATCCCAAGAGCATGAACAGATAGATGGCCAAGGCCAACAAACAGACACACATGGTGATACAAGTACCCATGAAGATGAAACTTACGAAGCAGCCGCTTACACACTGGCTATTAAGAAGCTGTATAGAACTATGGAAAAGGTTTGGGCATGCAAAAAGCTGACTGAGGAAGAGAGTCAAGCGATAATAGAACAAGAACTTGTCACAGGCAGATTCGAAGACGCATACATCAAAGGATTCAGAGAGTTAGTCAAATCAGTAGGCTCCAACGAAGCACTTAGGTACTTGCAAAGAAAGCCACTACCACAGTTTGACCCCCGCAGAGTACGACTACTTTCAAAGCCCGGCGAATACATTCGTGTACCAACAGGAGCACAGTCTTCAGAACAAGCCAAGGAGGCACGCCTCGTCCTCGAAAGTTCGTTGGCAGCAGGAACCATCCTTGTAGATTCCCCACCCCGCGCTACAACTGTACATACCTCAGTAGTCACTGAAGTACCGACCACCCCAACCGCTCCTCCATCACCGCCCGTCCATCCAGCCTCCCCTCTTCACCCTCCTTCCCCCAGACCAACATCTTCATTCGCCAGTGGCCTAGCAGAAATCGTCTTTACGACCACTCACCCCACAATTCCTGCACCCATTAGACCTAGTCTACCCCCTCCCACACCCACCTTTCTATCCAACCCATTCGTCCATCCATCTTTTCCATCTTTCCCCACAACTCCAAGACCCCTTTTTCCATTCCCACCGCCCTTACCCTTCTCCCCTGTCTCACCTCCCCGACCCACTGTAACCCCTCTTTCCCCTTTCCACCCAGCTGCACCAGCTAGTCCCCCTGTAAATTACTCCTCAACTTTTGTAAATCCCGTATTTACACCAGCACAAGCACCCACAGTCACACCCATATTCACAGTCACCGCACTGGACATGTCCAATGACATGGACATCTCACCACCCACTGCACCATCACTCACTTCACTCACGGCACAAACATATTTAGGCACCTCACAATTTTCCACAATCACCACAGCATCCACCTTCCCACCCCCATTCCCCATTCCCGTTGCATCTACACCCACTGCATCTTCATTTAGCACCCCATTAATACTATCACCCACTGTAGATAATGCATTTCGACAGATGTTCATGTGTATGACGCAAGTCAGAGATGAGTTCACATCTCTTGGTGACCAGCAGCTGCAGAGGACAACCAATGACTTACAGTCGCAGCTTAATTTATTGTCTATTGAGAATGCCTCACTGAACAGCCGATACCAAGAATTACGAGAGGTCTATCATAAATTAGAACTAGAAAGCGAAGAAAAGACCAAGGAAGCCACTCCTGACCTGGATAACTTATTACGAGCCTAGACAGTTCGCAATGCAACGCTAACACAAAACATGGGCTTACTCAGAAGACATCTAGTAGCAGCAAAGGAGGAAAACCAGCGCTTAGAGGACCAGAATCGAGAAAACTTAGAAGCGGCCCTAGACCATCCAGACCAACCACTCAGTCCTAGTCGGTTCAAAGCCATTCCCTCAGATTCCATGAGGATGCTGCTAGAAGATCATGTAAGATTGCTAGATGAATACGACCGCATGAACGAGGAGTTACAGAAACTCAAAGAAGATCACAAATTACTCCTGTTACGAGAACCGGCACACCAAGACATACCAGCACCTGTGGACCCCTCTCCTGACATCTTAGAGGAACTCAACGCATTACGGGCCCAGGTATCAAACCTTGAATCAAGGATTGCAGTATATGAAGCACCACCAAGGCCAGATTCCCCACCTGAGCTACCAGCTGAGGAAGAAACTATCACCATCCCGGTGGAGGAAATGTTTGAAGAGGCGTACGAGCCACAACCCATCCCAGGCGGACGCGTCACAGCCGAAGGCCAGATGACTTACGAACTCCCGACCCCCGCGTGGATGAAGACAATTGAGGAACTTGGAACAACACACTCAGCTAGAGTAGAGGCACAATTACATGCCATGGTGATGATAGAAGAAAGGATTTTACAGTCTCCATTCTTTGCTCATTTGGCCCCGCGACGATACATATCTGGGCATGAGCTACAGTATAAACCGTATTTTATGTTAATGGTTGAATACCAGTTAGCCATTGAGAAAGAGACAAGTAAGAAACCATCGCATGCGACTCAATTCGAGGAGGATGATTTACCACTCGATGCGCAGCAAGGAGAGATCTATCAACCAGAGTGGCGAAAAGATTTACTACAGAAGTATCCAGAAATGATGAGTACATGGGTAAAGGCACCTTTGCACTTAAAGTACAACCCATGTTGGGGACCAGTACCACAACGCCGCTCCTGGACAGCCTTTGCTATTAAGGTACAAAACAATAAGCAGTGCCAGGACTGGTTGAATTACCCCTATTTTAAGCCACCCATCGAGTTACCAACTGTAGGCTACATGATGGCTACAATTCGCCACTGGCTCCCTAGATTAAAGCATATGGATGATATAGCGGCGCACATGACTGTCAAAATCTTTGACATGATGCAAATGATTTTTAAAGTCTTCCGACGTGTCAAGGCACCTCATGTAAACACCCCGGGCTTTGAGCATGGCAACTTCGATCTGGTATATGATATGAGTACAACGCCATCGCTACGGGTGTGTTATGCCTGGCATTGCAGAATAAAGTACCTACCGGCATGCTACAAGCAGACTTTCGAAGAGATGTTCACAACCGGCTTCTGGGAATACCATTCAGAGGTATTCATAAGTAGGCCTACACATTACACTTATTTGCCTGTGAACGAATGGTCTACTCCACACACTATCAGCTCCCGCCACCGGAAGAACCGCAACCAATAGACTGGGAGAAACTCGAGGCCGATCTGGGCCGAGGCATTCGTATCTCCGAGCACACCCTCGCTCAAGACCTCCTACAGAACTATATCCGGCAGACCTCACAACAAGGTTCTGTCAGGGACGACAGAAGCGAGAGGGAGGGGGGTGTTGGAAGCAGCCAGAGGCACAGACGATGCGGAAGCATGTAACGACGGAGCAGTGAGCCAGTGGAATCTTTTTTCAAAGAATCATGTTCTAAAAATACTTTTCAAAAACCTCCAACAGGGATTTTTATCACTATTGTAACATATGTAACATAGAAAAACCCTTTTCTTAATTTCTAGCTCCATTTTGTGCAAGCCGAGGAGTCCTCGAGCTTGAGGAGCTTAGGTAGAACAAGCGTATCAATTTTCATTATTTTTAGACACCGTTTACCCTTCCAAATAGCATCTAGGACCTAATTTTTAACTATGCCGATCACTAGATGTGAAACCGGTCAAAACTAGTCTAGAAACTATAAAAAGAGCTAGAGAGCTCATTTTTGAGGTTAGCTTGTTTGAGGTTAGAGTTCTTTTGAGCTTGTTATAGTGTTCTTGAGTAATAGAGTTGATTTCTCACCTTCCATTGTGTCTTGCTTGTCTCTTCGTAGTGTGTGTGTATGTGTGTGTGCATTTCTATGCTTCTCACCTTCACTCTCACTTCATCTCACATTCACGATCTTCATATCACTCCTATCTCTTCCACAGATTGACATTAAGGAGGTGGAGCTTCTTAACGTGGTTCTCACCATTGTGCTAGAGCAACAGATGGTTTAGATAAGGAAATTCAAGCAAAGCTTCACTCATGTGGACCTACATCGCTTCATGAAGCTATTGCCTCTACTCATGATGCGGAAGATGAGTAGCAATCGATTATCAAGAGGATCAATTTATAGCAACCACATCAATGACAATAGTCTTTTCACTAGTCTAATTTTCTTTGATTATATGTAATTCATTTCCACATAGAATTTAGTATGTACTTTAGATATACTTTTGAAAAGGAATTAGAATATTGAATTATCTAAAGGCTATGTCATCGGCACAAAGATAATTTTAATAATTTAACGCCTCCATGAACATTTCCATGCATGTGTTTTACACGGGACATGCTTATTTTTTGTTCAGTGATGGAACATGTGACTTGCCATCCATGTTTATTTTTCTTTTTTCAACTGAGGTGAGTTGCTTTTTCAACTGAGGGGCATGTTATGAGTTATGGAATATGTTGAACAAGGAATTGTTGGAGTGTTAATTTATTAATGTATTAATGTGTTTTTGTTTTTTTTATTAAGTAGCTGAAGATTCATGAGGGCGTGAAATTGTGAAAGGGCGGACATGAATTATCCGACTTTAGTGCAGACATCAATAAATCCGATTTATAATTTAGTTTGTAAATAAACATGCGTAGAAGGTTCCATTGTTAGAAATAGCTAGAAAAGTAGTGGTTCGAATAAGGGTCATTGTAGACCACAATTTCTGATATTAAAAGCAAAGGCTCTCATGTAACCACTCTTTTGTACGTAATCAAAAATTCCTATAAATACATGCACTTTGTGGAGTGTCAAAACAGAGTGCATGGGGGGAGATAGCACCCAATACTGTGTTTTGTCTTGTCTCTTGGCGTCTCTATTTTTCTGTGTGGTTTCTGCATTTCTAACCTTTTGTGTGTGTGTGAGCAAGATCCTCATAACACAATTGCAATGTGAGATGTTGAGCGAGCTATAGATTAAGCTCCACAAAATCACAATATGTCTTCTCTAATGATATCATAAAGTCGAGATAGCACGTGGATGTTTTTGGAGCCAAACTTTTGAATTCAAATTCAAACGTATACCTAAAAGTGAATCCTAAAGTATAGGATATATTCTCTCATTACTCAACTACCAAAGACTTCAAGATTTGATGGTTCCTAACTCCTTGGTGGTTTTATATCACTTTTACAAAGATAAATGTGAAGAACTTTTGGAGCTTGATCACATAGAGGCCCATAAGAATTATGCTAATTAACCAAGTATGTGGACTTGTTTTTTATTGCACCAACACATTGGACATATACATCCACCAATTAAAAGCTCACATGAAAAATATATTTTAGTGGGAACATACTACGTGTCCAAACGGGCTGAAGCCAAAGCCGCTATAAAACACGATGCGCATACAATTACTAAATTCTTATATGAATACATCATCATTAGGTATGGATAAGCAACTGAATTGGTAAGTGATAGGGGGACTCTTTTTTGAATTAAGTGATTGAAACCTTGACATATTAATTTATGATCACACAAAAAATACACACCTTATCACCTCAAGCCAACGGCCTTGCAAAAAGTACCAACAAAGTGTTATGCACTGTGCCTAGTGTATACCAAAAGAACATATTCGGATATGTCACTACAACATGTCTTATGTGCATACGGAGTAGCATATAAAACCTCAATCGGAACTACACCTTTCAACTTAGTTTATGGCAAAAAGCAGTTCTGGCAATGGAATTCCTTATACCTACCTTAAGGATAGGGAGACAATTACAATGGATTGGAGATAAACTATCTGATAGAACTTTGGAATTAGAACAATTGGAAACTTCTAGAATGCAAGCAGTTATGAGTTAAATATGCATAGCATATACACTCAAGGAATATAATAGGAAATAGGAAAAAAAGGGACATGGACCATATATCTTCCATAAGAGGCTTAGGAAGAAGCCAAGGCAAGGATAATGAAAAACAAGACAGTAAGGGAGTTTACGGTCTTTGACATGGATTGACACAAAAATTAGACATCTACGAGTCATTCTATGCATTATCAAAAAACTCAAATTAGGGTTTTATTGGATACAAGATCCCAAGTCAACCTAATAAGCTCAGAAATACTCAAGCACTTCAAGAGAAGGAGAAGATAGAGTACAACATTAATTAGAATGATAGATGGACAAACACTTCCAACATTATAAACTCAAAAAATTGTTCTTGAGATATGGCAGGAAGAATCCATTGTAAAACTTGAGGAATGGCCTGATGAATTAATGCCCAAAAAAATATATTAGGTCAGTCTTGGATGAAAGAAAATAAAGTGTCTATTGAGTTTGAAAAACTGATGATTCATTTAAAAAATAACAACATAAAGATATTGTTTGTAAGTGGTAATGTGCAAGATTTAGAAGGATGCATACACAGTCTATGAATGAAAACTTTCAAATTTCCACTCAAAGATAATCTAATAGATCTGGAGCACATTATAAATAAGGAATCAATAAAGGATCATATAAAGGTTTCATATGATATTAAAGAGAAATCAAGACGAATATGGAAAACACAGACCTTGGATCATGACCATAAAAGGATGAAACAAATATGGAGACCAAAAGAAAGACTACCTGACCAAAACACAAGAATGAGGCAGGTTTAGAGACCCGAAACATTAACAACCAAAGAGAAGTAAGAAAATCCATCAAATATAAAGAGGGAAAAAACAAACAAGATGAGATACTAAAAGACAAAGCAAACTAGTATTGGTGAAGAAAGACAATACTAAATATACAGAATACATGTTAACAAGAACATGAAATGATTAACAATCAAAACAAAATCTTATCATGAGAGATTCACTTAAGTACATTACTTAAGTTCTCACGTATGCACCATAAAGAGGATGCATTGTCAAAGTATGCATGTGTAAGGCTACACTACCAAGCTATGTAAGGCTACACTACCAAGCTATGCATTCACTAGGCATAAAAAAGTTAACTCCATGCATGGAGAAAAACTCTTTTCATTCTAGGAGAAAGAGCTAGGAGAGGAAGACAAAACAAAAGGAATACCTACATCTCTCATGAACTCTTAATATTATTTTTTTATTTAGAAGAAAAGAATCGAAGAAAACAAAAAACATGAATATGTAAATATATGTATATACTTCTATATATGAATATAAATATTTTATTTTTTCAAAATCACAAATCAACACATAGAAGTGTGCGTAAGTAATACTTTTGTGATTTTAATTATCTCAAAATTTCCCTTTTCTTTAAAAATCAATAAGAATAGCCATATCTATGTTTCTCCTTTTGGTATTCCAAATTCAAACAAAATTCTTTCCAATTGCACTAGAAAAATCTTGCTACAAGTGTGATGAGAACAAGAGTTCTTGAAAAATATCGTAATATTACTATGTGATGTTGATGGGTGTAAAATTAGTTTCTCTTTCAAATGATTGACGCAAAAAGTGATTTTTTGAGTCTTATATTAAGATGTGTGGACTGTTGGTGTGATTTTTCCTATAGGATGACTAAAGAGCTTCCAATAGCTGAATTGCAAGTGGATGTAGTGTTCTTATCTAGAGGATATTGGTTCTTAGATAATGATGTAGCAGAGGAAGTTGTGGAACTGGATTCTGAACAAGAAGAAGTTCCAAAACACGAACGAATAGAAAAAGAGTTGAAGGATTTTTTGAAGATAGATAGTAAATTGTCACATGATATTAATATTGGGTGTGAACCACCTTTATAAAAGGATACCACCTTGCATACTATGGGTATCATTTGATAATTGGTAGAAGTGGGGAGTAAGAGTTGAATAGTCATAACTCTTCAAAGAGAAGCTTGGTGGCTGGGCGGCGAACGAAAAGAGATATCTCTGTGTGTTGGGTGTTGCGCGAGCTCGTAACGAGCTTCAGCAAATCAAGTTTGTGGTAGCAAAAGTATGATTGAGACATAAGACTGGTATCAAAGCGCTTTCTTGGCTGCCTTCCATGCGTGTATCACAAGGGAATCGAACCCTGGTCTAGACGATGGGAGGCGGATGTCTAGGCCAACACTCCATTCCAAGGAGATATAACAGAAATATGTCTAGAAAGGTCTAACTGCTTCACAGCCGCCAACGGCCATCTATGGCACAAACACTTAGAAGGAGAAGATTTATACTTTCCTCTTTCACTCATATGGAAAGAAGGGCATAGGGGCTACTTGTTTCTTTTTGTCATTTGGTTTTGGAGCCACACAGTTGAAAGGAAAGGAGTAAAAATGACAACTTCGAATGAAGATCGAGAATATACAGGGAAGATGGAATTGGGATGCACCTACTTCATATGAAGAGTCTATATTGAAGAGCATTCTTTCCTTGGACTCTTCGACACCATCGTCCCAAGACTAACAGGATGGAGTTTTATCTGAATCACAGGTATGAGTATTTTTGTTATTTTTAGGAACTAAGAGACAAGGGAGACTCTCTGTGAAGGGCAAGGAAGGAGGGAAATCACGCATATGGAGAGAATGAGATATATACTCTCATCTTGAATCAAGGATTCCCTCAAATTTTAAGAAAGAGTAAGCGTTAGGTATCTCCACAGTAGTCTATTTTTATGATTTTTACACAAAATTTTAGGAGATATTTTTAACTAGTAGCCTTTTTGGGAAAAGGGAATGAAGTGGGATTTTCCTTAGTTTGGTAGGAAAAATCATGCACACTTATAGTCTAGCGTATTGACTTCCATATAAAATCAAGAAATCCAAAATATACCTCAGTATGATGGGAGTTTGAAGCTCCACAAGACCCACTTCCATCACTGTTTGAGAAAAAAATTCAGCACCTGAATCGAAGAAATTCCCATTTGGGAAGAGGAAAAAAGAGGTGCAATAGTTATGGATGGATGAGAAAAAGTATATATATTGAGAGTATGGTGTATGAACATCATAGGCGAATCATTAGATTTGTCAAAGTAATAAGTTAAGGAGGAATTTTACTTCCTAAAAAACCCCTTTCCCGCACTTTTTGAAAAAAATCGCAGATGTTAATGTTTATCAAACTCCACTTTTGGGAGTAAGAAAAAAGACCATTTAAGAAGTTTCCCTTGGATTAGTGCATACAGACATGAAGTATGGTGTATGAATTACCATTTAGAAGAGAAATATCAAGAAAAAATCACATTTGGAGTGGATTAAAAGCTTGCTAAAAGCTCCCATTTAAGTTTTTGCTTAAAGGTAAAAATCTTGATTTATGCCTCTTTTAGGGAGCGAATTAGCATGCACAAAGGGAGGATTTGGAAAGTTGAAAATAGGCTAAAGCATCTTCATATGTTGCTCTCTGAGATTATGGAGAGAAGTTTAGGATTTTCTTGGTGGAAGAATTCTTTTGGGCACCCCAAATATCACATTTTCACACTTTTTCCAGCCCTCCAACAGTCCACTAGTTTAGCATGTCCCACTTGGAATGGCTATATCTTGAGCTAGAAAACTCCAAATTGGACGTGCTATGGCTCGTTTCAAAGATCACAAGGTCTACTTTCATTTACAAAAAGAAATTTTGGAAAATATATATTTTTGCAGGTCTGTACAGGTTTGCAAAGTCTGAACAGTTTTTGGCAACTACCTTCTAGGAGCCATATTTTTCAAACCGGGAAGGCGATTTGAGTAATTTCACTTCGAGCTCTTTGCACATGCTATATATTTCAGTTTTTGATTCTAGAAATAGGATCTCTACATATAATCCTTATGGATTTAGACTATAGGATTGCTAAGGGAAGGAGCTACACCTTAACCATTAGTAATGTGCACAAGCAATCCTATAGGTTATAGGAAGTTGCATAGAGGCAAGGGAGATACGTTTATGATAATCTCCAAAGTAGTGAAGATTGATTTATCTTCAAAAGAATCTCACATGATGATTAGGAGACTATGGGGTATTATCAAGAATACCCAAAGAGTGACTAGTTTCACTCATGCACATCACTTGACCAAGTAGTGAAGCATTTTTGCTTCACTACTAAGGAAACCAATTAGATGGGATCACAGAGATGGGTTTCATGAGACAGCATTGACGGGTGCTTATATGATTAGAGTGATGGTTAGGAAGGCTAGAGGTATGGCACTAGCTCTATGATTTAGAGCATAGATCCCTTAGTAAGAAATAGTTGGGTTACCCAATATATATGTACATTGGGATCTACAGAGAGGTACCTAGGCTTAGTCTTAGTACCTAGGAAGAAGTTGGTTTGGAATAAGAAAGGGATATCCATTGTCAAATGATGATTAGAACCAAACTAACTAGTTCGAGGACATGGGACTCATTTGACTCCACTGACATGATTTTAAGATATGGGATTCATTACAGTCCACCTATATATTCCATTACATATATATTCGGTTTAGTGTAGGTATGACACTGTGAATTGGAAGAAGTTTTCACTGGTATGGGACAGTGGAAATGACTTCCCTTTGAGCACTCTTTTCCTATGGCTAGGGAGAAAAGGACTCATCATTCATGGCATCATGACTCACTAGATTAGAGGAGAGCTCTTAATAGACATCTCCTTAGGATTGGGAGTTATCCTTCATAGTTTAGGGAAGATTTATGCTTCCAGTAGAGAATGTGATAGGTGATTTTATCACCATTGGTATCACTCATTTTGAGTTCTTCAGGAAGGATAATTCCATTAGTTCATGGGATCGTATAGATCCATGCATAGAGGATGGTTTGCAGAGATAGCTCTTTAGTATGGATACACATGTGTTTATGGTATCATGTCATATCATTGCTGACCATTTTAGCAGAGGGCTTTGACCCTTATTAGGAATTCATTTCCTCCACTCTTCACTACATACACCTTCATTAGTTATGAAGGCCTATTCAAGAAATTTGGGAATTATTCAAGTCCCATTTATATTACTTACTAAGTTAACTTCTTAAATTTGATCCCAACCTTGATACCCCATTTATGATATTATTATCCTTCATATTAAAGTTTCAATTTAATATAATTCAATCAAGAGATAATAACATGTTGTGGTGTGTGAATGAGTCAAAAAGTAAAATATTGGAACATAAAGAATTGTCTCAAAATCCTGTGTAATTCCCATTTTTCTTGAATAGGCCTTTATGGGAGATTTGTTCTCCATCTTAATAGAAATGTCTATAATGAGGAATTATGCATCACTCATGGAAGAGAGGGACAAACGAATTCATAAGTTTCTCTTTTAAGGAAAGGAGAAAGTGGGAATTACCTTAGAGAACAAGGAGAGATCTCACTTTAGTTCAGTGGTCTCACTTTAGTTGAGTGGACTCACTTTAGCTCCTGCTCTTTGAGAGAGAAAGAAGGAAAGGAAAATATAATTTCTTCATAGGAGAAGAATAGAGTAGGTTTTCCTTTAGAGAGAAGAGGTGCTTAGGAAACATCTCTTAGTCTATATTTCAAAAAGGAATTGATTTCCTCTACTTTTCAATGTAATTTTCCTTCACATGGGAGTATAATTTTCCACTATTTGGGAGGAAAAAGTATGGAGAGCTTATATATGTGTTCTTAGTTATGGATGAGTAGAGAAAATGGATTCAAAGGAGTCTCTTATAAAGGAAAAGGGAAAGTGTAATGGATTCCACTACCAGAGCTCTTTTCCTTAGAGGAGATTATACAGAGAGAGACATGGAGAGAGTTTCACTTTCTCATTTTGGTTGTCTAGATAGAAGTGGCACTCTTCTATCAAAGAAAATAGGGAGATCAGTTAATCATGATGGTTAGATTGAGTCTCACATGGAGACTCTAAAGAGGAGTGATTATGTTATTCCAGTGATGGTCTCTAACTAGAGGCGATGATCTAGTTATTGACATTACTTAGACTAGGAGTAGAGTTATGACTCTTCTCTTTAGGGTTGCTAGGAGATAGGGAGATATCTAACCTAATGAGGTACCAAACTCTTAGTTGGTGTTACATCATAAGCATGATATGTGAGCATCAATTAGAAGGATGGGTACTTATGGATTATCTGAATCTCAAAAGGGGATGTTTCTTGCATTCATATGGCAAACTACAAGGAAGAGAATATTATAGAGTTTGCACTAGTGCCAATAGATGCTCTTCCAATATAACTTGGTCCAATGGTAAAGGATGACAAACCACAGACTTTTTGGTTGGTGAAATGTAGAGATTGCATTTTGCGACCATGAGCTAGATGATGGATTTGCATAGTTCGCAAGATAGTTAAGTTAAACTATTACTTGTGATTACACTCAAGGTTAGGAAGACATGGAGTGTTATGAGGGCAATCTATCATTTAGTCTTAGATGGGTTTGGAGTCACTTGTTATGGAATTTTGTTCTATATTTCATAGGATTATAAGGTTTATTATCTCCATCTTCTTATGGTCAAGCCTATAAGCTTGGCACTTTACACTTGCTTCTTATACTATTATTCCATAGAGTATACATCATATGGACTTAGGTCATTTGGATGATGTTATATGTCATGGGAGTGATAGTTTGGAGATTGAGTGTACATGGGAGATAATAGGCACCACCGAGACGGTTTTCCATCTTTGAGATGATCTCATATGAGACTTCTTAAGGGGAAGGATATGGGGAAATAACACACAGAGATGACCATGTACATAGAGTACATGGGGTTCAGGAGAGCCCGAGCACTTCTTCTACCATTATGGACATTTTATCTACATTTTCGAGGATGAAAATGCTTTTAAGGGGAAGGAAATGTCACATGATATTAATATTGGGTGTGAACCACCTTTATAAAAGGATACCACCTTGCATACTATGGGTATCACTTGATAATTGGTAGAAGTGGGGAGTAAGAGTTGAATAGTCATAACTCTTCAAAGAGAAGCTTGGCGGCTGGGCGGCGAACGAAAATAGATATCTCTGTGTGTTGGGTGTTGCGTGAGCTCGTCACGAACTTCAGCAAATCAAGTTTGTGGTAGCAAAAGTATGATCGAGATATAAGATAAACACATTTTCACATTGAAGAAAGGAATGTTCAAGTACACCAAGCTATGCGAGGAGTTTTATAACTTTAAGAAAATCAGAAGGAGCATATAAGATGTGGAAGGCAGTACGCCTGCACAAACATCTTGAGGAACCTATGTTCTTCATAGATTTTGAAAGATGTGAACAAGTCATGTCTTCACTATAAGTGAAAAGAAGCATAGAGGCCTATTTTTTTTTACAAAGTTTAAAATTTGGAAAATGAAATTATAAGCATCACAATCAAGGGAGAACATATCAAGGATGGCTTAAGCTTCTACCCGATGGGAACAAGGAATGATGTGAGTTTATTTAAAAAGATTTCAGCCACATATGCTAGATTCACAAAATTGTCTGATTTCAAAGAAAAAGCATATGAGGCATTAGTTAGTAGGATATTTTTATACCTTTTGTGTCTTGAAAGGCTACCTAGGTATACTGTGCCACATAAGCCAATCACCCTTGTGATGTTGAACAACAAAGCTAAAACAAAACCTTTTAGAGTGGTGGACATGGCACCTTATCTAAGCGACTAAAGGAAGGAGCCAAGCATTAGGAATCCAAGAGATTCATGAATGGAGCTCATTTACTGACTAAACTAGTTTATCATGTATTGGGAATTTAAGAAAGGTTAAAACTAGCTCCTAAAGCATAGGTATTCCGACCAACCATGAATGGAGTCAAATGTTTAGTTATAACAATATCCATTAAAGAGATAAGGAGGAAAAGAAAAGAATTAGTAATGGAAGTACCCCAACCCATCAAGAAACGAAAAGTAGATCCAAGGAAGATAGACTTGGAAGTAAGAGAGCTATTGAGAAGGAATTAAAAGAAGAACAAAAGAGAATACAAGCTAATACATAGCCACACCCTCCTCAGACTAGGACTGAAAAACTATATTCATATCTTATGCAGGGGGTTGATAAGAGAGTTGCATATGAAGCGGAGTACCAAAAGATGCTGGAAGACTTTTCTAACAAAGCTATAGAATAGATACACTGGAAAATGGAGCATTTTGAAGAGATTCATGAAAAACTGATGAGTGCAAAACTAGAAGTAGTGTTTGTCAAAAAGGAAGCTCCACTCTTAGCATATTTAAAGGAACTACATGGAACACCTAGAACAAGGACCAAAGTTGTAGCAACAGTCAAGAAACCAAGGAAGGAGACTAATAGAAAGAGACAAATCAAGGGGACAAAGAAGAAAGTAGTAGTGGACAAGGGAGGAAGACGAAAATCAAGCTAGAGGATCAACTTTGATCTACAAAATTGAAACTAATAGAGAAGACCACAAATTAATAGAGCTAGTGGCAGTACCACTCAAAGAAAAACACAAAGTCAAATATAGATAGTCACACTAAATAGTTTCTATGAGGGACTCACAATAAATAATTTCTATTAAGAAGTATAAAACTCTCAATCCCCAACCATCCTATCAAACTACTTCATAATTTAATAAAAAATATGGAAGAATTGGATATGAAAGCAGAACAAGGAAGGAAGGTACTGCAAGGGAAATAGAAACTATTTTGGAAGATAAAGAAGATGGAGCATACCTCATCCAGGATCATCAAGAAGAGAAGATGGAAGCTTCCAAAGAAAACACTAGTCATCATGAAGAAGAAGAGGATAAAGCTACAACAATCATAGAAGAAAAGACAATTGAAGAAGGTGGTGTGGTGATGAGGCACATAACAATGGAAAGACTAGATTTAAAGGAATCAAACTATGGTGCTAAGATGGAAGGATTAGAAGAGAAAGAAGTAGAAAGGAAGGATTCAATACATGATACACTTGCACAAATTCAAGAAGTATTGGATGACATTAAAAAAGAAGACTCACAATTAGATGTGGAAATGAAAGATGTACTTAGTACAAAACAAGAAGAGTCACGCGAAATGCAAAAGGAAGAGAAGCAACATGAAGATATCACCAGTAGACAAGTAGAAGATGACATAGAAGAAATAGATAAAAAGTTAGAATCAAAGGAATCAAATGAAGATGATCAAAACAATAAACAGTGTAACAGAAGTAAAGCAATCAAAATCTAGCACAATGATAGAGAGAATTCCCCAAGATATTAGGGAATTATGTCATATTATTATCAGAAACATTGAGGAATTCAGACCTTCAAGTAGAAATATCATCATGCTTGGTATTGTTGGAGAGTCAGAGTTCATTAAAGGCAGTAAATTCATAGAAGACCATAAAAAAGAGAAGAGCGAATTAGAAGAGGAACTGAAAGAGGAGCATAAATAAGTGAAAAATACTTAGAAAGATCAATTGCGCTAGTGACGAAAGTAGTGATAAATAAAAATAGAGTAAATTTTTTGGGATAAATGTGCACAAAATAGAATGAAACCATTACTCAGATTAGAGAAGACATCAAGAAGTTGACGTCAAAAAATAGAGTAGTAGAGACTTCATATCAATTACTCTCTAAAGCCAATGAAGAAATCAATAGGATTTGATGGAATAAGGGCACATAAAGGTAGGAGCACAAAGTTGAGGAACTCAAAATGAAGAATTAGAGAAGTTAAGACAAGAACTAATGCAATTCAAAGAAGAATTAAATGATGCCAAAGAGTTGGAAAAACAAGCTAATGTGCATGTGACTAATGTCATGAGACAATATAACAACCTCAATGAGAAAATAGAAAAAGAAAGAGTTATATGGGAACAAAAAAGAGTCAATCTATTGAAAGAAATTGGAGAATGGAAAGCTAAGGTAGTCATTCAAGAAAAGTAAGTACCTATATACAGAGCATTTCAAGAAAGACCAATTATTACAACTATGACATCCTCTCCTATGTTTGAAGTATATGAAGAAGATCCAATATCTGTAGAACAGCTACATGAGGACTAAGATGAATTTATAGAATAGCTACTCACAGATAGGGAAAACAAGATGAGAACATGAGAAAAATTCATGATCAATATGAGAATCAAATTGTTAAATTTGATCTACAGAATGAAGTAATCCCAAATCATCAATAGATGGCTTAGGAATACCATTTTCTATGGTATTGGAAAGTGTAAAAAAAAACTATCAAACTGCCAAGGTAAGTGTGCCACCAAATGCATACCTAGAATATGATGAGGGCTTGGCTATCACAAAAGAATTATTTGAAAAAGCCAATCACTCATGGAGAATTGTGGTTGGATAGAAATAAAGATTGTAGAAAAATAAGGAAGGAAGCTCTAGTACAATTAAAGATAAATCTAGCCTTATGTCCAATAGCAAGAATAAGAGATTGGGACATCTTTTGGAAAAGAACAGATTAAGGTCAAATCCCATCAAACTGGCTGAATTTTGCAAAGATTGCATGACCTAAAAAAGGAGCTTGGCCAACCAAGAATAACATGCTTGCTAAATCAGTCATGGAAAATTTTAAGGATATCAATGACTCCAGCTATGTATTATTAGTTAGGTTTTCGATGCTAATCATCCCTTGTATAGGAACTTTTACAAATATGGATGTAAGAACCTTTAACTGTTTATTTGGTGACAAAAGCTTGTTCACTAACAAGACTGCAGAAAATTGCCACGACTCAACTAGAACTAAGCTAGAGTGATATTAGAACACCTCTATAATCATCAGTAGCTTACCAACCTTCTAAAACTGAAAACTTTGTAACTGTATTTAGTGAAAACTAAAAATTCACTTTACAAAAAGCTTCGCGTTTCCTTCAAGCTTCAATTCTGAACTTATTTACTTCAGACTTTACACTACTACGTTTGTGTACAGTTAGATAATCTTTTCGTTACTTAACTGTGCCAAAACTATGTTTTGAACTCAAGAAAATTTCCTCGGAACTTTGCCAAATTGTTACCCGAATATCACCGTAATCATACCGGAATCAACTGCAATTCTGTTTGTAATTACTTCAAATGATTGTTGATGAAGTAATGAAGTAATACCTGAGCTTCCTTCAGTAAATGAACTCTTTCTAAAGTTAAAGAAAAAACTTCACCAGTTATGGATGCCTTTTTACGGTTAGACTTTGTACTGTGTACTTGTTCCGTTCCACAAAACTCTTTTGATCAACTTATAGTTGAGACTCCTAGCTTCAAGATGAGCTATCACTTATGAAAATCTTTACACTCTGTTACGAGATCTAACTCTCAGAAGTACCGGAAAATGTTTACTGAGAAAAACTGTAACTACTAACTAACTTTCACAGTAACATGAAATTACTCAGATTTCTTCACATACGAAGAATGTGCTTAATCTTTCACATGAACATGTGTTTTCTATTAGAGAAGATGTGTACAAAATAGCTTGGTGTCACTTTGCTCATAGCTATGGAAAACTCTCCTACTCTGAGTAGTTATTCCTTACCATCTCTCTCAGATGAATACCCGACAATTCAGGTTCTATTATTCATCTCTACATACGCAATCTCTGGCATCTTCTATATCACTATCCTTAGATTCTATATGTGCTCTTCTCACCTCTTCTCTTCTATTCCGGTTCTATGCTCTCTCTTATATACATTTTGATCCGAGATTCAAACTCGTAATTCTGAAAGTTTCTACACTTTATATTACAGGTGTGAATTTGTCCCTTCACTAAGGCTTGATTTTTTGAATGTTTTGTTTCTGCTTCTCTTTCTCTTTCTTTGTCAGTATGTATGTCTGTATGTCAAATTTGTGAGTGATTCTTCAACATTAACTATATAGGTTTTAACTCAATCCTAGATGCACTCCTTTTTTATCTGAGTGAAACCCTAGACAGAATATCTTAGATGGCATATTATAGGAGAATTGTCTTTATAGGAAGCCACTTTGTACACATATTCAAAGATGCATTCAATTATGGATTTTTTTGAATGAGAATGAGAAATTTTTGGAAATTTCTCACTTGTAATGACAACCAGATTGACAACATATGAAGCAACTTATATAGAATACAGTAAGAAGGATGTCATAGACAAACCCACAACAACTATACTGTGGAGGAAGGCTCTTTTTGAAATGGTCAATGACTTGAACACCACAAAGAGAAAGATTCATGATCTAGCGGCTCACCTTTATCATAGAAAGAGAAAATATTGGTGCTACTAGTTACTACATTGTTTTCAAGGATGACAAAGGGAAAAAAGCGGAAGGATGTTGAAGGAATGCCTTTTTGATAAAGAAATGTTTTGTAAAATTTTAATTTTCTAATCTAGAAAGTTTCGATGAATGTGAAAATCAGGAAGAGTCTTCCTCATAAGTATAAATAACTTATGAAATTCTTTGAGAATTTTTAGAGCTCTCAAGGGAGTAGAAAATTAGATTAGAAGCCTAGAGGAACTATTTCCTATTGTGAAAGAGAACACTTGGAAAAGTATATAAGCTAACTTATGACTGATTTTTGGGGATGATCATTTTGTATTGAAGTGATTATGGAGAACTTGAGAGCTCTTGTCCATCTTTTCTAAATGTCTTCCATTACCTTTCATGCTACTTTGTTCATGAGTTATTGAATGTTTATCATGGATAAGTCTCCTTGATCAGTCATTCCTTGAATATTTTTGGATTTTGAGGTGTGTGAAAGCACGAGAACAACACAAGGAAGAAGAAAAAACTTGGAGCATGACACACAATATTGAATGTATTACCAAGAGAATATAAAAACATAAGTGATCCGTTAGGGTTATAGGCATATAAATAAGCCGTGGAAAAAAACCTCCTAAAGAGGGAAAAAAGTGCCTCGGTGGTCCTAGTGTGTTCACACATGTCACTACCTAAATATATCAACAAATCCCCACTAGGAGTGATGCGGTGAACAAGGAGCTGGTAGACATGTATAAGAAAGTGCCAAGCTATGTGGAATCAATCCACAAAAGGAAGTAAGCCTAAAGCTTTGTAGAAAGCTTCAAAGTTCTCCCTAGGCAGAGCCTTTGTGAAAAGGTCTACAATGTTCTTCTATGTGGGCACATATGCCAAACTGATCTCTCCAGTAGAGAACCTCTCCATGAAATAATGATAGTGCATCTCAATGTGCTTAGTGTGAGCCTGGAACATAGGGTGCGCTCTGACTATCGATGAAGATGGTGATGGCAAAATACTGACCACCACCCAAATCAACCATAAGGCATCTGAGCCACAAACACTCAACAATCATTGTCTAAGATGCCCCATATTTAGCCTCATAACTAGAAGTGTCCACAACAGATAAATTCTTACTCAACCAAAATATGCATGAGCTACCAAGCATGAAGCAATAAGCACATGTGGACATATGAGTGTCATAGCAACCAGCCTAGTTAGAGTAAAAAAAAGCATGTAAATCTTGCACTAGTGGGCCTTGGGATAAAACAATTACAATAGTTGGGTACCACTCAAGTAGCAAAAGATGCACTTAACTGCCTACCAATGTTGGAGACTTGGGCAATGCATAAACCTACTCATTTGTTATGCATAAGTAGATCAAGCATCCAACAGTCTGCTGACAGGAAACAACATCAAATGCACCTCCAAAATCATGAAGACTCAATTGTAAACCTATCTCCATAGGAGTGGCAATAGAGTTATAGTCTTCAAGGCCAAAAAAATACAATAATGTCTTAATATATTTTGTTTGACACAAAGCTATTCTGCCATCATTTGACTCCACCCATGTGGATAGCTCACCAACCTACTATACGAGTCACCGGAAAACGTAGACCCATACTATGAGAATCCTGTGTATGAGCAAAAATGGGAACTGGATTACGCTCAGGTCATCTATACAAACCCCAACCCGAGACCATAGGTTAGACAACTAAGACCATAGAGACCCAAAGGACAATGTTTTAATTGCAAAGGAGACCACTTCATACGTGATTGTCCACACGCCGCAACTACAGTGTAGTCGCAATATTTCAATATTCAAGGCTTTTGTCCCGAATGTGGAAAGGATCACTTTATAAGAGATTGCCCTAAGAACCCTGCTAATACCTCAAAGAAAGTGACCCCTGTTAATATAATAGGAATCGTGCAACACACCGAAGGTTCCATACGCTAGTACATACCCATCGAGGTGGTAATTAGAGTCCACGCACAAAGGAAAATACAAGCAGAAACCCTCGGAAGAATAGCTGAAGCCAGTGAAGTAGGAGAATCAATAGGAAAAAAACGAGAACCTGGAAAGATTCGCGAGAGTGACATAAGAGAAAATGGAGCAAAAGTTCTTCCAGCAAGAACTATCCTAGAGCCAACTTAGAAATATAAATAACCAAGTTGTGTATGAAAATGGTTGAGTTAGCTCAGGCAATGTTTGAGGCATCATAGTACCTCAATTGGGAAGCAACGGCTAGGCTTGAGCTACATTTTCAAGGATTACTAGAAAGAGTAGGGCAAATAGCATCTAACACAATAAAAGTCAGCTCTAGCACACACACTAGCCAAGAGGAACCCTTGCAAAACACTCTAGTCGAAAGGGCTAGGTCAGACTTAGAGAATCATCAAACAGGCTACATGGATTCACATGCCATCTTAAGAGAGATTTAAGAAGAAAGTTGGGGGCAAGAACAAGAATCACGACCACCTATGTCGAAGATTGATAACTCAGGGGAACAATTCCCTATAGATATTCCATCTAATTATGGGGATCAAGTGGACGATTGGCTCAGTGAGCATACTAGTTTTGAGTCTAACTTCTTGAAAGAATCACCTCACTTCACCGGACCATGGGAAGACCAATCAATTCAAGTAAAAGCCCCCACTATTCTAGTAAGGGGAGAGGACTCAGTTCTTCCTAGGAACATAGAGGCCATTAGGAACACAAAATTTCAATGTCATTTTACTCAAGAAGAGCCATTGAAAGTCAAACCTGAACTATGGAAACATGTAAAAAATTACTTCCTAGAGAAAGCCACAACTTCCTCTAGACCATGTGTAGGAGGAAACAAACTTGAAATACCCTTAGACAAAGTACGAGATGCGAGTGAAGGAGAGGAAGGTAATACCTATTTGCCTATTATTTACAAAGGTTACACTACCAAAACCATCCTAGATACACGTGCAGGAGTAGCTATTGCATCCACTTCTTTGTGGAAGCATTAGGGTAAACAAGCCCTTAGATCTACTAGGATGAAGTTGCAGATGGTAGAGGGACATAAAGAAAGACCCTAAGGATTACTAGAAGTCATTACCCTGTCCACTTGTGGAGTGGAATTTGATTCCACCTTTGCAATATGTGATTTTAGGAAGAATCAAGCATATGTGATGCCTCTAGGGAGACATTTCATGCACAATTACAAGTAGTACAAGATTGGGGAACCAACTCTTTGTACTTACACCACCTAGGAGTAACTACGAAAGTGAACCTCATTGACTATTCACATAGGAATGTACCACCCTTGCAATGGAATACTGTACATAGGAACGAAGAGGAGAAGGAATCAGTACATTCCTTAACATCAGATCCATCATGGTTGCATGAGGATACACACCTTTGGATGTGTAAAATTGCAGCAAAGTGAGTGACAACAAGAACATCAAGAATAGGACACACCTCTAGAACCATTGAGGACCTAGTGTATGTGCTAGTAATGTTCCCTGATTAGGAATTCGAACCCTATGGCTAGGCAGAGATTCTTGCAACTATGCATATAACAATTAACAAAAGCAGAATGGACCGCCCATTGTGATGAAGACGGGTATGATGGACCCCCCATTGCGATGAAGACAGCTCACTCATTGCTTAGACCACATCATATCCCTGAGCTTGAACACATCTTCAATAAGTGTCAAGAATATCAAGTCTGTTTAAATCCTAAGAAGTGTGTTTTCATGGCGAGACAAGGCTTGGTCACATAGTTTCGAGAAATGGAATTTCCATGGGTGAAGACAAGGTACGAGTGATCAATGAACTACGTAGGACAAAGAACATAAAGGAGGTACAAGCATTTATGGCCCATTGCAGTTATTACCGACGATTCTTACACATGTATGCAATCATTGCTAAACTACTCTACAACATGCTAACAAACTTTGAGTGGAAAGAAGAATGCGAGAATTCCTTTATTGAACTAAAACAAAGATTCTGTTCTACACCTATTCTAGTTGTGTCTGATTGGAAAAAACCTTTTCATGTACACATAGATGCTTGTAGTCATGCTATCCGTTGTGGTTTAGCACAACCCATAAACAAGGGAAATATTAATTTACAGATTGCATATGCCACTAGCCAGTTGAACGTAGTTGAGAGGAATTTGACCACTACTGAGAGAGAGGGGCTAGGAATGGTCTATATAGTTAAGAAATTTCATCACTGTTTATTGGCAAACGAGTTTAAGTTCTTCAAAGACCATTACGCTCTCTTGTATTTAGTAAACACTCCTTGCAACATAGGTGGGTTAATACGTTGGTTTCTATTACTGATGCAATATGACTTTGAAGTTGTAGTCAAGAAGGGTAAGATGCACTTGAGAGTAGACCACCTCTCGAGGATAACTTTCGGAACCTTCCTATCTTACGACCTACCTCAAAGAGCTTTCTTCAAAGTATTAAGTCTACATCGTAACAAAGAGAACAATAAGAAATAAAATCAATTACTTGATATTACAAAAGAACCCATAAGCATGTTGCAAGCCCAAGAAAGAGAACCACTTGAACTCAAAACACACACACACACACACATATCTTTTGATGTTGTTGATGTTGATGCTTTTTGTACTCTAGTATGTTCATGTTGTTGAGGTTGATGTTGACTCTCCCAATTAGGGTATTCATTTTTGCTATTGATGTGTTTGAAATTGACTTTTCATTGGGTGGGTCTACTGTACAGAATTACAAAAAGATAGAGCTCGTTGTTCATGCCTTTTTGGTTTTGTGCTTCATGCTTTTTATAATTCTATATTCTAGTATGTAGAAGATGGCTCTTCCAAGAGAATTTCGTTGGTTATTGGTGTGTTTAAGTTTTCTTTTGATTGGTCAAGTTTTCTATATAGAATTACACTAAAAACTTACACTAAAAAATTAGAGCTCTCTTTTCATGCCTTTCATATCTTTCATAGAATTCTTGCAAATGGCCCCTCCTACCAACCTTGATATCTTCAAAGTTTTAAGTCTACATTGTAAGAAAGAGGATGACGAGACACAAGGAAGGATTGGTTTATGCTTTGGATCTCCTCATGCAATGAAATAGAGTTAACTACTTCATATTGGAGAAGATCATACATGCACACATACACACAACACATTATTACTGGGTAAGGGATGCAGAATCACACACACATAGAGATAGAATTGGATAGGGATGTTATTAGATACACGCTTATTATTCATTCACTACTTTGTACTTTGACCAATTCATCAAAGTGCAAAAGCTGTACGATGTTTTGAATCATTTGGACAAGGGATCCCACCACATAGATGAGACATGTTCTTCGGATTTTAGAACATGAGGCTTGAGGGTTGTCTACAGTATATAGCTCTATTTCTTAGGATACAAATATTTTTTCAAGGGGGAAACAACGTAGTAAAGTAAGTATATTATCTAAGGATCAGGACAATTCAGAAAGACATGAAATTGGACAGCATATGGTCACCTGTGTGTATGACCAAATATATCCAGACTAAACTTATGTAGTAGGTCATGTGCTCTTGTAAATAGGTGATCTACTTAGCTTAGTCATTAAGTCTCAATGGTGTGAAGGAGAAGGTCTTGGTTTCATCCCCCATGGGGTACATGGGGCGAGTATTTTTCCCAAAAATATATAGAGCCTTCTACAAGCATAAACTTGAGTTAACTCAAGTTAACTAGGATACTTGGTGCACATGTAGCAAAATGATAGACACATGCATGCATGGTTATAATCCACTTACATAAGAAGTTAGTTACCTAGAGAGAGCTATGTATAGATGCATATGGTTGGGAGGAGAGTCACCTCTTAAGCATGTGGTGGTGGCAGTAATCCTCTTTCTCTTGCACTTTGGATCTACCTTGGCAATTAAATACAATTAATTACTTGATATTGCATAAGAAGGCATAAGCATATTACAAGCCCAGAAAAGAACATTGCTTTATGAACCACTTGAACACAAAATACATACACACACACACATATAGATACATACATACACACACATCACATACATACATACATACACACATACATATATACATACATATATACATGCATACATACATGCATACATACATAAATACATACATACATACATACATACATACATACATACATACATACATACATACATACATACATACATACATACATACATACATACATACATACATACATACACACATGTTGGGGCTTCACTCACTAAGTAGACATGAAGAGAAGAAGACCTCAATGAGCAGAAGAAGGACAAAGAGCTATGCAAGGTAGACATTCAGAACA
Organism: Ceratopteris richardii; assembly: GCA_020310875.1. Classification (NCBI taxonomy): domain Eukaryota; kingdom Viridiplantae; phylum Streptophyta; class Polypodiopsida; order Polypodiales; family Pteridaceae; genus Ceratopteris; species Ceratopteris richardii. Next base: position 35,234,417 of record CM035440.1, read on the forward strand.
TTATGCCTATGTGAAGGGACAAATTCACACTTGTAATATAGTGTAAGATTAGAGATCGATTTTGGTTCAAAGCTTCTAGAATTAGAGGGTTGAATTCAAGAGCGTGTAGACCAGATGTATATAAGTTCATTCGACAAAATGGAATGTGTATGAGCAGCATAGTGTAATGTAGCAGAGCAGTGAGGGAGTAGAGAAGGGAATAACAAAACCTGATTTGTAAGTCCAAAATTAGTATGAGTCAGTTGGGTAAATGGTAAGGAAAGATTACTCAGTGCTGGAGTTCTTTATTTTGACTATAAGTAGAAAACGCCATGCCATTTTCTGTACACATCTTCCCAAATAGTAAATTCTCTTCATTTGAAGAAATCTAACTGATTTCATAACTGTATGAAAGTTGGTTGAAATTACGTCTTCTTTTGGTGTACTTTTTTTTATCTTCTTAGATTCAAATCTCATAGTACAGTGTAAAGTTTTTCATGAGTGATAGGACACTGTGAAGCTATCACCTTCTACTATAGAAAACAAAAACATCTTTGTAAAATGGGATGCATGCATAGAGAAATAAGTATAACAGTAAAGATATCTTAATTAGGTGAAGATAAAAGTTCAAAATCCTTGTACAATGAAGGACAAGTGGAATACTACGAGAAGGACATGAGACTATATAATTTTTGAGAGTTATAGTTGGAGAAAAGCCACCAATCATAAACTCGAAACCACTCAAAAGATATTAGCCCAGCATGCATCCCCCTGTGCAATCCTTTGTAAGGCTGGACATGCCTTCTCCAACAGCTCTGCTCCCAAACCTGAAATAACATGCAAAAAGCAAGTAGGTTGCATCTAATAATGAGATAAACATTCACTTCAAATTTATTTTCCACTTCAGGGGACATTAAGTCAGATTAGCTCTTCAAGTTCTCATAATGAGTTTTTCTTCTCTTGTCATAGAGATACAACACCTGAACTTTTTAAACGAAGTGCACATCAATCCTTACAAAACAGAGGAAGTGGTAATGAGGGCCACAGTCCTAGGACACATTTATCCCTGAAAATTTTGGATCCACAGCTTCCCTCCTCTTCGACCTATGATGAAAGTGAGCAAGTAGTTGCTGCCCTCATAGAGTTCAGCAAGACATCCCAAAGACGAGGAGCCATAGACAACCTTCCTTCATGCCAACCCTTGAGTCATACCAATTTTCCTTCAAAATTTATGATGTGGGTAATTCATGAGCCAAACCTACATGGGTTAATCACAGGAATTCAAAACTGTTATCAAACAGTCAGTAATTTCAAAATACATAGCAACTTCTTCAACATGTATGAACAAGTTCTGTCCTAGATAGAGATCTGTTCTATGATTAGTCTACCAGTACTTCCAACTCATCGTGTTAACCACACTTGCACTCAAACCTCAACCAACAAGTGTATGTGCATCGCCCTCTAGGAACCTGCAACACAGGTATTAGTAGGTCATCTTGTAGCAATGATGTATTCCAAGACCTAGGGGACCACCAACTGCTTTCCTGCAAGTTTTTCCACAATTATTCAGTTCTAGGAGAAACCAATATTTACAACTGGCCTTTTTATGATCCGGATCACCATGTTTGACCCATCCTTAAGAAGAGCAGTCACAATTACTCCAGTCTTCTTTAGTCCTATACAGGCCTACTCTTGATCTTGTGTCGTGGTGATTAGCCATCAAATAGTAATCAAGCTCTATGTCGACGGGGCCTTCAAGTCTGTGGTACAAATATGACTTCAAGTGACTCCGAAGTAAATGGTGGTCTTTCTCAGCATCTCAGAGTTAGCTTGCCATGCACATTCCTTGCATTCTCCATCCAGCATATCTTATCCTAAAGAAAATTGACCTAGTGTAGAGAAGAGTTGTCTTCCTGAATTCCATCATGTATGAGATGAGAAAACTTGTAGGGCACTTATTATTCATAAACGGATCAACAAAGGACCTTCATCTTCAAAAAAAATAAATTTATTTAGCAGAGTTGAGTATAGCAAAAGTAAAATGGCACAAGATTTCCTTTCATGAATTAATCTCTTGCGCCTGTAGATGGTACGGGCAACAACACTATGGTCAGGGGAAGAGGACTAGTGAAGCCTCTCCCAAGCGCTCAGCAACCTGAAATCAAACATACATATTGTTTCTGAAAAGAGGTAGAATATAACATTTAGTTCGATTGGTAGTTTCCACTTCAGGGAACATCAAGTCTTATAGGACTAGCTTAATTCCTTGTAGAGAGCTAGCTATTCCTGCATTCTGCCAATTAGAGCATCAAAGGCCAAGAATTCAAGTGGCAGTCCTTAGGAAGTATATTTGTGAAATGTCTCTACTATTTAAAGCACAATCACTTAGTGTATATAACAACCAATGAGCAGAAGGTGAACATGGAAGAGAGCAAAATACAACATTCAGTGACTAAGGCCTTCTGTATCTCTTGCTAAGTAGTCATTGAATCATTTGCGACTTGAGATCACTACTCCTAACCTGAGAGTGATCAGTATCAAACATGCAAAAAATCCAATCCTTTTCATCAAAAAATTGCAAGAACGATATAGCTTCAAGAGGTTTTGGTCAAGATATTTTCCTGCAATATAAAAGGGATACTTGCAATGCAAATGTCAGTTAGAATCTGGAAACTGAAATCCCAATGCTGTGGAAACTTAAGCCATAAAATGATATGAGCAATCAAGTGACTCAATACACGGTAATGAAGTATTAAACGTTACTATTCAGAAGTGAATTCAGAACATTTATCATGTAGGCATTCATGAAATTCAGATAGTTAACAAAAAATAGAGTTCTGTTGGTAGTTTAGATGGAGCTTTGGAACCTATCCGCATATGGCAATCACAAAAAATCAAAACCCATGTTAGTGTACCATATCAAGCTAAACACATTTTATTTCTCAAGGAGCATCCCCTATATCTGCATGCTGATTCTGTGAATCCTTCATGAAGAGCAACCCATCACTATCCTACATTTGGTATGAAAACAATCGTTCAAGATCTGCAAACATTCATAAAACCTAAGTCTTAGTTTCTTAGGAGTTAGGAACATTAGAAAACCAAGAGAAAAATTGAGATGCACTATAGACTCCATATCCTCCATTAGCTGACTTGGTAGGATTCTACACCTCTAGGATCAATTAGAGCTTCAATCTTTCTTCAAGTCCATGATTACTATACTTTTACTTTGCATATCTGACATCTGTGGCATCATAAGTGGAAGGGTGCTTCTGACTCCTCAAGAGATAACACATGTGCCGGCCGTTTCCAGCAATTCATGCTGATTTTGTAAGAATTCAAAATAAACCCGAAATGATGTTTCATCATTATGGAGAGCTTTCCTTTGCGGTGTGGCAGACCGCAGTGTTGCAGACCCTATTTTAGCCTTCTAGCTAGTGTATCTTGTTCTTTACAATCCATTAGAGGTGTTAAAAACTGTACTTGATCATGGGAGTGAATACTTCCATGTTGCCCATCTACAAAACCAGTCTTTTCCATGGAGGGTAGGTATCCAATAGGTGTGAATGATCATGCGTGTTCTGGTAGAGCACCATTCGGGAGAGCTTCTGTAATCATGATGCTATAATAATCAACATCCACAACCCGCATGCAAATATCAAAACAACAATACACAAACGAGTTGTGAGAACATGATTCCCATATGGACGGATAATAACAGTATTCGTTCAAAATTTCCCTTTCCAAACAAATCATGAGAGCAACAAGAAAAATCCAGAAGTTAGTTCATGTTCATAGATATAATATCAACGGTCTTCTGCCCCTCGCGAACCTATCATCTGAGACACCAATGAACTCAAAAACCCAAAATGAGGCCTTCATCTTCCAGTGTCACAATGTGGGCAAAGATGGTGAAAATATCTGCAATGGTGTGAGGACAAGATTTCTCACAGCTACCTTGCAACAACCACATCATCAAAACGAAGAGTACATCCTGACGATCTTCAGAATGGGCTCTTCAACAAGACTGAGGCATCATTACCCTATTGGTTGCACATCAAGAACATTTGTCATAGTCAAAACAGGTCATTCTCATCCCTAGCCGATAGGAAAGTGAAGTGTATTTTTGTTTGCAATAGCTATTATTGGAAGACTCAATGTTATCCAGAGCAAAAATAAAGCAATATTCAATGAGTCGGTCATACACCACTGAGTCGAAGAACTCTATGTACAAGTACCTAAATGTTTTCGAGTCTAGGAGGAGACAACAGTCATGCATGATTTCTTCTGCTCTAAATAAGACGTGAACCCACAGTAGTAGCTATAGAGAGAGGAACACAAAGTGAAGATCATGCACGGGAGCTTGATAAAGCTTAGCTACAGAAAAAAAGGAAGTTGGCACTAGGGGCACGTGAGGCTGGCATCGGAGAGGAGAACGGAGTCGCATAGACACGGAGCCCTGCAAACTTACAAGGAAAACCAAAGAAATGGAGGTTCGCAATAAGAAATTGCTTGTCTTGATACACAAAGATGATGAGGAGCAAAGTCCAACCCATGCACAATCAAACAAAACTTTGAACCCGATCAATAGAGAACAGTTGTGCCAGCGGCAAGACTCAATCAGTCCTGCAATTGAAGTGAATATTGTGGGGTCATACATAATAAAGGCTCAAGTGTGTTTCCACACCCCAATGCAAGACTGAAGTGGGAGTATAGACTCGACTACCAAGCAAAAAAAGCATGGTGAGCACGTACATAGCTCAACCTCCAACAGAGAGATCAAGACAAGGAGAATGCCCAAATCAATTCTAATCATATAGAACAAAAAGTGGGGAAGTGCGGCGTGACCATAATTTATGAGGAGACATAGATGAGATCTCAACAGAAACTCCTCAGGAGATCTCCGCAGGCAATCCAAAAGATACCAGCAAAACACCTTCACCAGATCTGATGCGAAGAAAATCATGGGATCTGCATACCGACCAGCCGCTAAGAAGGGGTAGCCATAAGTAGGGTTCGCATCAGAGGGTATAAACTCGCTCCAACCTGCGAGAAGGGGAGCCTGATGTAGAAAAGTCTTCTCAGCAAGGAAAGTAGGGGAGCATGGGGGAGCTTAAACCCAGACGGCCTGAGAAGTTTGGCACAGGAGGAGCACAAGCATATCAAGCAGATGATGAAAGGGGAGTCTTCCAGTTGCACCACAGTATCCTCGTTGATGTAGGTGGGGATATTGACTCGATCTTACGAAGCAAAGAAGTGGGGCGTAATGGAATCAAGGAACTTCATCTCGCCATGTAAGCTCTATGACAATGGAGTAGCCTGCACAGAGCATCAGTTCAAGAATAGGAGTGCGGGTTCGACCAGAACTGAGAGGCTTTGATTGTAGGGAGGGCCACAAGTGGCACTACCAAGCTTTCAATAGCCATCGCCAAGCGGCATGGAGTGGAACATCCCAACAGTAGCCAGAGGGGTGGAGAGCCTGAGTGCTGACCCCCGAAGTTTTGGGCGAGTGGGGAGCATGGGTATCGCTACTGCAAAAATCTGCATGCATGAATGCCATCTCTCGAGATTTGCGGATATGGAAGTGAGGAGAGAGAAGATGTTCCAAAGAATGAGCTCCATTAATGCGAATGAAGTCTCATAGAGTCTCTGGTTTCTAGACACCCCTCAAGAGCTACATGCCAGGCTCGTGATTTGGCCGCCCATTCCACAACCCAAAAGGCACGTAGGCAATTAAGAGTGGAAGTTCACGCGTGTGAATATATACGTTGATGGATGACTTGGAACAAACACAATTCGTTTTCTTCTTCTTTTTTTTTTTTTGAAAGATGAAGAGAGGGAAGGACAAAGGAGTACCATCCATCCCTCTGCTTCGCTTCAGGCTACCACAAAAATCAAGAAATGGAAGAGGTGGATAGTGATTGCCCATTGTGTGTGTGGGAGTGTGTATGTGAAAGAGAGTAAGATAGACAAGGGAGTTGGGGGGTGTTTTTGTGCATAAAACAGAAATAAAGAACTAAACTACTCAAAAATTAAAAGAAAAGAGGTACCCTAGGCCAACCGAAGGCCACACGTATTCATCCTTCTCCAAGTGTCAAGGTGCATCTCACGAAGTATGGACACGCAAACTTGGAAAAACCAACGGCTAAAGGCCGACGTCCCCGGCAACGGCGCCAAATTGTTGAGAAAAGGGGAACAACAAACCCTAACCGCCTCACATGGAAGTGAGAGGTCTCTCCAAGTTGGGGCAAAGAATGAGAGGAGAGGTTCACCCACACTCATGGAGCAATGGCAACAATGGCCAACGTCACAAGGAGCAAAGGGGAACATCCTCCCAACCATACACACACACATGCAAATCCATACACCAAGACCAACGCCATTGCACACAAGGAGGCAAGAGAGTAACAAATGACACACACATATATATATATATATATATATATATATATATATATATATATTGCAAGAGACTAACATTACGACCACCACCATGTGCTAGAGAGATGACTCTCCTCCCTACCATATGCCTCTATACATAGCTATCTCCAAGGGACTGCTTTCTTTGGCAAGTGGATACAAACCATCCATGTGTCGGCTATGTAATTGCATATGCATCAAATGTCCTAGTTAACTCGAGTTAACTCATGTTGATTTAACCAACTTTTGATTGGATTGGTCGAGTCTACTATACAGACATTCATCTTTTTCTTTACCTTTATAACCTTTCTTCTTATTCTTTGCATACATAGCCGAACTATGTCCTTTATCTCCATCTGTCTTCAAATCTTGCTCAAACATTAGCATTAGTCCAAGCAACTCATTTAAATCTGGTACAAAATGGTTTAAAGATAGTTCAGCTGAGAGTACGAAAGGTTTCCACCTTTCATCTCCTCTCAAACCTGCAAGCACTTGCGCTATTAACCTGTGGTCTTTGATATCTTTATTAATCGATCCAAGACTGTCCGCCAAGTCTTTCATCTTAGTGACATAATCACTAATGCTTTGACTTTGCTTTTTCTTGAACGTTGTAAACTCTGACCATAAGCTAGCCTTTCTAGCTTTCGTTGTATTTTGGAAATGGTCTTGCAAAGCACTCCATATATCTTCTGCTTTCTCGAGACCTCTAATGTGCGGTAGTAGATGATATGTAATGGTATTGTAGATATAAGCTCTTGCCGTTGCATCTTTCTTCTACCACAGCTTCAAGGCTTCTAACTCTTCTTTCTTCGGTTGACTGTCATCTTCGAAATTAGGCTTCTCTTCTTCTCCTGTCACATATATCATTAAGTCCTTACTCATAAGTAAGGCTTCCATGCGCATTACCCATGCGGGATAATTATCTCTGTCCAATTTGTCAATAGAGATATGATCTGCCATAATCTTTTTGATTCTGTTACTTTCGGTGAGTGTAATGTTAAAAAGTTTTACCTTTTACAAACCTTTACCCTTGAGAATTACTTCGGAAAGTTTCCTGACGCCGTTTGTTGTTGATCACTTCAGCTTTCACATTTCTTGTGAAAGTTCTTCGAATTCTCTTATATCTTTACTTCCGTTTCTACTTCTGTGAAACCTTTTCTGCTCTTCAGAACCTTTTTGCTCTGATACCACTTGTTGATTTTGTGACAAAAGCTTGTTCACTAACAAGACTGCGGAAAATTGCCATGACTCAACTAGAACTAAGCTAGAGCAATATTAGAACACCTCTATAATCATCAGTAGCTTAGCAACCTTTTGAAACTGAAAACTTTATAACTGTATTTAGTGAAAACTAAAAATTCACTTTATAAAATGCTTCACGTTTCCTTCAAGCTTCAATTTTGAACTTATTTACTTCAGACTTTACACTACTGTGTTTGTTTACAGTTAGATAATCTTTTCGTTACTTAACTGTGCCAAAACTATGTTTTGAACTCACCGAAATTTCACCGGAACTTCACCAAACTGTTACCGGAATATCACCGTAATCATACCGGAATCAACTGCAATTCTATTTGTAATTACTTCAAATGATTGTTGATGAAGTAAGGAAGTAATACCTGAGCTTCCTTCAGTAAATGAACTCTTCATGAAGTTTAAGAAAAAACTTCACCAGTTCTGGATGCCTTTTTATGGTCAGACTTTGTACTGTGTACTTGTTCCGTTTCACAAAACTCTTTTGATCAACTTATAGTTGAGATTCCTAGCTTCAAGATGAGCTATCACTCATGAAAATCTTTACACTCTGTTACGAGATCTAACTCTCAAAAGTACCGGAATATGTTTACTGAGAAAAACTATAACTGCTAACTAACTTTCACAGTAACATGAAATTACTCCGATTTCTTCACATACGAAGAATGCGCTTAATCTTTCACATGAACATGTGTTTTCTATTAGAGAAGATGTGTACAAAATAGCTTGGCCTCACTTTGCTCATAGCTATGGAAAACTCTCCTACTCTGAGTAGTTATTCCTTACCATCTCTCTCAGATGAATACCCGACAATTCAGGTTCTATTATTCATCTCTACATACGCAATCTCTGGCGTCTTCTATATCACTATCAATAGTTTCTATATGCGCTCTTCTCACCTCTTCTCTTCTATTCCGGTTCTATGCTCTCTCTTTTATACATTTTGATCCGAGATTCAAACTCGTAATTCTAGAAGTTTCTACACTTTATATTACAAGTGTGAATTTGTCCCTTCACTAAGGCTTGATTTTCTGAATGTTTTGTTTTTGCTTCTCTTTCTTTGTCAGTATGTCTGTCTGTATGTCAAATTTCTGAGTGATTCTTCAACATTAACTATATAGGTTTTAACTCAATCCTAGATGCACTCCTTTTTTATCTGAGTGAAACCCTAGACAGAATATCTTAGATGGCATATTATAGGAGAATTGTCTTTATAGGAAGCCACTTTGTACACATATTCAAAGATGCATTCAATTATGGATTTTTTTGAATGAGAATGAGAAATTTTTGGAAATTTCTCACTTGTAATGACAACCAGATTGACAGCATATGAAGCAACATATATAGAATACATTAAGAAGGATGTCATAGACAAACCCACAACAACTATACTGTGGAGGAAGGCTCATTTTGAAATGGTCAATGACTTGAACACCACAAAGAGAAAGAGTCATGATCTAGTGGCTCACGTTTACCATAGAAAGAGAAAATATTGGTGCTACTAGTTACTACATTGTTTTCAAGGATGACAAAGGGAAAAAAGCGCAAGGATGTTGAAGGAATGCCTTTTTGATAAACAAATGTTTTGTAAAATTGTAATTTTCTACTCTAGAAAGTTTTGATGAATGTAAAAATCAGGAAGAGTCTTCCTCATAAGTATAGGTAACTTATGAAATTCTTTGAGAATTTTTAGAGCTCTCGAGGGAGTATAAAATTAGATTAGAAGCCTAGAGGAACTATTTCCTATTGTGAAAGAGGACACTTGGAAAAGTATATAAGCTAACTTATGATTGATTTTTGGGGATGATCATTTTGTATTGAAGTGATTATGGAGAACTTGAGAGCTCTTGCCCATCTTTTCTAAATGTCTTCCATTACCTTTCATGCTACTTTGTTCATGAGTTATTGAATGTTTATCATGGGTAAGTCTCCTTGATTAGTCATTCCTTGAATATTTTTGGATTTTGAGGTGTGTGAAAGCACGAGAACAACACAAGGAAGAAGAAAAAACTTGGAGCATGACACACAATATTGAATGTATTACCAAGAGAATGTACAAAGATAAGTGATGCATTAGGGTTATAGGCATATAAATAAGCCGTGGAAAAACCTCCTAAAGAGGGAAAAAAGTGCCTTGGTGGTCCTAGTGTGTTCACACATGTCACTACCTAAATATATCAACAAATCCACACTAGGAGTGATGCGGTGAACGAGGAGTTGGTAGACATGTATAAGAAAGAGCCAAGCTATGTGGAATCAATCCACAAAAGGAAGTAAGCCTAAAGCTTTGTAGAAAGCTTCAAAGTTTTCCCTAGGCAGAGCCTTTGTGAAAAGGTCTACAATGTTCTTCTATGTGGGCACATATGCCAAACTGATCTCTCCAGTAGAGAACCTCTCCATGACATAATGATAGTGCACCTCAATGTGCTTAGTGTGAGCCTGGAACATAGGGTGCACTCTGAGTATCGATGAAGATGGTGATGGCAAAATACTAACCAACACCCAAATCAACCATTGCATCTGAGCCACAAACACTCAACAATCATTGTCTAAGATGCCCCATATTCAGCCTCATAACTAGAAGTGTCCACAATAGGCACCTTCTTGCTCAACCAAAATATGCATGAGCTACCAAGCATGAAGCAATAAGCACATGTGTCATATGAGTGTTATAGTCTTCAAGGCCAAAAAAATACAATAATGTCTTAATATATTTTGTTTGACACAAAGCTATTCCGCATCATTTGACTCCACCCATGTGGATAGCTCGCCAACCTACTATATGAGTCACCGGAAAACGTAGACCCATACTATGAGAATCCTGTGTATGAGCAAAAATGGGAACTGGATTACGCTTAGGTCATCTATACAAACCCCAACCCGAGACCATAGGTTAGACAACTAAGACCATAGGGAACCAAAGGACAATGTTTTAAATGCAAAGGAGACCACTTCATACGTGATTGTCCACACGCCGCAACTATAGTGTAGTTACAATATTTCAATATTCAAGGCTTTTGTCCCGAATGTGGAAAGGATCACTTTATACGAGATTGCCCTAAGAACCCCACTAATACCTCAAAGAAAGTGACCCCTATTAATATAATAGGAATCGTGCAACACACCGAAGGTTTCATACCCTAGTACATACCCATCGAGGTGGTAACTAGAGTCCACGCACAAAGGAAAATACAACCAAAAACCCTTGGAAGAATAGCTGAAGCGAGTGAAGTAGGAGAATCAATAGGAAAAAAAAACGAGAACTTGGAAAGATTCACGAGAGCGACATAAGAGAAAATGGAGCAAAAGTTCTTCCAGCAAGAAGTATCCTAGAGCCAACTTAGAAATATAAATAACCAAGTTGTGTATGAAAATGGTTGAGTTAGCTCAGGCAATGTTTGCGGCATCATAGTACCTCAATTGGGAAGCAACGGCTAGGCTTGAGCTACATTTTCAAGGATTACTAGAAAGACTAGGGCAAATAGCATCTAACACAATAAAAGTCAGCTCTAACACACAGACTTGCCAAGAGGAACCCTTGAAGAACACTCTAGTCGAAAGGGCTAGGTCAGACTTAGAGAATCATCAAACAGGCTACATGGATTCACATGCCATCTTAAGAGAGATTTAAGAAGAAAGTTGGAGGCAAGAACAAGAATCACGACCACCTATCTCGGAGATTGATGACTCAGGAGAACAATTCCCTATAGATATTCCATATAATTATGGGGATCAAGTGGACCATTGGCTCAGTGAGCATACTCGTTTTGAGTCTAACTTCTTGAAAGAATCACCTCAGTTCACCGGACTATGGGAAGACCGATCAATTCAAGTAAAAGCCCCCACTATTCTAGTAAGGGGAGAGGACTCAGTTCTTCCTAGGAACATAGAGACCATTAGGAACACAAAAGTTCAATGTGAATTTACTCTAGAAGAGCTATTGAAAGTCAAACCAGAACTATGAAAACATGTAAAAAATTACTTCCCAGAGAAAGCCACAACTTCCTCTAGAACATGTGTAGGAGGAAACAAACCTGAAATACCCTTAGACAAAGTACGAGATGCGAGTGAAGGAGAAGAAGGTAATTCCTATTTTCCTATTATTTACAAAGGTTACACTACCAAAACCATCCTAGATACACGTGGAGGAGTAGCTATTGCATCCACTTCTTTGTGGAAGCGTTAGGGTAAACAAGCCCCTAGATCTACTAGGATGAAGTTGCAGATGGTAGACGGACATATAGAAAGAACCTAAGGATTACTAGAAGTCATTACCCTGTCCACTTGTGGAGTTGAATTTGATTCCACCTTTGCAATATGTGATTTTAGGAAGAATCAAGCATATGTGATGCCTATAGGGAAACATTTCATGGACAATTACAAGTAGTACAAGATTGGGGAACCAACTGTTTGTACTTACAACACCTAGGAGTAGCTACGAAAGTGAACCTCATAGACTATTCACATAGGAATGTACCACCCTTGCAATGGAATATTGTACATAGGAACGAAGAGGAGAAGGAATCAGTACATTCCTTAACATCAAATCCATCATGGTTGCATGAGGATACACACCTTTGGATGTGTAAAATTGCAGCAAAGCGAGTGACAACAAGAACATCAAGAATAGGACACACCTCTAGAACCATTGAGGACCTAGTGTATGTGCTAGTAATGTTCCCTGATTAGGAATTCGAACCCTATGGCTAGGCAGAGATTCTTGCAACTATGGATATAACAATTAACAAAGCAGAATGGACCCCCCATTGTGATGAAGACGAATATGAAATATACATGTTCACCATAAACCTTGTAGGGAAAGAAATAGAAAGGGAAAAATTGGAAGGTGACATCTCGAAAAGGAGTAAGCAAGTGAATGAGGAAGAATAGGAAGTAGACTCGGAGAAACCCGAATGTTCATCGAAGGAGGAATTTGTAGGTTGTGTGGAAGCCATGACCCCAAATCTTACCACCCCTAGGAAGGAAATGGATAATTCAAGTTTTTGTCAACAAAATCAAAAGAGGAGGGAGCAAAAAACGTGAAACTAGATGAAGAAGAACCATTGATGGAAGTGCCAAAAGACTTTAAAAAATATGCAGTGGAAGAACCAAAATCATGAAAAGAATGCCAAAGAGAGAAAAAAGTTCGGGAGAAGCTTATGATAATAAGGAGACCACAAAGAAAGTTGTAGTAGCAATCAATGATGGAGAATAATGATGCACGTACACATGCATGATTTGACAAACAAAGAGGAAGAAAGTTTGATTGCTTTAATAAAAAGGTATAGGGATGTGTTTGCATGGAGTTACAAGGACTTGAAAGGGGTAGATCCTAATATATGTTTCTATAGGATACCCATGATTGTTGAGGTGAAACCCACCAAGAAAAAGCCCTATATGTATAATGACAAATACGCATTGAAGATCAAGGAGGAAATAGATAGACTCATAAAAGCTAGATTCATCTATGAAATAGAGCACACCGAATGGGTGTCACCCATCGTAGTGGTGCCCAAGAAGAACGGTCAGCTGAGAGTATGTATTAACTTAAAGAAAGTCAATTCTACTACCATCAGGGACAATTATCCATTGCTTATTACAGAACACCTGTTGGAAAGAGTTGTAGGCAAGGAAGTGTATAGCTTCCTTGACGTATTCTCCAGTTGTAGCCAATTCACCATTGCCCCTGAGGATCAACATAAGATGGCTTTTTCCACTCAATGAGGTATCTTTGCATTTTGTGTGATGCCTTTTGGGTTGACGAATGCACTGACAACTTTCCAGAGATTGATGTGCAACGTGTTCAAAGAATTTCTGAGAAAGAATCGAGAAGTGTATGTAGATGATCTATAAGCTCACTCATTGCTTAGACCACATCATATCCCTAAGCTTGGACGCATCTTCGATAAGTGTCAGGAATATCAAGTCTGTTTAAATCCTAAGAAGTGTGTTTTCATGGCGAGACAAGGCTTGGTCACATAGTTTCGAGAAATGGAATTTCCATGGATGAAGATAAGGTACGAGTGATCAATGAATTACGTAGGACAAAGAACATAAAGGAGGTACAAGCATTTATGGCCCATTGCAGTTATTACCGACGATTCTTACACATGTATGCAATCATTGCTAAACTACTCTACAACATGCTAACAAACTTTGAGTGGAAAGAAGAATGTGAGAATTCCTTTAGTGAACTAAAACAAAGATTCTGTTCTACACCTATTCTAGCTCTGTGTGATTGGAACAAACCTTTTCATGTACACATAGATGCTTCTAATCATGCCATTGGTTGTGGTTTAGCACAACCCATAAACGAGGGAAATATTGATTTACGGATTGCATATGCCAGTAGCCAATTGAACGCCGTTGAGAGGAATTTGACCACTATTGAGAGAGAGGGGCTAGGAATGGTCTATATAGTTAAGAAATTTCATCACTGTTTATTGGCAAATGAGTTTAAGTTCTTCATAGACCATTACTCTCTCTTGTATTTAGTAAATACGCCTTGCAACATAGGTGGGTTAATACATTGGTTTCTATTACTGATGCAATATGACTTTGAAGTTTTAGTCAAGAAGGGTAAGATGCACTTGAGAGTAGACCACCTCTCAAGATAACTTTCGGAACCTTCCTATCTTACGACCTACCTCAAAGAGCTTTCTTCAAAGTAGTAAGTACACATCGTAACAAAGAGAACAACAAGAAATAAAATCAGTTACTTGATATTACAGAAGAAGCCATAAGCATGTTGCAAGCCCAAGAAAGAAGATTGATTCTTGAACCACTTGAACTCAAAACACACACACACACATATCTTTTGATGTTGTTGATGTTGATGCTTTTTGTACTCTAGTATGTTCATGTTGTTGAGGTTGATGTTGACTCTCCAATTTAGGGTATTCATTTTGGCTATTGATGTGTTTGAAATTGACTTTTGATTGGCCGGGTCTACTGTATAGAATTACAAAAAGATAGAGCTCTCTGTTCATGCCTTTCTGGTTTTGTGCTTCATTCGTTTTATAATTCTATATTCTAGTATGTAGAAGATGGCTCTTCCAAGAGAATATCGTTGGTTATTGGTGTGTTTAAGTTTTCTTTTGATTGGTCGAGTTTGCTATACAGAATTACACTAAAAATTTACACTAAAAAATTAGAGCTCTCTTTTCATGCCTTTCATATCTTTTATAGAATTCTTGCAAATGGCCCCTCCTACCAACCTTGATATCTTCAAAGTTTTAAGTCTACATTGTAAGAAAGAGAATAACGAGACACAAGGGAAAGATTGGTTTATGTTTTGGATCTCCCCATGCAATGAAATAGAGTTCATTACTTCATATGGGAGAAGATCATACATGCACACATACACACAACACATTATTACTCGGTAAGGGATGCAGAATCGCACACACACAGAGGCAGAATTGGATAGGGATGTTATTAGATACACCCTTATTATTCATTCACTACTTTGTACTTTGACCAATTCATCAAAGTGCAAAAGTTGTACGATGTTTTGAATCATTTGGACAAGGGATCCCACCACATAGATGAGACATGTTCTTCGGATTTTAGAACATGAGGCTTGAGGGTTTTCTATAGTATATAGCTCTATTTCTTAGGATACAAATATTTTTTCAAGGGGGAAGCAACGTAATAAAGTAAGTATATTATCTAAGATCTAGACAATTCACAAAGACATGAAATCGGACAGCATATGGTCACCCGTGTGTACGACCAACTATATCCAGACTAAACTTATGTAGTAGGTCATGTGCTCTTGTAAACAAGTGATCCATTTAGCTTAGTCGTTAAGTCTCAATGGTGTGAAGGAGGAGGTCTTGGTTTCATCCCCCATGGGGTACATGGGGCGAGTATTTTCCCAAAAAGATATAGAGCCTTCTAGAAGCATAAACTTGAGTTAACTCAAGTTAACTAGGATACTTGGTGCACATGTAGCAAAATGATAGACACATGCATGCATGGTTAGAAACCTAAGAAGGTAGTTACCTAGAGAGAGCTATGTATAGATGCATATGGTTTGGAGGAGAGTCACCTCTTAAGCACGTGGTGGTGGCAGTAATCCTCTTTCTCTTGCACTTTGGATCTACCCTGGCAATTAAATACAATTTATTACCTCATATTGCATAAGGAGGCATAAGCATATTACAAGCCCAGAAAAGAACATTGCTTTATGAACCACTTGAACACAAAATACATACACAAACACATATAGATACAGACATACACACACATCACATACATACATACATACATACATATATACATACATACATACATGCATACATACATACATACATACATACATACATACATACAAATATACATACATACATACATACATACATACATATATACATACATACATACATACATACATACACACATGTTGGGGCTTCACTCACTAAGTTGACATGAAGACAAGAAGACCTCAATGAGTAGAAGAAGGACAAAGAGCTATGCAAGGTAGACATTCAGAACATTATGCCTATGTGAAGGGACAAATTCACACTTGTAATATAGTGTAAGATTAGAGATCGATTTTGGTTCAGAGCTTCTAGAATTAGAGGTTTGAATTCAGGAGTGTTGACCTAAGCTTCAACTTAGGGACTTGCGGAGAAAGAGACTGTACCTCAATCCCCTCACAAGTGCATATAGTGGGGATACACGCTTTTAATTTATCAATCCGAAGAGTATGCTAACCTAGCCGAGTGTATGAAGACATGCAAACGTGTAATGGTCAATGCAAATGAATTACTCAAAGGTGAAAATGAAGAAATCACTTATCCTAACAAGCTTCAACTGTAGGTCAAGACGAAACGATACTTGGTGCAGCAGCCGTCAGTATTTTGGACTTTTCTCCTAGCTCCGAGCTCCAAACATAGCGAATAGCATATGCGTTTCGAAGCTCTCGAGAAGACGCATCCAATGGCAGTGGTTTCACGCAATTCCGACACTCCTACTTCAAGTTATGACAGAAATACTGAGTCGCGGGAATACTTTCCTACACTTCAGCACTTCCTATACTTCGCACACACCTCTCCTACAGCAAAGAAACATTATCAAGGATAGATCACACTCACAAGCACTCTTTCCAAGCAATACACATGCATACAAGCTCACGAAGAAGAAGATGAAGAGGGAAGAAGACACAATTTCGAATTTCTGTGCTCTCTATTCTCACAATGGCCAAAAGTCCTTTACAAAGAGTCACATTTGACTTATATACTAGTGCCCTAAAAATGGTCCTTTCACATAAGTGACCGGCACTTTATTCCCTAAGAGCTAATTTCCTACTATTTTACATGGATAAGCTTCTATTCTTCTATGGGAATGCATCTAGAGGACTCCTCTAGTGCCTTTACAAGGGAAATATATTACAGAAATGAATATGTTACAAAAATATCTGGTCCAAATCGGAAAAATTTTGGGGCCCGTCTTTTTTCTCTGCTTTGTGTGCTCTTTGGCTCTGCAACACTCTCCCCCTCTTCGCCTCTGTCGTCCCTTGACAGACTTTGCTTCGCGCCCGCGCCCAGTGGTCAGTGTTGTCTGAATCTTGATCTTGCATTACGTTTTAGAGGCGCTCTGGTTTGTCCTGGTTGCACACATTGGACCTGGTTGATTTGGTTTGCCACGCATGCCATTAGTGCACATATGCGGATGTAGCTCGTAAGCCTTGATCTGAAACCTCTGCCACTCAAGAGGTTGAAGCATCCACATAAGTGATACATGTTGGCCCTGATTCCTTCTTCCGGCTGCGTGCTTTTCCTTGGTGTGTGCGCCCCTGCGGGGCTTCCTGCAGAGATGCATCTTCAGATTTGTCTTTTAGTGAAGCTGTTTCTTTCGTGGCTTTCTTTTTTTCCTCTTCTTACTCGTCTCGCCCTCGACACTACCCCCCTCTTGAACTCTGTCGTCCCCGACAGGCTTTGATAAGCGCCGGGCGTACGTTCTGTATACTTGTTGCTCTGTATCATTTAGCAGATTGGCTTCACGTATCATGATCTGTTTCCATTGTTCAGCTTTTATTCCATCATTGGGCGGTTGTCGGTGATCTGCGAAGAAGCTTAATTCGTAGGCCACAAGTCTGGCATTCAGATTGGATGACATCTTCAAAAATATCTCTGAATCTATTTCAAAAAAGCCTGTAAAAAATGCTTCTTCAAATGTTTGCATGTACGGACTTGGCAAAAACATTAGTCTAGAATAATATGCCATTATTGTGGGGCGGCTCGGCATTACTGATAGATCGAAAATAAGTATATCGGTGCCTTGATTAATGCCGATGAAGTTCAGAAATGTATATGCTGCATGTTTGAAGACCTTCAAAACTGCGAGTAGCATACTAAGTATTTTATTTGTCATCTTAACTGCTAAATCTGGTACAGTCGCATAGTTTTGGAGCCAAAACTCTATTGTTTTGATCATATAATCCTCGGTTGGCAAATAGTTATGTGGCGGGCTAGGTAACATCGGATAGTTTAGCCACTGTTTATTAATATTGCCGCTGCGTTGTAAATCCAAAAAGTCCTTTGTATCCCTTCTTCGTGGTATTGGACAAAACGAAGGGTTTACCTGTAATAAGTAAGGTGCGGCTTGCCAGTGCACCCGTAGTGTGGGATGTTTCTCCAAAAATTTTCTCCTCCACACCGGTTGTGCAGCTTCGAATTCTGCTTGAGTGTACGTGAATGTGTCGTTCTTGAAATTGAGCTGCTCATCTGGACTTTTTTGTGTCACCTGCTTGATATATTGTCTTGCTTTCTCTTTTAACAATCCATATGGAATGTTGAAAGGCTTTATGATCTTTTCCAAGGCTTTACCTTTGATTTTTGCTTCCTTCATGACCTTGATGACTTCATTTTCAAAATTTTCCGTCAATCGGGACACCACTAGTGCCCGTTCCTTCTGACTTATTTCTGCAGTGTATGGCATTGGATGATCATCATGCATATCCGCCATCTGCTCATGCATTGGAGAATGATAGATCGGTTGAGATAGAGGGCTTACCTCTACCTCGTCAGTAGGATGTTCTGTTTCTGGCACTACTGATGTCCCGATCGGTTCTTTGCCCTTCTGCTGATTTTTTAGCTCTTCAATGCAGTCATCTTTTTCCTTTATCTGCTGTATGGCTTCCCCGAGTTTTTCTTTGGTGGCTAGGAGCTCTTTACCTATGTCAGCTACGTGATCCATGTTTTCACTGTAGCTCTGTACCAGTTTTGCCTGTGCTGAATTCAGCTGCCTCTTGAGCTCACTTATTTCCTGATTGTGCTTACGTTCTTCTTCTTCTCTTACTGCACGCTCTTGTTTTAGCAAAGCTTCATATTGTGCGAGTTGATCTCTTAATTTATCTTCTTTACTTTCAGTTGATTCCTGTTGCTTTATTGGCTGGTCATATAACAATGATTTCATCAACTCTTTATTTCTGTTCCGTAAAGTATCATTCTCATCCAGATATAACTTCAGTTGTGTTTCTAGTAGAGTGCTTCTGGTCTTCATTCTTTCTTTTTCTGCTGCAGTAGCATCATATACTTTCTGTAGATCCTCGAGCTGGTTTCGCAGTTGATGATGCTGAGTGCTTAATGATTCATATTGCGTTTGTGTTTCTAACAGCTCAGTGTTTTTGGCGGCTATCTCTTTTTGTACCTGAATTAGTTGTGCAGATAACTGTTCACTCATAACTTGAAACTGATTCTTTTCCTTCATGGCTTTGTCATAGTCTGCATCTATATCCATCATTTGCTGTTGCGTATCCATGGCTGTCTGGATCATTTGCTTTACCACAGGTTTTAGTTGAGTTACATCCACATTGAGCCATGTTTTCGGTATTGAAGGTTCTTGTCCTGTAGTCACGTCTTTGCCTTGAGCGATGTGTAATGTGGTATCATGGGGCTGCCTGATCTGAAGCTGGATCCTTGGCTCAGCCCTCATGTTTTCATCCTGTGCTTGAGGTGTGTCATCAGGCACCTCGATTATGGTTTGTTCTTTTTGTTGGGGCTCTCCCGTTTCCTTACTCACTGGGGTTTGTTCTTCCTCTTTAATAGGTATTTTGGCATGTGTAACCCCAATAGTCGTATCTTCCTTGATACTTATTTTTGTATTGTCATTCAACTGAATGACGTGCTCCTGTTCTTGAGCGTCATCCTCCTTCTTTTCTTTTTCCTTCTGGCTGTCCGGTGTCACTTCCATTTGATTGAGTTCCGGTCCTTCCTCTTGATAGGTTTCTGTCCTGATATCAGTGTCTAGCGTGTCTTTCTCAGGACTGGATTCCGTATTCGTACTCGAGTCATCAATACCCAATTCTTGATATCTTCCAGGTTGTTTTGGAGTTGTTCCTGTACTCTGCTTTTGCTGAACTTGACTTGCTTGTCTATAATGATGTCCTTGGACATTTAGATTTACCTGCCCTTGCATATACTGGTGTGTTTGCTCGAGGGCAGCAGACAAGTCTCTTTTTGAAATCGGCATTTGAGCCGTCGTGACCTTAGGCAAGAGATGCGTTCTCTTAGACTGAGGTGTTGCTTGGGCTTCCTCTTCTCGCAAGCGTTTCGTACCCCTCATGGGCTTTTGTGTGCTGGTTCCAGCCTCCTCCATCACAATTGCTGCTTTCTTCTTCTTGGGGACCGAAGCGGATTTTGCATACCTTGCTAGCCCTTCTGCTGTCGGCATCTCTCGTAAGCAGTGTCTCATGTCTAGGGCTTCATATATCAATAAAGTTAAAGCTGAACCGCCGTTCAGGAACTTCTTTTGCCCCCATTTCTTCTGAGCTTCAAACAATCGCTCTTGTACGTAACCTGTGAGATTCACTTTGTTTCCTATCTGTCTCATGGCATGCGATAGGAGTTGGACTACTATCTTCTGAGGTGCAGTGTATCTGTTCATGCCAGGAAAACAGAAGTGTTGGTGTACCAAACGTACTGCATCTTCAATATCCACTCTGTTAATCTCCAGGAATGATCTTTTCTTGGGGTCATGGCATTCGTCCTTGACATTAGTAATTCCTTCCTGATTCCATCCAAAGGCCTTATTGATCAATTCATGAGTGAATTGAATGGTCTTCCACGTGCCCACCTTGTCCAAAACCTTTGCTTCTGGAACCGAAATCTTTGTAGCAGCTGGCTGCATGGTATTCATTACTTGCGTACATCTTTGGAAGTCTGGTACGCATATAGGTATCTTCAAAAATGCTTCAATGCCAGCTTGAGTCCATATTTCCTCGATATGTGGTAACCCTTGTATTATGGTCTTGAAATCTTGTGACATAATAGGGAAACAGTGGTCCCTGTCCATGATCTTGATAGTTGCCATGAATAAGAGTTCCGAGATAGGTTGGTCATCTCGAAACCAATGTCCTCTGACCTTGGTTATTGACCCCAATGGAAGAAGTAGTTCCTCTTCCTGCTGTGTAGCTTCTGAGTCCGAAGATGTCATCTGCACTCAATATAGAGGATGAGTTAGTATCCATATCTTTTATCAGAAATCCTCCTCCATCTGTTGATTAATAATTCGATGTTGCTCCGGGTGCATGGTGCCGTCCCTTCCCCGTGGGTGTGAGAAAGGTAATACCTGAATTTTTCATGCATTTTTATATTTTTTTGCTGAAAAGAAAACATAAAAGTTAGTACAAAGCCGAAGCGATTAGTGAAAATTTTTTTGGAGTCATTTTTTAAGTATGTACAAGTGCTCTCCTATTTCCAAAGGGAAAATGTGCGATACTATCTGAAAGTAGAAGAAGGACGTGCCGAATGCTTGGCCTTGTAATGTGGCCCTATCATGCATACTTTGGATCTTGGCAACTCCTCTTGTGTGCAATTGGAAGTAGTTGCATGCTGTATGCAGGTTGTCTTGTCTTTCGGCATCCATATTTGCTTCACTTGGGTGCGACGTACTGTATTCTCCACCTTCTTGATGAATGCTGTTCGTTTTCGGCTGTATGTCTTCTGATTCTGTTTTGGGAATCTCAAGTCGGTTTGTATTGCATTTGGAGATTCCTTCTTCCTCCAATATGTCCTCTTTCTCGTTTGATGTGCCTGTTGACCCTGTTGAGTATGATAGCCCTTTCGATGTTGCTCCTTGCTTGGGATGGTTGTCCTTGGAGTACTTGACTTTGGGATCCATATTTTTGTTCGATCAGGTTGTGCAGTTATCAGTTTCTTTGGGACCCATATGCTATTTATTCGTGGTTGACTGAAGTGTTTGAAATTCTTTGTCCTCTTATGCAATTGCTCACGCTGTTGTCGAAGACTTTTCTGTTGCTGAAGATAGGCCTTCTTTTGGTCCTTTCTTATCCAAGCTCGTGTAGAATGTGGAATGGGGTACACTTTCACGGGTGTAGGCTTCACGTCTTGCAGAGGAATATTTTTTCTTGGGCTTTGTGGTTCTCTGTGCTTGATTTCATGTTCTTGTGCACTCTTGTGACTCTCTAAACTCAAGGATGGAGTGCACACAGGACTCACAGTATTTTCACATGAAGTACTTGACGATGGGGTTCCTATATTGCTATTGAACATACAATCATGACTGTGTTTATTAGGGTGAACTTCTGGCTCTATAATAGCAGCTTTGGGTGGTCGTTCGTCTAGCAAACTAAATACTTCACGAGGTCCTATTCTGGCCGAGATGTATCCTAAAGCCAATTGAATGGTTACCTCATATTCGTAGATCCAATCTTGTCCTAACACCACATCTTCAAGCAAATCCTGGTCCTGACATACCAAGAGTCTCTGCTCCATTGTGTTGTTCCCCATATGTAAAGGTAGAGTGATCTCACCTATGCATTGAGTAACTTTTCCTCCTATTCCAATTAGCTGTGCCTTCGATGGGCGTAACTCCTCTTTAAGTCTCTGAGACAAGGAAAATCTAATGCAGCTTATTGCTGCTCCTGTGTCTATGAGTGCATCCACTAAGTGGTACTCTTTTCGTCCTGCTCCCAGATTCAAATAAGGCTGTCTTCTTTGTTGTCCGGAGTTCTCAGTGGCTCTAAAATTAGCCATGGGGATGAGTTCTTCTCCTACTCGATATCTCTCGTCTCTTTCTCTCATCCACTCTTTCCGTTTTCTGATACGTTCTAGGGCTTCCTGTCTAGCTTCTTCTCGTATGCGTTCTTCTTCCTTTTTTCTACTCTGAGCTCCTAAGAGTCGTGCTAACATTTGATCCGTTAGAGGCTCCATGAATCTTTTCACTCGGCATCCACTGATGTAATTGGGAAGAATATCTCCGTCTAGTGTGGCGAGATTGACTGCACCACTAGTAGAGATTCGATTTATAATCATGGGTCCATATCCGCGTTTTTGGAGCTTCTTTGCATGCTGTTTGAGGGTGTATACTAAGAATAAATCGCCTTCTTTCAGTCCCTTGTCTTTTATATGTGCATCATAATAAGCCTTTTGTCTCCGTTTGGCTGCATAAATGCCCGCTACCGCTTGCAGTCTTGTCTCGTGCAGCTTTTCAATTTGATCTAATTGCTGAGATAATTCATGACCGTTCCACTCATACTGTTGGGCCACTCTCAATGTAGGTACTAAGAAATCAATTGGCAAAATTGCATTTTGCCCATACACTAAATGGAAAGGTGTAGTTCCAATAGCCGTTTTATATGCCACGCGGAAGGCCCAAATTGCGTGATGCAATTGTTTGTCCCAATCTGACCTTCCATTATTGACAATCTTTGTCAATATAGTACAAAGTACTTTGTTGGAACTTTCAGCTTGTCCATTAGCTTGAGGGTGGTAAGGGGCTGATTTTTTATGAATCACTAAGAATTCATTCATTAGCGATTCAATGACTTCGTTTAAGAAATGCGTTCCTCGATCACTTACTATCTCAATCGGTAGTCCAAAGCGTGTGAATATGTGCTCAAAGAGAAATTTTGCTGTAGTTTGAGCATCATTCTTTCTAGTGGCTTTTGCTTCTACCCACTTAGTCAAGTAATCAGTGGCTACTATGATGTATTCCGCATGTGATCCTTTCGCAGGTGGATTGATAGGTCCTATGAAGTCAATTCCCCATTTGGTAAATGCTCTCGCACAAACCATGGGTCTTAAAGGCATGTCATCTCTTCTAATAGGATATTTTGCTCTCTGGCATGTTTCGCAACTTTTTACATAGGTCTCTGCGTCCATATGTAGAGTTGGCCACCACAGGCCTGCAAAGAGAATCATCTTGACTGTTCTATCTGCTGAGAAATGTCCTCCCGCAGCTCCTGCGTGTGCCATTTCTAATACAGAGAGATATTCATTCTCATGAATGCACAATCTTAGCTGGTTATCCTTTCCGCGTTTAAAGAGTTGTTTTCCTAGGATGACGTAATCTTTGCTCTGTTCTTCAAGAGCACGTTTCCTTGCTATGGTCGCTCCCTCCGGGTACTCTCGAGTTTTCAAGAACTTTACTAAAGGCATGCTCCACCTTGGTGCTATTGTAGAATAGCATAACGTAGAGTTCGCATCTGGGATTTGTTCTTGACAGGTTTGACAGGTTGACACATAATGATGTGCATCTCGTTGCATGGTTGGCCAATATATGCCGAATCTCTTGAGTGTTTGCCATGTTCCAATTGCGTTCAAGTGAGTGTTCCATTGATTTATGTGCGCTTTCTGAAGCCACATTTCTTGTTCCCCTTCCTCCACGCATCTCATCAAAAGTCCGCTTGAATCCTGGTGGTACAAACTTCCAGCAATAATGTGAAGGTTCTTAATCTTCCAGAGATCTTGTTTTCGTTTTGGTGTGATCCCATCTTTAGGTCCATGTGTAAGTATTGGGATCAATTTCTCGGCCCATTGAGGACATACTTCCAGGTTAAAAAGATAGGTGTCTGGCAAATCATCAGGAACTCCGCTAGGTGGCTCCCCGTGTTTTAACCTAGAAAGGTGGTCTGCTCTCACATGTGTGTTTCCTTTTTTGACTATTACCTCAAAGTCAAACTCCATTAGTAACAAGAACCATCGCACCAACCTACCTGTGCTACAAGGTTTATTGACTAAATACAACAAAGCTTGATGGTCTATGAAGAACTTGAATTTATTGGCTAAGAGGTAATGTCTAAATTTTTTGACTGCGTAAACCATTCCTAAGCCCTCTCTTTCTGTAGTCGTGTAATTTCTTTCGGCTTGGTTTAATTGTCTACTCGCATAAGCGATTGGATGATCAAGCTTTCCCTCATCAGCCGGTTGTGCTAGGATACATCCAATTGCATAATTCGAAGCGTCAACATGAATATGAAAAGGCTTACTCCAGTTGGGTGATTTTAGAATTGGGGCTGTACTCAACCTCTTTTTAAGCTCGTTGAAGGCCTTCTCACACTCGTCTGTCCAAGTAAACTGAGTCAATAGACCGTATAAGGGCTTAGCTATTATGGCATACATGTGAATAAACCTTCGGTAATATCCACAGTGTCCCATAAAGGCTTGTACTTCCTTCACATTTTTGGGTCTCGGTAAGTCCAATATGACTTTAATCTTATCCTCATCCGTCGATATCCCATTTTTAGAAACTATGTGTCCTAGTATTTTGCCTTGTCTTACCATGAAGACACATTTTTCTGGGTTTAGGCAGACTCTATACTGTCTACATTTGTTGAATATCTTCCTTAATTCCGGTATGTGATCGGGTCTTTGATTGGAATACGTGCAAAGATCATCAACATACACTTCCATGCTTTTTTTCAAGAATTCCTTGAAAACGTGACACATTAATCGTTGGAAGGTAGCTGGTGCATTAGTGAGTCCAAAGGGCATCACTCTGAATGCAAACACACCCATTCAGTGGCAAATGCTGTCTTGTGTTGGTCCTCGGTCGCAATAGCCACCTGATTGTATCCGGAGAAACCATCTAGGAAGCTATAGACCTCTTTACCTGCTACCCTCTCCAATAGATGATCCGTAATCGGTAATGGGTAGCTATCACGTATAGTGGCTGCATTCACCTTTTTCAGATTTATGCACACTCTCAATTTTCCGTTTTTCTTGGGCACTACCACTAATGGCGATACCCATTCTGTGTGTTCTATCTCGTATATGAATCCGGCATCCAACAACTTATCTATTTCTTCTTTTATCTTGGCTGAATACACCTCATTATAAGTATAAGGTCTCTGTTTAGAAGGTTTGGCTTCGGATGTCATGGGGATTCTATGCGCACATATAGATGGATCTACTCCTTTTAAATCCTTATAAGTCCAAGCGAAGACATCCCGATATTCTCTTATGAGTTGAATTAACTCTCGTTCTTCTTCCTCTGAGACATCCTGTCCTATGAAAGTACATCGTTCCTCTCCTCCTTCCATGGTTACCACTATTTTCTTGGTCTGCTCTTTATTATCATATGCTATTCCCGGTTGTGCCTCTCTTTTAGGCATTTGAATAGCAATCTTCCTCTCTTCTATTTCATATTTTTTGAAGTGAGCTGGTGCCTCAAATTGGTCTTGAAGCTTATTATCGTCATCTTCCAACTCCCTTTCAACTTCTAATTCTTCCTTCCGTGTGAGATCCTTACGTTGTTCGTTGGCAGTGATGTCCATGTTGGTGGTACTAATCCCTAGATCCAGGGGTTCTGATTCCATTTCAATGCTCTCGTAGTCCTCCTTCCAGTTTTGCTCAAATACTTCTCCTTCTTCTGCCTCCTGAAGGACTACCATATACAGGCTAATGTCATAAC
The DNA here is from genome assembly GCA_020310875.1 of Ceratopteris richardii. Lineage (NCBI taxonomy): Eukaryota > Viridiplantae > Streptophyta > Polypodiopsida > Polypodiales > Pteridaceae > Ceratopteris > Ceratopteris richardii. The sequence goes on from CM035440.1 coordinate 35,260,733, forward strand.
CCTCCTCGTCAATACATTCGTTCATAGTTACCACTTCTTCGTTTACACAAACATCGAGGGTAGCTAAGATTTCCATCCAACCATGAGGTTCGAATTCTTCGTCTGGAAATACTTGTGGCATATAAGCTGGATCTTGTACCGATCTCACTACACCTTGTTTCTGCTGCCAACTTTTTCTTCTCTCTTCTTCCTTTTTAGCAGCTTGGCATATCCATAGATGAGTGTCCTCGTTCATCCAGGATTGGTCACGAGAACCTGCACTATGAATCGATTGATCGTCTTCCTCTTTATGGACTTGATTCCATTGCAGAGGTGGTACATCTTGATATGCATACGTATGTAGGTTGATCCTAGTGGTGACTCCTGCGTGTTGTAGGTACACTGCATCCTTTCCCCAATCTTGTACTACCTTTAGCTGTCTCATGAATGGCCTTCCCAAGATCATCTCATAGTTGCTCGACCTTTCAAAGTGACAAATTGCTAAGGTATGCTCGAATTCCACTCCGCACGTAGTGAAGACTACTCGTTCCAACAATCCTAAGGGTCTTTCTGTATGTCCATCGGCCATCTGAATTTTCATACGTGTTGGTCTCAATGCTGGTTTTCCCCATTTCTCCCAAATTTCTTTGGTAGCAATGCCTACACCAGCTCCTGAATCTAATATGGCTTTGGTTGTGTAACCCTTGTAAGTGATTGGTAGACATGTATTTCCTTCATCTCCTTCACTAAAATCTCCTACTTTATCCACTGGAATTCTCATTGTTTTCACTTCGTCATCTACCTCCTTTTTTTCTTCCTTGGCTTCCCACTGATTGATCAATTTTTCTTTTAGATGTGGTTTCACCTTTAACAATTCCTCGAATGTTAAGGTACATGGGATTTTCACCTCTCTAAGGCGTTGTATGATCTCCGATGTTTGAACTGATGGATTCGTTTCCCGTCTTTGTATTGATGGAATGCGATACAATTCTGAGTTGTGCTCGTATTCCCCGGTGTAATTAGGTAGCTCCTTTACATCGTCTTCCACTTCTTTGTCACTTGCATCCATTGGAAAAATTTCTTCTGAATTAAGTTCAGGTATTGAATCTTCCATTTCGTTTTCTGCTTTCAGTTCTTCAAAGGGCGGTTCCATTCCTTCTACTTTTTTCCACTTGTCCTCTTGAACTCTCGCCCATAAATCCTTAGTCCAGTCTCCTTCTGTTTCAGGGACTATGGATCCTTCCTTTCTTTCAACACCAATTTCATTATCCAGAGGTCTATTTACGTTAGGCTTTTCCTGATTATTTAGACAATCTTGGAATTTTTCTTCGCAAATTCGGTTGTTTGGTAATGGTGATGTGGGTTTTTCTAATGTTTGTTGGGCAACTTCTATCAATTTTCTGCAGATTTCCAATCTTTCTTTCTCTAGGTCACCTCTCGGATATTCTCTCTCATGTTGTTCTATGGTAGGTCCGGCTTTAATTCTCTCTTTGTATGCCTGAATCCACATCGCTAAATCTTCAGGCATTGGGTCTGCTAATACCGATTCTAACTCCTCCTTTTTATTCTCCTTTTTATTGTCTTCTTCCACTTGTGATTCCTCTGTTGATTTCTGTTCACTCTTTTCCTTTTCCTTCTTTTGCACTAACTTTTTTTCTTTTATCCTGTCTCTCCTTTGCTTCCATTTTTGGGATCGTTTACTGATGATACTTTTTTCTGGTTCTTCTGAGTCTTCTACTCTGTGAGGGATGGGTGTATTTCCCTCTTTGTCACTTTGATTATTTTCTTCGGTTTTATCAGGGTTTTCTCTAGCCTTTGCTCTCGTTATGGCTTTTACAGGTATAGTGTACTCTTTATCACTCCCCGACGATTCAATTACCTCTATCACGTTAATCTGTACGTTAGATGTGACTTTGTTTGGGTTCTTAGGACAATCTCTGAAAAGGTGTTCCTTTCCACAATCGCTACAGTATCCTTCCCAAATTCGTTGTGGTGGTGGTGGGTTCGGTAATGTACATTCTCTGATATAGTGGTCACCTCCACATCTGTAGCATGGTCCTCTAGGTACAGGTGGTCTATTCATTGGTCGAGGTGGCATGGTTGCTCTAGGAGCTGTGTACATTAATGGTACATAATCTTGCTCGTAGTTATATGAACTCTCCGGCGTCTCCATGCCATAAGCATATGGGTCGTATTGTTGCCCATATTCCATTGTTGAGCTTTCATAACCTGGGTATGCTCCTTGACTAGGTTCGTAAAATGAGTCATATGGTTCACTGCTAGTCAAAGGCGTTGCCGGCACTATGGCCCTTTCTAAGTTTTCCTCTGGTTGTGCTATCTTAACTGGGACAACGTTCTGAGGGTGGGGCGGTTGTTGTCCTAGCACTGGTTGAGGCTGTGTATATCCCTGGTATGCGTATGGTCATGGCATGGGTGCCTGCGGCTGATATGATGGATATCTGAAGGCTTCTCCTCCTTGCTGGTTCTGCGGATATCCATATGGTCTCACATAAGGCTGGGTGGGTCTGGTTTGCCTATTGTAAGGGCAGTTCTCAGTGTTATGATTTGTGTATCTCTGCTCTATGCTGCAATACTGTAGTGGCCCGGGAACCGAGGGTCTATGAGGAGCATAGGCAGGTGGTGGGACTACTCCCCTAGTACACAAGTGAGAAGGATGATCCCCTCCGCACTGCATACATCTTCTGAGCATAGGCGTTCTCATAGGATTGGTGGGATAATTCCTCTGTCCTTGCATATTCAGTTTTTTTGCTAGCAAGTCAGCAATTTCCTCAATGTTGTTTTTAGGGTTCGATGTGCTATTTGATGACTCTTCACTTTTCACACTTCCTTGGGGTATTTTCAAGTCTCCTGCAAGGTTATCCTCTAGGTCTATACATTCCTTCATACACTCTTGCAGAGTTTGAACTCTCTTCACGTACAGTAATGACCTCAAGGTTCCGTTCAATAGTCCTTCTAAGAACAATGATACCATCTTGTTTTGTGTTGGTCTCTCCTCTACGGGGCATCTATCCACATACTGCTTGAATCTCCTGGCAGCCAATCTGACTGACTCAGTTGGAGCTTGCTTGAAGCTGTGGATTAATGACGAAGAATTGTTCTTGATTCCAGACTTGGTAAATTCTTCAATCATTTCTTGATACACTTGATCCATGTTCTGAAAGGTATTTGGATCCAATGGCTGAAACCAGGCCAGGGCTGTGTCTGACAAGGTGAGGCCAAAGGATTCATATTGAATCATGAAGTCATCTACCTGCTCGGCTCTAACTACTTGTTTAAATTCTGCTATATGATTATAGGGTTCACTCGAGCCATCATAATGATTTCTCATGCATTTGGCCACTTGAATCGGTCTTAGTCTCCTTCCTACTTCAGGTTGTCTCGGCATTACAGGGTAATTTGGTCTTCCTATAGGTATGCCTGGTCCTCGTACTACCTGTGGTCTGACTGGAGCACGAACTCCTTGTCTTGGGTCCATAGCTGGTTGTGGCCGGTAATTAGGATTAGTGGCAGGTATTGCAAATTGCACATGAGGTCTGATGGGGATCTGGGTTTGTTGAGTTTGTTGTGTTTGTCCCGAATGTTGACTTGAGTCATATTGAGAAGTTCCATGTGGGTTCCGTGAAGTGGTTGCTTGGTCCCTTGGGGGGAACACTGGAATGTTCTGATATTTCAGCTCAGCTCTCTCTAATTCAGTGACTGGCCAATATCTTCTGTGGTCTTTGTCCAAATATGTAATGATGGTGGGGAATTCAGGATCTTGTAACTCATAGATGGTAACTGGATTAGGAGCAGCGTCCCAAATAGAGGAATGGGTTCTGAGCAGGTGCTCCATCCCATTGATCAAATACACATCTATTAGAGTGTCATCCTGGGGGACTAAGTCTCCTCTCCAAAGTTTAGTAATTGTCGATCTACCTCTAGGAGTTGTTACTTGTTCCTCAGTTCCATGTGTATTTAAACTTGAAGTGTCATTTTCCTCACCACGCTCATTAATGATTTCCGGGTGTTCAGTGACCATGTATTGAATGTCTTGTTTATCCATGTACAGTCCTCCTATGTATTTGACTGCTGGTCTTGGCACTATGTAGGCCTCTGAAGCCTTCCTCAATCTGGCCACTGATCTGTTTAGACCATCTAAATAGATAGGGATCTCATTGTGGTTAGTGCTCACATATTCCAAGGAAGTTCTGTATTCGCCCTCAATGATGGACATCTGGCCAATCATGGGCACAGTGTTTTGCATATCCTCGGAAGCCATGGGGATTTCTCCTTCTGACTCACTGGAGGTCTCAGAATAGTGTGATCGGTTACTTGGTTCGGCAACACTCCCTACGGAAGAAATTACACTTCTTCGGCTTCCTAGGGTTCTTCCCGATCTCAAGTTCATTCACTTAAGAGCTCTAATCAAATCTTGTTCACCTTTAGTCTCTAGAGTTCTAAGTTATGGCTCAGAAGTCTAGGGAGACTTGGGCTGGAATGTGACTGAAAGAGAAACCCCAGTCACGATACTTGACTCTCACAACCTCTGAAAAACGATCGCTGATAGACGATACTTGGAAGAAACGATCGCTGGAAAACGACCTTTCCCCAAACGATCTACGATCTCTGACCCAAGACGACCGCTCACAAACGATACTTCATCCAAACGATCGCTGGAAATCGACACTTGGGTCTAACGATACTTGATCAAAACGATCGCTAGAAAACGATCTTTGACCAAACGATCTCTAGCAAAACGATCTCTGGCAGAAAGCGATACACAACCGACGATCTTTAGTAGACACGATCGGCGATACTTGGGCTGAAACGACATACGATCTCTCACTGGACGATACACGATACTCAAATATTAACGATCTACGACCTTTACTAGAAACGATCGACGATACCTAACTGAAACGATACCGACCTTTGACAAGTGTCGCGATCTCTGGATCACGATACTTGACAAACGATACACGACCGACGACCGCTGATCAAAACGATCTCTAGCGAAACGATCTACGACCGCTGTCTGAAACGATCTCTAGCGAGACGATCTCTATCTGAAACGATCTACGATATCTCTCAAAACGATCGACGACCGCTGGGAAATATCGCGATACTCAACCGCAGGAGTAAAACGATACTCGACCGCAGGAGCAAAGCGATACTTGACCCTTTTTCAAATTTTTGTGTTGTTTTTTGAGGTTTGGATGTTTCCCCCTTTCTCTCCTAGGTTCTCTCTCTTACCCCTACCCACTGTATCAATCAACAAACTACTTTTAACCCCCTGAAAGCCCAAACGACACTCAGCGCAGGTCGTTTTTTCCTTCTCCTAGGTTGAAATGCTGAAATTTTTGAGCAAGGAGGTGGTTTAGTTTACCTTGGAAGCTCCCATGATCTCTTGGTCCAACTCCTTTGCACAGAACTCTCCCCTATTGCTTGCTTGCCTCAAAACGACCGCTGGGCTCACACGACACTCGATGCAGCTCTCCACGATACTTGTTCAACAAGTAACTTGAAAATGAAAAATTTTTTGGCTTTTATACTTGGGAATTCCTAGCTTACTGAAAAATGAAAATTCTTGAACAAACCTAAAGCCTACTCTACTCTCCACTCACTCCTATTTTACTTCTTCTACTCACTCCCCTAATCTATCAACTTACTACACACACTCCAAGAATGAGAAGTAGCAAGTGCGGTTGAAATTGACTTACCAAAGAAGAGAAGATTTCCGCTCCTCCAAGTTCTTCAAAGCAAAAAGCTACTTACCATCACGCGAATGCCTCGGTTTGATTCGTCACTCCCCGGCAACGGCGCCAAAAAGTGTGTTGACCTAAGCTTCAACTTAGGGACTTGCGGAGAAAGAGATTGTACCTCAATCCCCTCACAAGTGCATATAGTGGGGATACACGCTTTTAATTTATCAATCCGAAGAGTATGCTAACCTAGCCGAGTGTATGAAGACATGCAAACGTGTAATGGTCAATGCAAATGAATTACTCAAAGGTGAAAATGAAGAAATCACTTATCCTAACAAGCTTCAACTGTAGGTCAAGACGAAACGATACTTGGTGCAGCAGCCGTCAGTATTTTGGACTTTTCTCCTAGCTCCGAGCTCCAAACATAGCGAATAGCATATGCGTCTCGAAGCTCTCAAGAAGACGCATCCAATGGTAGTGGTTTCACGCAATTCCGACACTCCTACTTCAAGTTATGACAGAAATACTGAGTCGCGGGAATACTTTCCTACACTTCAGCACTTCCTACACTTCGCACACACCTCTCCTACAGCAAAGAAACATTATCAAGGATAGATCACACTCACAAGCACTCTTTCCAAGCAATACACATGCATACAAGCTCACGAAGAAGAAGATGAAGAGGGAAGAAGACACAATTTCGAATTTCTGTGCTCTCTATTCTCACAATGGCCAAAAGTCCTTTACAAAGAGTCACATTTGACTTATATACTAGTGCCCTAAAAATGGTCCTTTCACATAAGTGACCGGCACTTTATTCCCTAAGAGCTAATTTCCTACTATTTTACATGGATAAGCTTCTATTCTTCTATGGGAATGCATCTAGAGGACTCCTCTAGTGCCTTTACAAGGGAAATATATTACAGAAATGAATATGTTACAAAAATATCTGGTCCAAATCGGAAAAATTTTGGGGCCCATCTTTTTTCTCTGCTTTGTGCGCTCTTTGGCTCTGCAACAAGGAGCATGTAGACCAGATGTATATAAGTTCATTCGACAAAATGGAATGTGTATGAGCAGCATAGTGTAATGTAGCAGAGCAGTGAGGGAGTAGAGAAGGGAATAACGAAACCTGATTTGTAAGTCCAAAATTAGTATGAGGCAATTGGGTAAATGGTAAGGAAAGATTACTCAAGGTTGGAGTTCTTTATTTTGACTATAAGTAGAAAAAGCCATGCCATTTTCTGTACACATCTTCCCAAATAGTAAATTCTCTTCATGTGAAGAAATCTAAGTGATTTCATAACTGTATGAAAGTTGGTTGAAATTACGACTTCTTTTGGTGCACTTTTTTTTATCTTCTTAGATTCAAATCTCATAGTACAGTGTAAAGTTTTTCATGAGTGATAGGACACTGTGAAGCTATCACCTTCTACTATAGAAAACCAAAACATCTTTGTAAAATAGGATGCATGCATAGAGAAATAAGTATAACAGTAAAGGTATGTTAATCAGGTGAAGATAAAAGTTCAAAATCCTTGTACAATGAAGGACAAGTGGAATACTACTAGAAGGACATGAGACTATATAATTTTTGAGAGTTATAGTTGGAGAAAAGCCACCAAAAATAAACTCGAAACCACTCAAAAGATATTGAAAACCATCAGAAAGTTATAGTTAACCATCGTAAAAATACCAAAAAGTCATCAAAAAAGTATTGGAATGAAACCATAATAAATTTCGGTTATCTCTATGGTTTTATTAAGTATTATCAAGAAATTTACGATCATAGAGGTGTTCTAGTATCACATTAGCTTGTTTCTTGTGTTTTTTTTCATACACCAATAAGTGGTATCAGAGTAGAAAGGCCCTTAAGAGCAAAAGGAGGTAGGAATAGACGAATTTTGAAGAACTTTTTAGTGAAAAGGTAAAAGTTAAGGTGTTCAACAACAAAAGGCATCAGTGCGGTATCCTCAAGTTATTCTAAAGGATAAATATTTACAAAAGACTGTAGCAGAAGCAAGAAAATCATGGTGGATCATATGTCTGTTGACAAATTGGATAGAGATAATTATCTATCTTGGGTGATGAGAATGGAAGTCTTACTTATGAGTAAGGAACTAATGATATATGTGAAAGGTGAAGAAGAAGAGCCTATATTGGAAGATGATAGTCAACCTAAGAAAGAAGAGTTAGAAGCTTCGAAGCTATGGTAGAAGAAAGATGCAAGCGCAAGAGCTTACATATACAATACTATCATAGATCACTTGTTAAATCACATCTAAGTTTTGGAAATGGCTGAAGATATATGGATGTGTTGGAAGATCACTTCTGAAATACTATTAAAGCTAGGAAGGCTAGCTTATGGTCTGAGTTTGCAGTTTTCAAGAAGAAGCAAAGCCAAAACATTAGTGATTATGTCACTAAGATGAAGGACTTGGCTGATAATCTTGGATCTATAAATGAAGACATTGAAGATCATAGGTTGATTGCATAATTGCTTCCAGGTTTTCGAGGAGATGAAAGGTGGAAACCTTTTGTACTATCATTTGAACTTTCATTAAATCATTTGTACCGGATTTAAACTAGTTGATTGAACTAGTGCTTACATTTGAACAAGATTTGAAGCCAAATGGAGATAAAGGACATACCTCTACTATGTATGCAAAGAATAAGAATAAAAGTGATAAAGGCAAAGCAAAGGATGAAGAAGATTTGACTTATCAAGCAAAAATGGTAGATGTAAAGTTAGAGGAAATGGAAGAGGAAGAGGTAACCAGAATAATAAAAAGAAGACATGTTCGATTTGTGGCTTGAGGAATCATTTAGCTTATGACTGTTGGCATAATCAGCAAGGTTCAAATAAGAATCCAATTAACAATGGTAGAGGTAGAGGTGGAAGATATTAAAGTGAGGTTGAAAGAGGAAGACAAAATCAAAGAGGCAGCTATAGTAGAGGTGGAGGAAGAAATTAGGGATAGAACCAATCATACAACACTACCTACTACAATTATGGAAATGATACACAGAATGAGAATCATACAACATTGCTAATGAATTCTATAAGTATATCAGAGAATGAAGATCTCAAGGTATTCTATATTGACTTGAGTTGTTCTAATCATTTGTAAGGTAATATAGATTTAATTTCAAACTGGAAGAAGGCATTTCTAGTCATACAATTCAAAGAGGTGATAACATGAGACACAATGTGCAATGAATTGGAAAACTAAAGTGTAGGAATGGATCTGACTTATTAACCAATGTTTTGTATGTTCTCACAATACCTAAGATGACTCTTCCAATTAGGGAATTCATTGGGATTTTGATTGGTGGAGTTAGAGCGCTCTGTTTATGCCTTTCTGGTGTTGTGGTTCATGCTTTTTGATGATTTTGTACTTTAGTATATACAAGATTGCTCTTCCAAGAGAATGCTAGTGGCTATTTGTTGTTGAGCATCTGTCTTCAATTACGCAGTTGTTGAGCCCATAAAAGTCATGTTGGTCAAAGTCAATTGCAGTCAAAGTCAAAAGGTCAACGTCAACTGGTCAAAGTCAACAAGGTCAAGGTCAGAGTCAACAAGTGCAAAGTCAAAGTGCTAAAATGCAGGTGTCAAAGTGCATAGGTAGTGCACAATTAATTGTCCACAAAGGGTAAATTGGAGAAAGTGAGTTGCAGGTTGCAGAGGTATTTTCTCTAATTTCCCTAAGGTTCAAAGTGTGTTTTAAAGTGTTTTGGAAGGTTCAGGTGAACCCCCCCTTATGTGCAAAAGTGAAGAGTTAAAAGGAAATGTGAAGGTATGTGAAGTGGCAGTGTACACACAGGTGAAAGTATGGCCCCCCCCATTAAAATTTTGGTTTTAGTCTAAAGTCACTACAGGACAAAACAGTGAGTCGTTGGCTGCCACTTGTGAGGACAATCTTGGGACATCAAAGTGAGCACCAAGATACCATTGCAGTTAGGAGCGTACGTGATCGACACACTCAAATCAAGGCAAGGCCATTCTTGGACCAATCTTAGAGTAAGCAAGAGAAGCATAGGCTAAGTGAAGTAAGAGAGAGAGTGCAACAGTCACCAGTGTGGGACGCAGAGAAGTGGAAGTGTAAGGTGCATGGAGAGTGACTAAGGATTTGTGCAGAGAGTGCTAAGCTATACTCCCCCAAGGATCTCAAGGTCTCACTGTAGTGTGCGCGTGCTGACAAAAGGTATTCACTCCTCCCCCTTTGTGGAAGCTTGGTGCAAGGTGTGCACAAGGATAAGCTTGAAGCAGGTGGAGGTCTGGTGCAAAGGAGGCCGGTGGCAAGAAGACTTTGGGGTATTGGGTATTTTGTAATTCAGCACTCTGTGTGATTGTGCATAGAAATATTGGCTTGTATTTTGCTTCAAACATTGTAATTGTCTTACTATAATCAATCCGCAGAAGCTTCCAAGGTGTATTTCCTCTTCTGGTCCTTTCATTTTCTCCTACAAACCCTCAAACTCCTTCTTGTCTAAGAATCCCCCAACAAAATTTGGCACGCCCGGTGGGACATCCAAGGAGGTTTGAGCTTAGGAGAAACCAAGTGCAAAGCATAGAAGAGATCAAGTGTCGACAGAACTACAGTGCTACTTCATCAAACAAAAGGTAAATATTCTTATCAAGTGTCTCATATTCAGTGGGCTATGATCTGCTCATGACTGCAACCCGGTCCCAAATATTGAGGGTCACCTGTAAGCAGACAAGAAGGAAGGTTGTTAGAAGGTCCCCCAGTCCACTATCTTTAACATCATCAGTCAAGAGCATGGCGGGTCAGGTAGACTTGGAAACTTTACTCTCTAGATTAAATATAAAGTTTCCTTCTTTCAAAGGCCTAGCTCAGGAAGATTCGGATGAACACATTAGAAGGTTCTTGGCACTATGTAAGACTAGAGGCCTAATGGGTAGGGAGGATGCCTTTTTTATTCTCTTACCTGCCACATTAGAGGGATTAGCTGATAAGTGGTTCAACCAGTTTGCTGAAAACCATTTTACCACTTGCGATGTGATGAAAGATGCTTTTAAAAATCAGTTCCAGCATGGCAACACTCCGGAGATTATCATAGAAGAGCTAGAACATTTAAGATTAGGTCTAGGAGAAAAGTTCCCAGAGTTTGTGACTCGGGCCAAAGCACTAATGGCTAAATTGCCAGATCCACCACACAATTTTTTTGTTAAGAAATGGTTGGCTAAGCCCCTACCAGTGACCACCCAATGCAAAATAAAGGAATTAGTGCTACCTACAACCTCTATAGAGGAGTTCATCAGCACAACCACACGCTTGGAGCAGATAAGGTACCAGTATGGAGCAACTTCTTAAGGCACTCAAGACAATAATCGGCCAGTTTTGGTGGCCACTTGGTTGTGGAACCACCCAGGGCTCCTTGAAAAGGTAAAATCATTCTTGACCCATTATACAGATGTTTTTGCCTGGCATTATAAAGACTTAGAAGGAGTGCCTGCAACTGATGGAGAGCACCGAATCCCTCTGTTTGATGGAGCCAAACCCATAAGAGGGAAGAGTTATAGATGTTGATATATTTAGGTAGTGATGTGTGTGAACACTCTAGAACTGCCGGGGCACTTTCTTCCCTCTTTAGGAGGTTTTTTTCCCCCGGCTTGTATATACGCCTATTGCCCTAATGGGCTACTTATCTTTGTACATTCTCTAGTAATACATTTAGTATTGTGTGTTTGTGCTCCATGCTTCTTCTTCTTCCTTGTGCTGTTCGCGTGCTTCCGCAGACGTCTATCTCCAACAATTGGTATCAGAGCAGGTTGTCGCTTCTTCTAGGGCGTCGTCGACACTCCTCCGTTTGCAGTCTCAGATTCGCATGAAATTTGGTGAGCATATTGAGGGTGTTTTCGAGATCAAAACAGCTTCGCTGTGTGGTGCCAAAATCGTGATCTGAGCTCGTTTCGGCCTCCAAATGCACTATCGTAGCGCTTGTGCAGGCTATTTCGCCCTTTTGTGCCAAAGGTATATACCAGTTTCTGTTTGCTAGTTTAAGCGTCTCAAAGTTTGCTACAGGTCTAGCAAAACTCGTCTGGGTTGTTCCGTTCAACTTTTTGAGATACAGTCAATTTTCTGCATCAAGGTATTTTAGTCACCGGCCATGGCTAAAAGCAGTGACGTATTCCGTATGTTGGCTGTTGAGGATAAGTTGGATGGTACCAACTACCCATTATGGGCTTATATGATGCGACATGTACTGGTTGCAAAAGGATTGTGGAACATTGTGCAAGGTGTTGAAAGACGTCCTGTTACACCTGTAACGACAGGTACTGCAGATACAGGTGTTGGAGCTCATGAAGATGGTGTCGAAGATGATATTCCGTAGATTCCTGTTCCTGCTGCTGTTTCTGTTGGACCTACTGCAGAGCAGATTTGTTGGGATGGCAGAGATGCCCAAGCACATGCATTGATAGCTTTGTCTGTCAAATGTGCCATTATTCCTCACATTCGCTCTTGCAGAATAGCAAAGGATGCTTGGGATACACTTACCACTTTGTACCAGGCTAGGAATGAGGCTCGTGTTGCTTACCTCCGAAAACAGTTGGAGAGTGAGCACATGAATGAAGGTGATTCTATGGATAGTTTTCTTACAAAGATCAAAGACTTGAAGGAACAATTGATTTCTGCTGATGAGGTTATACCAGATAGCTCACTTGTGCAGACCGTTCTGAATGGTCTTCCTGATTCATATCAGAGTTTTGCCTCTACTCTTCGGTTGATGATGAAAGGCAATCCGAATGCCTTGTCATTTGAGGAATTAGTCTCTGTTCTGTTGTAGGAAGATTAGTCCAGGCAGAACAGGTCCATTATGCGTGTTGCAGATCAAGCTTTCCTGGCTAGTCAGAAGGGCAAAGGAAAATGGAGCTCTTCTACTAGTAAGCAGAAATCTGCAAATGCTGCACAATCGAAGAACCAGGATAAAGATGAGAAGAAATCAAAAAAGCAGAAATTGTTCTGTAAGTACTGTAAAGGAAATGATCATATTATAAAGAACTGTCCAAAACTGGCTGCTAAAGAGGCAAAGAAGAAAGAGGCTGGAATGGTTGTTGCAGAGGCCTCTACACCAAAAATAGAGTCTGCAAATCTTGTGCAAGAAGAATGGGCGTTTACTACTGTCTGCAATTTTGACCCATCTTCTCATGATCAGTGCATGTCTACAGTAGACTCAGATGTTTGGTACTTTGACAGTGGGGCGACCAAACATATTACCTCGCAGCGCAGTTTCTTCTCTTCACTCGAGCCTGCCCCTACAGGGAATAGTGTCACATGCGCCAATAACTCCTCTTATCCTGTTATGGGAGTTGGTAAGATCACTCTGACTACTGCTGATGGTAGTTCTTTCACTTTGTCAGATGCTTTATTTGTGCCAAGGATCAAAAAGAACCTGTTATCAGTTTGTGCATTAGCCAAGATTGGCTTGGTTGTAAAATTCGTTGATGACAGGTGTACAATCCATGATCTCTTAAATCGCGATGTGATTATTGCTTCTGGCATTTTATGTCGTGGGATGTATAAGCTCATAGACTATGAAAGATCTGTGAATGATTCGGCATGTGCAGTTCATGATTCTCAAGCTATGTCAGATGCAAAGCTTTGGCATGCACGCTTTGGTCATCTGAATTTTGCTAGTTTGTTACGCCTGTAGAAATCTGAAATGGTGTCCTCTTTGCCCAAACTTCAGGCACCTGGAAAACATGTTTGTGAAGGCTATATTTTGGGCAAAATGCAGCGTTCTTTCTTTCCAAAAGATGGTTCAGTTTGGGCTACGCAGAAATTGCAGCTTATACATAGTGATGTCTGTGGTCCTATGCAGACACCCTCTTTTGGAAATTACCTTTACTTCGTGACTTTCATTGATGATTTTTCCAGGCATGCATGCGTATATCCACTCAAAGCAAAGTCCGAAGTGTTCATATGCTTCAAACAGTTTTTGGTTTTGGCTAAAAATCTATCAGTTTGTAAAATGGGCACCCTCCGTTCTCATCGAGGGGGGGAATATATGTCTTCAGATTTTAATGCATTTCTGGCTGAACGTGGGATAAAACACCAGTGTACAGTGCCGTATACACCTCAACAGAATGGAGTTTCTGAACGAAAGAACAGGTCACTCATGGAGATGGCGAGGTGCATGGTCAAAAGTCAGGCTTTACCACATAGTTTCTGGCTTGAGGCTGTCATGTGTGCAGCATATGTACTGAACAGGTATCCCACTAAAGCGTTGCAGTCTATCACTCCATATGAGGCTTGGCATGACCGCAAGCCATCTGTTGCTCATCTACGTGTTTTTGGTTGTTTGGCATATGCATTAGTGCCTGAACAACATCGCAGAAAATTGGATGATAAGGCAGTAAAATGTTTTTTTGTTGGGTACAATTCTGATAGTAAAGGCTATCGTCTGTATCATCCACAGACTAAACGCATTCTGGTTAGCCGTGATGTTGTCTTTGTGGAAGATGCTATTCAGCCATTGCTTTCATGTACTAAGGAGACATCTGTTAGCTCCAAAGACATGTATGTACTTTGATGCCTTTTTTTACAGGTGGACAGGATAGTGTTGGTCCTAATGAGGCAACTTCTCAGCCTTTGTAGGTTTCATATGATGATGCAGATCATTCCATTTCTGATGCAGATTTACATGATGCACTTGTTGATGAGAGAGCTGATATTGAGCAGGCAAAAACTATGCCAAAATGGCTGGTGCAGACTTTGCGTGACAACAAATTAGATGCACCTTTGTCATATCATACTTGTTCAGGCTCTCATAGTGCCTCCTTTGCATCAGATTGCTATGCTATGGCTGCATCTAGTCTCTGTGATGAGAATGAGCCTGTTTCTTTTGATGAAGCACAAAATTCAGAAAATTGGATGGCTGCTATGCAATGTGAATATGATGCTATAATGAAGAATGGTACATGGTCCTTATGTGACTTGCCTCCTGGCAAGAAAGCCATTGGCACTAAGTGGGTATACAAGCTGAAGCGTAAACCTGATGGTACAGTTGACAGGTATAAGGCTAGGCTTGTTGCAAAGGGTTATGCACAGGAAAGAGGCATTGATTTTGATGAGACCTTTGCACCTACATGCCGTATGACTACTGTTTAGAGCATTTGTGCACTTGCAGCCCATCATGGTTGGAATGTACATCAATTGGACATTAAAACAGCATTTCTGAATGGTGACTTGCATGAAGAAGTGTATGTTTTTCAGCCCCGTGGCTTTGTGCAGAAAGGGCATGAAAACGAGGTTTGCAGGTTAAAGAAGGCATTATATGGTTTAAAGCAAGCACCACGTGCTTGGTATGAGAAGATACATGCCTATCTGATTGCACATGGTTTTGAGAACAGTCCAACTGAAAGCACCTTATATGTTAAACGTGCTAATGATGTGCTTCTGATCATTGTTGTCTATGTTGATGACATACTGCTCATTGGTCCTATTGAGACACATATTGCTGATTTTAAGGCTGATTTGCATGCCTCATTTGAGATGTCTCATTTGGGGCATTTGCATCACTATTTGGGCATTCAGTTTATGCACGTTGATGGTGGAATGGCTTTGTGTCAAATGAAATATATTGACACATTATTGCAGCGTTTTGGCCTTGAATACTGTAAGCCTATTGCCACTCCTATGGAGACAGGTTTACGATTGAGTCTTCATGATGCTGGAGATGCATTTGATGTTGTTCTCTATCAGCAGGTTGTTGGATGCTTGATTTACTTATGCATTACTCGGCCAGATATTCAGTTTGCTGTCTCACAGATGAGTAGGTTTATGCATTGCCCAGGAGTCACGCATTGGAAAGCGGTTAAGCGCATCTTTCGCTAATTGAGTGGTACTCGGCTACTTGGGTTGTTTTATCCCAAGGGGGGATCACTACCGCCAGATTTGCATGCTTTTTCTGACTCAGATTGGGCTGGTTGCTATGACACTCGTGTGTCCACTAGTGGTTTTTGCTTCATGCTTGGTAGCTCATGTATATCTTGGTTGAGCAAGAAGCAGCCTATTGTGGCCACTTCGAGTTGTGAGGCTGAGTATTGGGCAGCTTTCACAGCGACTGTTGAGTGTGTGTGGCTGAGACGCCTTATGGTTGATTTGGGTGTTGGCTAGTCTTCTGCCACCACCATCTTCACTGACAGTTAGAGGGCATTGGCAGTTGCAAGGAACCCTGTGTTCCATGCTCGCACTAAGCACATTGAGGTGCATTATCACTATGTCAGGGAGAGGTTCTCTGCTGGGGAGATCAGCTTGGCATATGTGCCCACGCAGGAGAACAATGCAGACCTTTTCACGAAGGCTCTAACTAGGGAGAAGTTTGAAGCTTTCCGCAAAGCTTTGGGCTTACTTCCTTTTGTGGAGTGATTTCCACATAGCTTGGCACCTCCTTATACATGAGTGCCAGCTCCTTATTCACCGCATCACTCCCAGGGGGGATTTGTTGATATATTTAGGTAGTGATGTGTGTGAACACTCTAGGACTGCTGGGGCACTTTTTTCCCTCTTTAGGAGGTTTTTTGCCCCCGGCTTGTATATACGCCTATTGCCCTAATGGGCTACTTATCTTTGTACATTCTCTAGTAATACATTCAGTATTGTGTGTTTGTGCTCCAAGCTTCTTCTTCTTCCTTGTGTTGTTCGTGTGCTTCCGCAGACGTCTATCTCCAACAATAGACTTAATCCAAAATATGCTGAAGCTGTCTATGTGGAAATATAGAAGATGGAGGATGCAAGAATCATCATTCCTGTAGAACACTCAAAGTGGCTCTCACCTATGGTTATAGTACCAAAGAAGAATACTAACAAAATCAGAATTTGTGTTGACTTTAGAGCACTCAACAAGGTGACCATTCCAGATGGGTTCCCAATGCCTTTTGTAGAGGAGGTCATTGAAGAAGTGGCTGGGCATGCATTATATAGCTTTATGGATGGATTTAGTGGCTATAATCAAATATCAATACACCTAGAGGATCGTGGAAAGACTGCTTTTATCACACCTTGGGGAACATATGTGTATGTAAAAATGCCATATGTAAACCCCCGACTGCACTGCCCAAACTGTTGCTGATTTCATTTATAGTAGCATCATTTGCAGGTTTGGATGTCCACTTGAAATTTGTACAGATCAGGGTACCCATTGTGTCAATAAAGTCCTGCTTGAAATCTTCAACAGGTATAGAATTCTACATAGGACCTCTTGTGCTTACTATCCAAGAGCCAATGGACAGGCTGAATCGACCAATAAGGTTTTAATCTCAATGTTAAGAAAGGAGTGTATGTTACAGCCCACTTCCTGGGGCATTGCTTATCAAGGTACACTATGGGCCTACAGATTAGCCTACAAAGAGGCCACCGGATATTCTCCTTTCCAACTGGTTTATGGCATATTGCCCATTGAGCCCTTTGAATTTTTACGTGGATCACCTAAGATAGCATTCATGCAGGGAAAGAAGGATTGTGATGTCTCTCAGAGGCTAGGAGCACTACATAGAGTGGAGGAGATTCGTCTACTAGCAACAAAACAATTGTTTGAGACTTAGATGAAGAGGAAGGAGGCACATGATCGACATCTGTGGAACAACAACATTGAAGCAGGCATGTTAGTTCTTCTCCATAGACCTCATCTTCATACACAACTGAAAGGAAAATGGCTTCCACATTGGGAAGGACCTTATAGAGTCAAAACAATGCTAAATTGGGGTGTTGTGGAGTTAGAGACGCTGAAAGGAGAGGCCTGGTCACTGGTCAACATATCAAGGCTCAAGGCCTATCATCAACACACTTGAAGAAGTATGGATCACCTGGAACTGCAAAATCTGTCCAGGTTGTACATAGCTTTCTTATCTCATTCTGCTCAGTTTTAGTAGTTTTTCTTATCGATTTCATTCTTGTTCCTTGAGTTTTTAGCAAACCTAGAAGGCATTTCATAACCTCTGCAAAAGTACAATTTTTGGGTATTTTTGGAAATTTTTCTAGCATTTTTAGCATTTTTCTAGCATTTTCTATCCCTTTCCGATGTCATTTTCTTGCCAAATAGGAGGAATAAATGGAGGCTCTCTGTGGTTTGATGAAGGATATTTTGCCTAACCCTGTAGAAAATGTCATTAGAAATTTTTCAGAATTTTTTGGCCCTTTTTTTGGCATTTTTTTTTATTTTGCCTTCCTTTTTCTTTATTTTTAGGCTATTTTTCACCCAAAAAAAAGGCCCCTAGGGCGTTTTTCTTGTATTTGCCAAAAAAAAAAACCCCCCCACCGACCACCCCCCCGCCCCCACCTCAAAAGGTCAAAGTCAACTGGTCAAAGTCAATTGGTCAAAGTCAACAAGGTCAAGGTCATAGTCAATAGGTGCAAAGTCAAAGTGCTAAAATGCAGGTGTCAAAGTGCACAGGTAGTGCACAACTAGTTTTCCACAAAGGGTAAATTGGAGAAAGTGAGTTGCAGGTTGCAGAGGTATTTTCTCTAATTTCCCTAAGGTTCAAAGTGTGTTTTAAAGTGTTTTGGAAGGTTCAGGTGAACCCCCCCTTATGTGCAAAAGTGAAGAGTTAAAAGGAAATGTGAAGGTATGTGAAGCGGCAGCGTACGCACAGGTGAAAGTAAGCCCCCCCCCCATTAAAATTTTGGTTTTAGTCTAAAGTCACTACAAGACAAAACAGTGAGTCGTTGGCTGCCACTTGTGAGGACAATCTTGGGACATCAAAGTGAGCACCAAGATACCATTGCAGTTAGGAGCATACCTGATCGACACACTCAAATCAAGGCAAGGCTATTCTTGGACCAATTTTAGAGTAAGCAAGAGAAGCATAGGCTAAGTGAAGTAAGAGAGAGAGTGCAACAGTCACCAGTGTGCGACGCAGAGAAGTGGAAGTGTAAGGTGCATGGAGAGTGACTAAGGATTTGTGCAGAGAGTGCTAAGCTATACTCCCCCAAGGATCTCAAGGTCTCACTGTAGTGTGCACGTGCCGACAGAAGGTATTCACTCCTCCCCCTTTGTGGAAGCTTGGTGCAAGGTGTGCACAGGGATAAGCTTGAAGCAGGTGGAGGTCTGGTGCAAAGGAGGCCGGTGGCAAGAAGACTTTGGGGTATTGGGTATTTTGTAATTGAGCACTCTGTGTGATTGTGCACAGAAGTATTGGCTTGTATTTTGCTTCAAACATTGTAATTGTCTTACTGTAATCAATCGGCAGAAGCTTCCAAGGTGTATTTCCTCTTCTGGTCCTTTCATTTTCTTCTACAAACCCTCAAACTCCTTCTTGTCTAAGAATCCCCCAACAACAGTGTACATTGAATGCGTCAATTGAGTCCTCCAACAAGGCGACGTCCATATTATTATTATTTCTCATGACATTTGGAAGAGGTGAAATGGATATATATATATATATATATATATATATATATATATATATATATATATATATATATATATATATATATATATATATATATATATATATATATATATATATTGCAAGAGACTAACATTATGACCACCACCATGTGCTAGAGAGATGACTCTCCTACCTACCATATGCCTCTATACATAGCTATCTCCAAGGGAGTGCTTCCTTTGGCAAGTGGATACAAACCATCCATGTGTCGGCTATGTAATTGCATATGCATCAAATGTCCCAGTTAACTCGAGTTAACTCATGTTGATTTAACCAACTTTTGATTGGATTGATCGAGTCTACTATACAGAGATTCATCTTTTTCTTTACCTTTATCACCTTTCTTCTTATTCTTTGCATACATAGCCGAACTATGTCCTTTATCTCCATCTGTCTTCAAATCTTGCTCAAACGTTAGCATTAGTCCAAGCAACTGATTTAAATCTGGTACAAAATGATTTAAAGACAGTTCGGTTGAGAGTAGGAAAGGTTTCCACCTTTCATCTCCTCTCAAACCTGCAAGCACTTGCGCTATTAACCTGTGGTCTTCGATATCTTCATTAATCGATCCAAGGCTGTCCGCCAAGTCTTTCATCTTAGTGACATAATCACTAATGCTTTGACTTTGCTTTTTCTTGAACATTGTAAACTCTGACCATAAGCTAGCCTTTCTAGCTTTCGTTGTATTTTGGAAATGATCTTCCAAAGCACTCCATATATATTTTGCTTTCTCCAGACCTCTAATGTGTGATAGTAGATGATGTGTAATGGTATTGTAGATATAAGCCCTTGCCGTTGCATCTTTCTTCTGCCACAACTTCAAGGCTTCTAACTCTTCTTTCTTCGTTTGACTGTCATCTTCAAAATTCGGCTTCTTTTCTTCTCCTGTCACATATATCATTAAGTCCTTACTCATAAGTAAGGCTTCCATGCGCATTACCCATGCAGGATAATTATCTCTGTCCAATTTGTCAATAGAGATATGATCTGCCATAATCTTCTTGATTCTGTTACTTTCGGTGAGTGTAATGTTAAAAAGTTTTACCTTTTACAAATCTTTACCCTTGAGAATTACTTCGGAACGTTTCTTGATGCCGTTTGTTGTTGATCACTTCAGCTTTCACATTTCTTGTGAAAGTTCTTCGAATTCTCTTATATCTTTACTTCCGTTTCTACTTCTGTGAAACCTTTTCTGCTCTTCAGAGCCTTTCTGCTCTGATACCACTTGTTGATTTCGTGAAAAAAGCTTGTTCACTAACAAGACTGCGGAAATTTTCCACGACTCAACTATTGATATATTTAGGTAGTGATGTGTGTGAACACACTAGGACCGCCGGGGCACTTTTTTCCCTCTTTAGGAGGTTTTTTTCCCTGGGCTTGTATATACGCCCATTGCCCTAATGGGCTACTTATCTTTGTACATTCTCTAGTAATACATCCAGTATTGTGTGTTTGTGCTCCAAGCTTCTTCTTCTTCCTTGTGCTGTTCGCGTGCTTCCGCAGACGTATCTCCAACAATTGGTATCAGAGCAGGTTGTCGCTTCTTCTAGGGTGCCGTCGACACTCCTCCGTTTGCAGTC
This sequence comes from Ceratopteris richardii, assembly GCA_020310875.1. Taxonomy (NCBI): domain Eukaryota; kingdom Viridiplantae; phylum Streptophyta; class Polypodiopsida; order Polypodiales; family Pteridaceae; genus Ceratopteris; species Ceratopteris richardii. The sequence continues at coordinate 35,281,411 of CM035440.1, forward strand.
TCAGATTCACACGAAATTTGGTGAGCATACTAAGGGTGTTTCCAAGATCAAAACAGCTTTGCTGTGTGGTGCCGAAATCGCAATCTGAGCTCGTTTCGGCCTCCGAACGCACTATCGTAGCGCTTGTGCAGGCTATTTCGTCCTTTTGTGCCAAAGGTATATACGAGTTTTTGTTCGCCAGTTTAAGCGTCTCGAAGTCTGCTACACGTCTAACAGAACTCATCTGCATAGTTCTGTTCAACTTTTTGAGATACAGTCAATTTTCTGCATCAAGGTATTTTAGTCACCAGCCATGGCTGAAAGCAGTGATGTATTCCGTATGTTGGCTATTGAGGATGAACACACTAGGACCGTCGGGGCACTTTTTTCCCTCTTTAGGAGGTCTTTTTCCCCCGGTTTGTATATACGCCTATTGCCGTAATGGGCTACTTATCTTTGTACATTCTCTAGTAATACATTCAGTATTGTGTGTTTGTGCTCCAAGCTTCTTCTTCTTCCTTGTGTTGTTTGCATGCTTCCGCAGATGTCTATCTCCAACATCAACTAGAACTAAGCTAGAGTGATATTAGAACACCTCTATAATCATCAATAGCTTAGCAACCTTCTGAAACTGAAAACTTTATAACTGTATTTAGTGAAAACTAAAAATTCACTTTACAGAAAGCTTCACGTTTCCTTCAAGCTTCAATTATCAACTTATTTACTTCAAACTTTACACTACTGCATTTGTTTAAAGTTAGATAATCTTTTTGTTACTTAACTATGCCAAAACTATGTTTTGAACTCACCGAAATTTCACCGGAACTTCACCGAACTATTACTGGAATATCACCGTAATCATAACAGAATCAACTACAATTCTGTTTGTAATTACTTCAAATGATTGTTGATGAAGTAAGGAAGTAATACCTGAGCTTCCTTCAGTAAATGAACTCTTTCTGAAGTTTAAGAAAAAACTTCACCAGTTCTGGATGCCTAATTACAGCCAGACTTTGTACTGTGTACTTGTTCCGTTTCACAAAACTCTTTTGATCAACTTATAGTTGAGACTCCTAGCTTCAAGATGAGCTATCACTCATGAAAATCTTTACACTCTGTTACGAGATCTAACTCTCAGAAGTACCGGAAAATGTTTACTGAGAAAAATTGTAACTGCTAACTAACTTTCACAACAACATGAAATTACTCAGATTTCTTCACATAGGAAGAATGCGCTTAATCTTTCACATGAACATGTGTTTTCTATTAGAGAAGATGTGTACAAAATAGCTTGGCCTCACTTTTCTCATAGCTATGGAAAACTCTCCTACTCTGAGTAGTTATTCCTTACCATCTCTCTCAGATGAAAACCCGACAATTCAGGTTCTATTATTCATCTCTACATACACAATCTCTGGCGTCTTCTATCTCACTATCCTCAGTTTCTATATGCACTCTTCTCACCTCTTCTCTTCTATTCCAGTTCTATGCTCTCTCTTATATACATTTTGATCCAAGATTCAAACTCGTAATTCTGGAAGTTTCTACACTTTATATTACAGGTGTGAATTTGTCCCTTCACTAAGGCTTGATTTTTTGAATGTTTTGTTTCTGCTTCTCTTTGTCTTTCTTTGTCAGTATGTCTGTCTGTATGTCAAATTTGTGAGTGATTCTTCAACATTAACTATATAGGTTTTAACTCAATCCTAGATGCACTCCTTTTTTATCTGAGTGAAACCGTAGACAGAATATCTTAGATGGCATATTATAGGAGAATTGTCTTTATAGGAAGCCACTTTGTACACATATTCAAAGATGCATTCAATTATGGATTTTTTTGAATGAGAATGAGAAATTCTTGGAAATTTCTCACTTGTAATGACAACCAGATTGATAGCATATGAAGCAACTTATACAGAATACATTAAGAAGGATGTCATAGACAAACCCACAACAACTATACTGTGGAGGAAGGATCTTTTTGAAATGGTTAATGACTTGAACACCACAAAGATAAAGAGTCATGATCTAGCAGCTCACGTTTATCATAGAAAGAGAAAATATTGGTGCTTCTAGTTACTACATTGTTTTCAAGGATGACAAAGGGAAAAAAGCGCAAGGATGTTGAAGGAATGCCTTTTTGATAAAGAAATGTTTTGTAAAATTGTAATTTTCTAATCTAGAAAGTTTCGATGAATGTAAAAATCAGGAAGAGTCTTTTTCATAAGTATAAGTAACTTATGAAATTCTTTGAGAATTTTTAGAGCTCTCAAGGGAGTAGAAAATTAGATTAGAAGCCTAGAGGAACTATTTCCTACTGTGAAAGAGGACACTTGGAAAAGTATATAAGCTAACTTATGACTGATTTTTGGGGATGATCATTTTGTATTGAAGTGATTATGGAGAACTTGAGAGCTCTTGTCCATCTTTTCTAAATGTCTTCCATTACCTTTCATGCTACTTTGTTCATGAGTTATTGAATGTTTATCATGGATAAGTCTCCTTGATCAGTCATTCCTTGAATATTTTTGGATTTTGAGGTGTGTGAAAGCACGAGAACAACACAAGGAAGAAGAAAAGACTTGGAGCATGACACACAATATTGAATGTATTACCAAGACAATGTACAAACATAAGTGATCCGTTAGGGTTATAGGCATATAAATAAGCCATGGAAAAAAACCTCCTAAAGAGGGAAAAAAGTGCCTTGGTGGTCCTAGTGTGTTCACACATGTCACTACCTAAATATATCAACAAATCCCCACTAGGACTGATGCGGTGAACAAGGAGCTAGTAGACATGTATAAGAAAGTGCCAAGCTATGTGGAATCAATCCACAAAAGGAAGTAAGCCTAAAGCTTTGTAGAAAGCTTCAAAGTTCTCCCTAGGCAGAGCCTTTGTGAAAAGGTCTACAACGTTCTTTTATGTGGGCACATATGCCAAAGTGATCTCTCCAGTAGAGAACCTCTACATGACATAATGATAGTGCACCTCAATGTGCTTAGTGTGAGCCTGGAACATAGGGTGCGCTCTAACTATCGATGAAGATGGTGATGGAAAAATACTCACCAACACCCAAATCAACCATAAGGCATCTGAGCCACAAACACTCAATAATCATTGTCTAAGATGCCCTATATTCAGCCTCATAACTAGAAGTGTCCACAATAGGCAACTTCTTGCTCAACCAAAATATGCATGAGCTACCAAGCATGAAGCCATAAGCACATGTGGACATATGAGTGTCATAGCAACCAACCTAGTTAGAGTCAAAAAAAGCATGTAAATCTTGCGCTAGTGATCCCACCTTGGGATAAAACAATTACAATAGTCGGGTACCATTCAAGTAGCAAAAGATGCACTTAGCTGCCTACCAATGTTGGAAACTTGGGCAATGCATAAACCTACTCATTTGTTATGCATAAGTAGATCAAGCATCCAACAGTCTGCTGATAGGAAACAACATCAAATGCACCTCCAAAATCATGAAGACTCAATTGTAAACCTATCTCCATTGGAGTGGCAATAGAGTTATAGTCTTCAAGGACAAAAAAATACAATAATGTCTTAATATATTTTGTTTGACACAAAGCTATTCCGCCATCATTTGACTCCACCCGTGTGGATAGCTCACCAACCTACTATACGAGTCATCAGAAAACGTAGACCCATACTATGAGAATCCTTTGTATGAGCAAAAATGGGAACTGGATTACGCTCAGGTCATCTATACAAACCCCCGAGACCATAGGTTAGACAACTAAGTCCATAGGGACCCAAAGGACAATGTTTTAAATGCAAAGGAGACCACTTCATACGTGATTGTCCACACGCCGCAACTACAGTGTAGTCACAATATTTCAATATTCAAGGCTTTTGTCCCGAATGTGGAAAGGATCACTTTATAAGAGATTGCCCTAAGAACCCCGCTAATACCTCAAAGAAAGTGACCCCTATTAATATAATAGGAATCGTGCAACACACCGAAGGTTTCATACCCCAGTACATACCCATCGAGGTGGTAACTAGAGTCCACCCACAAAGGAAAATACAACCAGAAACCCTCGGAACAATAGCTGAAGCGAGTGAAGTACGAGAATCAATAGGAAAAAAACGAGAACCTGGAAAGATTCACGAGAGTGACATAAGAGAAAATGGAGCAAAAGTTCTTCCAGCAAGAACTATCCTGGAGCCAACTTAGAAATATAAATAACCAAGTTGTGTATGAAAATGGTTGAGTTAGCTCATGCAATGTTTGAGGTATCATAGTACCTCAATTGGGAAGCAACGGCTATGCTTGAGCTACATTTTCAAGGATTACTAGAAAGACTAGGGCAAATAACATCTAACACAATAAAAGTCAGATCTAGCACACAGACTAGCCAAGAGGAACCCTTGAAGAACACTCTAGTCGAAAGGGCTAGGTCAGACTTAGAGAATCATCAAACAGGCTACATGGATTCACATTCCATCTTAAGAGAGATTTAAGAAGAAAGTTGGAGGCAAGAACAAGAATCACGACCACCTATCTCGGAGATTGATGACTCAGGGGAACAATTCCCTATAGATATTCCATCTAATTATGGGGATCAAGTGGACGATTGGCTTAGTAAGCATACTAGTTTTGAGTCTAACTTCTTGAAAGAATCACCCCACTTCACCGGACCATTGGAAGACCAATCAATTCAAGTAAAAGCCCCACTATTCTAGTAAGGGGAGAGGACTCAGTTCTTCCTAGGAACACAGAGGCCATTAGGAACACAAAAGTTCAATGTCATTTTACTCTAGAAGAGCTATTGAAAGTCAAACCAGAACTATGAAAACATGTGACAAAGAACATAAAGGAGGTAGAAGCATTTATGGCCCATTGTAGTTATTATCGACGATTCTTACACATGTATGCAGTCATTGCTAAACTACTCTACAACATGCTAACAAACTTTGAGTGGAAAGAAGAATGCGAGAATTCCTTTAGTGAACTAAAACAAAGATTCTGTTCTACACCTATTCTAGTTGTGTCTGATTGGAACAAACCTTTTCATGTACACATAGATGCTTCTATTCATGCCATCAGTTGTGGTTTAGCACAACCCATAAACAAGGGAAATATTGATTTACCGATTGCATATGCCAGTAGCCAGTTGAACGCCGTTGAGAGGAATTTGACCACTACTGAGAGAGAGGGGCTAGGAATGGATTATATAGTTAAGAAATTTCATCACTGTTTATTGGCAAATGAGTTTAAGTTCTTCACAGACCATTATGCTCTCTTGTATTTAGTAAATACGCCTTGCAACATAGGTGGGTTAATATGTTGGTTTCTATTACTGATGCAATATGACTTTGAAGTTGTAGTCAAGAAGGGTAAGATGCACTTGAGAGTAGACCACCTCTTGAGGATAACTTTTGGAACCTTCCTATCTTACAACCTACCTCAAAGAGCTTTCTTCAAATTATTAAGTCTACATCGTAACAAAGAGAACAACAAGAAAAATCACTTAGTTGATATTACAGAAGAAGCCATAAGCATGTTGCAAGCCCAAGAAAGGAGATTGATTCTTGAACCACTTGAACTCAAAACACACACACACACACATATCTTTTGATGTTGTTGATGTTGATTCTTTTTGTACTCTAGTATGTTCATGCTGTTGAGGTTGATGTTGACTCTCCCAATTAGGGTATTCATTTTGGCTACTAATGTGTTTGAAATTGACTTTTGATTGGCCGGGTCTACTTTACAGAATTACAAAAAGATAGAGCTCTCTGTTCATGCCTTTCTGGTTTTGTGCTTCATGCTTTTTATAATTCTATATTCTAGTATGTAGAAGATGGCTCTTCCAAGAGAATTTCGTTGGTTATTGGTGTGTTTAAGTTTTCTTTTGATTGGTCGAGTTTGCTATACAGAATTACACTAAAAACTTACACTAAAAAATTAGATCTCTCTTTTCATGCCTTTCATATCTTTCGTAGAATTCTTGCAAATGGCCCCTCCTACCAACCTTGATATCTTAAAAGTTTTAAGTCTACATTGCAAGAAAGAGAATAACGAGACACAAGGGAAAGATTGGTTTATGCTTTGGATCTCCCCATGCAATGAAATAGAGTTAATTACTTCATATTGGAGAAGATCATACATGCACACATACACACAACACATTATTACTCGGTAAGGGATGCAGAATCACACACACACAGAGACAGAATTGGATAGGGATGTTATTAGATACACCCTTATTATTCATTCACTACTTTGTACTTTGACCAATTCATCAAAGTGCAAAAGTTGTACGATGTTTTGAATCATTTGGACAAGGGATCCCACCACATAGATGAGACATGTTCTTTGGATTTTAGAACATGAGGCTTGAGGGTTGTCTATAGTATATAGCTCTATATCTTAGGATACAAATATTTTTTCAAGGGGGAAACAACGTAGTAAAGTAAGTATATTATCTAAGGATCTGGACAATTCAAAAAGACATGAAATCGGACAGCATATGGTCACCCGTGTGTATGACCAAATATATCCAGACTAAACTTATGTAGTAGGTCATGTGCTCTTGTAAACAAGTGATGCACTTAGCTTAGTCATTAAGTCTCAATGTAGCAAAATGATAGACACATGCATGCGTGGTTAGAATCCACTTACCTAAGAAGGTAGTTACCTAGAGAGAGCTATGTATAGATGCATATGGTTGGGAGGAGAGTCACCTCTTAAGCATGTGGTGGTGGCAGTAATCCTCTTTCTCTTGCACTTTGGGTCTACCCTGGCAATTAAATACAATTAATTACTTCATATTGCATAAGAAGGCATAAGCATATTACAAGCCCAGAAAAGAACATTGCTTTATGAACCACTTGAACACAAAATACATACACACACACATATAGATACATACATACACACACATCACATACATACATACATACATATATACATACATACATACATGCATACATACATACATACATACATACATACATGTTGGGGCTTCACTCACTAAGTAGACATGAAGACAAGAAGACTTAAATTAGAGGTTTGAATTTAGGAGCGTGTAGACCAGATGTATATAAGTTCATTCAACAAAATGGAATGTGTACGAACAATATAGTGTAATGTAGCAGAGCAGTGAGGGAGTAGAGAAGGGAATAACGAAACCTGATTTGTAAGTCCAAAATTAGTATGAGGCAGTTGGGTAAATGGTAAAGAAAGATTATTCAGTGTTGGAGTTCTTTATTTTGACTATAAGTAGAAAAAGCCATGCCATTTTCTGTACACATCTTCTCAAATAGTAAATTCTCTTCATGTGAAGAAATCTAAGTGATTTCATAACTGTATGAAAGTTGGTTGAAATTATGACTTCTTTTGGTGACCTTTTTTTTATCTTCTTAGATTCAAATGTCATAGTACAGTGTAAAGTTTTTCATGAGTGATAGGACACTGTGAAGCTACCACCTTCTATTATAGAAAACCAAAACATCTTTGTAAAATGGGATGCATGCATAGAGAAATAAGTATAATAGTAAAGGTATGTTAATGAGGTGAAGATAAAAGTTCAAAATCCTTGTACAATGAAGGACAAGTGGAATACTACTAGAAGGACATGAGACTATATAACTTTTGAGAGTTATTGTTGGAGAAAAGCCACCAAAAATAAACTCGAAACCACTCAAAAGATATTGAAAACCATCAGAAAGTTATAGTTAACCATCGTAAAAATACCAAAAAGTCACCAAAAAAGTATTGGAATGAAACCATAATAAATTTCGGTTATCTCTATGGTTTTTTTAAGTATTATCAAGAAATTTACAATCATAGAGTGTTCTAATATCACATTAGCTTGTTTCTTGTGTTGTTTTTCATACACCAACAAGTGGTATCAGAGCAGAAAGGCCCTTAAGAGCAAAAGGAGGTATGAATAGATGAATTTTGAAGAACTTTTTAGTGAAAATGTAAGAGTTAAGGTGTTCGACAACAAAAGGCATCACTGCAGTATCCTCAAGTTATTCTAAAGGATAAATATTTACATAAGATTATAGCAGAAGCAAGAAAATCATGGTGGATCATATGTCTGTTGACAAATTGGATAGAGATAATTATCTATCTTGGGTGATGAGAATGGAAGTCTTACTTATGAGTAAGGAACTAAGGATATATGTGAAAGGTGAAGAAGAAGAGCCTATATTGGAAGATGATAGTCAACCTAAGAAAGAAGAGTTAGAAGCTTCGAAGCTATGGTAGAAGACAAATGCAAGCGCAAGAGCTTACATATACAATACTATCATAGATCACTTGTTAAATCACATCTAAGTTTTGGAAATGCCTGAAGATATGGATGTGTTGGAAGATCACTCTGAAATACTATTAAAGCTAAGAAGGCTAGCTTATGGTCTAAGTTTGCAGTTTTCAAGAAGAAGCAAAGCCAAAGCATTAGTGATTATGTCACTAAGATGAAGGACTTGGCTGATAATCTTGGATCTATAAATGAAGACATTGAAGATCATAGGTTGATTGCATAATTGCTTCCAGGTTTTCGAGGAGATAAAAGGTGGAAACCTTTTGTACTTTCATTTGAACTTTCATTAAATCATTTTATACCAGATTTAAACCAGTTGATTGAACTAGTGCTTACATTGGAACAAGATCTGAAGCCAAATGGAGATAAAGGACATACCTTATCAAGCAAAAATGGTAGATGTAAAGTTAGAGGAAATGGAAGAGGAAGAGGTAACCAGAATAATAAAAAGAAGAAATGTTCGATTTGTGGCTTGAGGAATCATTTAGCTTATGATTGTTGGCATAATAAAAAAGGTTCAAATCAGAATCAAATCAACAATGGTAGAGGTAGAGATGGAAGATATTAAAGTGAGGTCTAAAGAGGAAGACAAAATCAAAGAGGCAGCTATAGAAGAGGTGGAGGAAGAAATTAGGGATAGAACCAATCATACAACACTACCTACTACAATTATGCAAATGATACACAGAATGAGAATCATACAACATTGCTGATGAATTCAATAAGTATATCAGAGAATGAAGATCTCAAGGTATTCTATATTCACTCGAGTTTTTCTAATCATTTGTAAGGTAATATAGATTTAATTTCAAAACTGGAAGAAGGCATTTCTACTCATACAATTCAAACAGGTGATAACATGAGACACAATGTGCAATCAATTGGAAAACTAAAGTGTAGGAATGGATCTGACTTACTAACCAATGTTCTGTATGTTCTCACAATACCTAAGATGACTCTTCCAATTAGGGAATTCATTGGGCTTTTGATTGGTGGAGTTAGAGCACTCTGTTTATGCCTTTCTGGTGTTGTGGTTCATGCTTTTTGATGATTCTGTACTTTAGTATGTACAAGATGGCTCTTCCAAGAGAATGCTAGTGGCTATTTGTTGTTGAGCTTTTGTCTTCAATTACGCAGTGTACATTGAATGCGTCAATTGAGTCCTCCAACAAGGCGATGTCCATATTATTATTATTTCTCATGACATTTGGAAGAGGTGAAATGGATATATGTATGTATATATATATATATATATATATATATATATATATATATATTGCAAGAGACTAACATTACGACCACCACCATGTGCTAGAGAGATGACTCTCCTCCCTACCATATGCCTCTATACATAGCTATCTCCAAGGGACTGCTTTCTTCGGCAGGTGGATACAAACCATCCATGTGTCGGCTATGTAATTGCATATGCGTCAAATGTCCCAGTTAACTCGAGTTAACTCATGTTGGTTTAACCAACTTTTGATTGGATTGGTCGAGTCTACTATACAGATAACCAGAAAGATAAATTAGCTCTCTGTTCATGCTTTGGCAAAAGTTCTTGATCTTCTGATGTTGTTGATGTTGATGCTTTTTGTACTCGAGTATGTTCATGCCTTTCATATCGTACATGCTTTGACAAAAGTTCTTGTTCTTTTGATGTTGTTGAGGTTGATCTTCTGATGTTGTTGACATTGATGTTGACATGACTCCTCCAATTAGGGTATTCATTTTTGCTATTGATGTGTTTAAATTCGACTTTTGATCTGGGTTGCATCTATTGGACCAAATAATAAAAAAATACCGAATATGTTCGTTTTATTCTTGGTTATCCGAATAAACAACGAAAAAAAGGGGGACGGATACTTTTTCGATCAAAATGCTTTTGATCAAAAAGCATTTTGATCAAAAGCTTTTCGATTGAAAACCATTTCGATCGAAAGTGCTTTTGATCAAAAAGTGATTTCCAACAAAAAAAAAATATATTCTTATATTCGATCACAAATCTCATTCTACACATGGTTCATTGGTATTGTAGACGGATCTAATCCTAGAATGTGTGCATATGCAATCTCTATGCCTTGAAACCATCCATGTGTCTGCCATGTAATTGCACGTGCATCAAATGTCCCAGCTAACTTGAGTTAACTCATGTTGTTTTAACCAAGTTTTGATTGGATCTCATGTTGTTTTAACCAAGTTTTGATTGGATTGGTCAGGTTCTTGATCTTCTAATGTTGTTGACGTTGATGTTGACTCTCCCAATTCGGGTATTCAAAATTACAAAAAGATAGAGCTCTTTGTGCTTCATGCTTTTTATAATTCTATATTTTAGTGTTGTCTATTGGTGTGTTTAAGTTTTCTTTTGATTGGTCGAGTTTGTTGTACAAGATTGCACTAAAAAATTACACTAAAAAAATTAGAGATCTCTTTTCATGCCTTTCATATCTTTCATAGAATTCTTGCAAATGGCCCGTTCTGCCTACCAAAGTCTACATTGTAAGAAAGAGAATAACGAGACACCAAAGAAAGATTGGTTTATGCTTTGGATCTCCCCATGCAAGGAAATAGAGTTAATTACTTCATATTGGAGAAGAATCCTTAAGCATGTTGCAAGCCCAAGAAAGAAGATTTATTCTTGAACCACTTGAACTCAAAATACATACACACACACACACATAAACACACATACACACACATATATTTATACATACATATACATACATACACACACACACACATATATATATATATGCATAAATACACACACACATACACATATATATATATATATATATATATATATATATATATATATATATATATATATATATATATATATATATATATATATATATATATATATATATATATATATACGTGTGTGTGTGTGTATAAATACATACATACACACACACATACATACACACATACACACAACACATTATTACTCGGTAAGGGATCGAGAATCACACACACACAGAGACAAAATTGGCCAAGGATGATATTAGATACACCCTTATTATTCATTCACTACTTTGTACTTTGACCAAATCATCAAAGTGCAAAAGCGGTACGATGTTTTGAATCATTTGGAAAAGGCATCCTACCATACAGATGAGACATGTTCTTAGGATTTTAGAACATGAGGCTCGAGGGTTGTCTATAGTGTATAGCTCTATTTCTCTAGACAAAAATATTTTCTTAAGGGGGAAAGAATGTAATAAAGTAAGTGTATTATCTAAGGATTTGGCCAGTTCAAAAAGACATGAAATCGGACACCATATGGTCACCTATGTGTAGTATCAAAGATATCTAGACTAAACTTACATAGTAGGTCATGTTCTCTTGTAAACAAGTGACCCACTTACCATAGTGGTTAAGTCTCAAGGGTGTGAAGGAGGAGGTCTTGGGTTCATCCCCGATGGCGTACATGGGGCAAGTATTTTGCCCAAAGCTATATAGATCCTTCTAGAAGCATCAACTTGAGTTAACTCAAGTTAACTAGGATACTTCAAGTTGGTGCACATGTAGCTTAATGATAGACTCATGTATGGCTAGAAACCACTTGCCTAAGAAGGGAGTTACCTGGAGAGAGCTATATATAGATGCATATAGTTGGGAGGAGAGTCACCTCTTAAGCACGTTGTGGTGGCAATAATCCTGTTTCTCTTGCACTTTGGATCTCCCTAGGAAATTAAATAAAATTAATTACTTCATATTTCACAAGAAGGCATAAGCATGTTGCAAGCCTAGAAAAGAACATTGCTTTATGAACCACGTGAACATAAAATACATACACACACACATACATAATATATATATATATATATATATATATATATATATATATATATATATATATATATATATATATATATATATATATATATATATATATATATATATATATATATATATATATTTATATATTTATATATATATACATACATACATACACACACACACATGTTGGGGCTTCACTCACTAAGTAGACATGAAGACAAGAAGACCTCAATGAGAAGAAGGAGGACAAGGAGCTATGGAAGCTAGACATTCAGAAAATTATGCCTATGTGAAGGGACAAATTCACACTTCTAATATATTGTAAGATTAGAGATCAATTTTGGTTCAGAGCTTCTAGAATTACAGGTTTGAATTCAAGAGCTTGTAGAACAGATGTATATAAGTTCATTCGACAAAAAGGAATGTGTGTGAGCAGCATAGTGTAATGTAGTAGAGGAGTGAGAGAGTAGAGAAGGGAATAACGAAACTTGATTTGTAAGTCCAAAATTAGTATGAGGTAGTTTGGTAACTTCAGAGAGAGATGGTGAGGAAAGATTACTCAATGTCGGAGTTCTTTATTTTGACTATAAGCAAAAAACGCCATGCCATTTTTTGTACACATCTTCTCTAATAGTAAATTCTCTTCATGTGAAGAAATCTAAGTGATTTCATAATTGTATGAAAGTTAGTTGAAATTACAAGTTCTTTTGGCGCACTTTTCTTGATCTTCTTAGATTCAAATCTCATAGTATAGTGTAAAGTTTTTCATGACTAATAGCACTGTTGCTCTAGCACAATGGTGAGAACCACGTTAAGAAGCTCCACCTCCTTAATGTCAATCCGCGGAAGAGATAGGAGTGATATGAAGATCGTGAATGTGAGATGAAGTGAGAGTGAAGGTGAGAAGCATAGAAATGCACACACACATACACACACACTACGAAGAGACAAGCAAAACACAATGGAAGGTGAGAAATCAACTCTATTACTCAAGAACACTATTACAAGCTCAAAAGAACTCTAACCTCAAACAAGCTAACCTCAAAAATGAGCTCTCTAGCTCTTTTTATAGTTTCTAGACTAGTTTTGACCGGTTTCACATCTAGTGACCGGCATAGTTAAAAATTAGGTCCTAGATGCTATTTGGAAGGGTAAACGGCATCTAAAAATAACGAAAATTGGTACGCACATTCTACCTAAGCTCCTCAAGCTCGAGGACTCCTCGGCTTGCACAAAATGGAGCTATGGATTACAAAATGGGGTTTTCTATGTTACATATGTTACAATAGTGATAAAAATCACTGTTGGAGGTTTTTGGAAAGTATTTGAAAACATAATTCTTTGAAAAACGATTCGACTGGCTCCCTGCTTTGTCGTTACATGCTTCCGTGTCGTCTGTGCCTCTGGCTGCTTCCAACACCCCCCTCCCTCTCGCTTCTGTCGTCCATGACAGAACCTTGCTGTGAGGTCTGCCGGATATAGTTCTGTAGGAGGTCTTGAGCGAGGGTGTGCTCGGAGATACGAATGCCTCGGGCCAGGTCTGGCTCGAGTTTCTCCCAGTCGATTGGTTGCGGTTCTTCGGGTGGCGGGAGCTGATAGTGTGTGGAATAGACCATTCGTTCACAGGCAAATAATTGTAATAAATGTGTAGGCCTGCTTATGAATACCTCTGAATGGTATTCCCAAAAGCCGGTTGTGAACATCTCTTCGAATGTCTGCTTGTAGCACGCCGGTAGGTACTTTATTCTACAGTGCCAGGCATAACAAACCCGTAGCGATGGCGTAGTACTCATATCATATACGAGATCGAAATTGCCATGCTCAAAGCCCGGGGTGTTGACATGTGGTGCCTTGACGCGTCGGAAGACTTTAAAAATCATTTACATCATGTCAAAGATTTTGACAGTCATATGCGCCGCTATATCGTCCATATGCTTTAATCTAGGGAGCCAGTGGCGAATTGTAGCCATCATGTAGCCAACAGTTGGTAACTCAATGGGTGGCTTAAAATAGGGGTAATTCAACCAGTCTTGGCACTGCTTATTGTTTTGTACCTTAATAGCAAAGGCAGTCCAGGAGCGGCGTCGTGGTACTGGTCCCCAACACGGGTTATACTTCAAATGCAAAGGTGCCTTTACCCATGTACTCATCATCTCTGGATACTGCTGTAGTAAATCTTTTCGCCACTCTGGTTGATAGATCCTTCCTTTCTGTGCATCTAGTGGCAAATCATCCGCCTCGAATTGAGTTGCATGCGATGGTTTCTTACCTGTCTCTTTCTCAATGGCTAACTGGTATTCGGCCATTAACATGAAATACGGTTTATACTGTAGCTCATGCCCAGATATGTATCGTCGAGGGGCCAAATGAGCAAAGAATGGAGACTGTAATATTCGTTCTTCTATCATTGCCATGGCGTGTAATTGTGCCTCTACTCTCGCTGAGTGCGTTGTTCCAATCTCCTCAATAGTCTTCATCCACGCGGGGGTCGGAAGTTCGTACGTCATCTGACCTTCGGCCGTGACGCGTCCGCCTGGGATGGGTTGTGGCTCGTACGCTTCTTCAAATGTTTCCTCCACCGGGATGGTGACCGTTTCTTCCTCAGTTGGAAGCTCAGGTGGGGAATCTGGCCTTGGTGGCGCTTCATATACTGCAATCCTTGATTCAAGGGTCGATACCTGGGCCCGTAATGAGTTGAGTTCCTCTAGGAGGTCAGGAGAGGGGTCCACAGGTGCTGGTATGTCGTGGTGTGCCGGTTCTCATAACTGGAGTAATTTGTGATCTTCTTTGAGTTTTTGTAACTCCTCGTTCATGCGGTCGTATTCATCTAGCAATCTCACATGATCGTCTAGCAGCATCCTCATCGAGTCTGAAGGAATGGCTTTGAACCTGCTAGGACTGAGTGGTTGGTATGGGTGGTCGAGCGCTGCTTCTAAGTTTTCTCGGTTCTGATCCTGTAAGCGCTAATTTTCTTCCTTGGCGGCTGCTAGGTGTCTTCGTAGTAAGCCCATGTTTCGTGTTAGCGTTGCATTGCGGACTGTCTGGGCTCTTAATAAGTTATCCAGGTCAGCAGTTGCTTCCTTGGTCTTTTCTTCGCTTTCTAGTTCCAATTTGTGATAAGCCTTGCGTAATTCCTGGTATCGGGTGTTCAGAGAGGCATTCTCAATACACAATAAATTAAGCTGCGACTGTAAGTCATTGGTTGTCCTCTGCAGCTGCTGATAATTATCACCAAGAGATGTGAACTCATCTCTCACTTGCGTCATACACATGAACATCTGTCGAAATGCATTATCTACAGTGGGTGATAGTATTAATGGGGTGCTAAATGAAGATGCAGTTGGTGTAGATGCAATGGGAAGGGGGAATGGGGGTGGGAAGGTGGATGATGTAGTGATTGTTGAAAATTGTGATGTGCCTAAAAATGTTTGTGCCGTGAGTGAAGTGAGTGATGGTGTAGTGGGTGGTGAGATGTCCATGTTAGTGGATGTATCTAGTGCGGTGACCGTGAATATGGGTGTGATCGTGGGTGCTCGTGCTGGTGTAAATACGGGATTTACAAATGTTGAGGGGTAATTTACAGGGGGGCTGGCTGGAGCAGCTTGGTGGAAAGGGGAAAGAGGGGTTACAGTGGGTCGGGGAGGCGAGACGGGGGAGAAGGTTAATGGCGGTGGGAATGGGAAAAGGGGTCTTGGAGTTGTGGGGAAAGATGGAAGAGATTGATGAAGGAATGGGTTGGATAGAAAGGTGGGTGTGGGAGGGGGTAGACTAGGGTTAATGGGTGCGGGAATTGTGGTGTGAGTGGTCGTAAAGACGATTTCTGCAGCACCACCGGTGAATGAAGATGTTGGTCTGGGGGAAGGAGGGTGAAGAGGGGAGGCTGGATGGACGGGTGGTGAGAGAGGAGCGGTTGGGGTGGTCGGTACTTCAGTGACTACTGAGGTAGGTACAGTTGTAGCGCGGGGTGGGGAATCTACAATGATGGTTTCTACGGCCAATGAACGTTCGGGGACGAGTCGTGCCTCCCTGGCTTGTTCTGAAGATTGTGCTCCCGTTGGTACACGAATGTATTCGCCGAGCTTTGAAAGTAGTCGTACTCTGCGGGGGTCAAACTGTGGCAGTGGCTTTCGTTGCAAGTACCTGAGTGCCTCGTTGGAGCCTACTGATTGGACTAATTCTTTGAATCCTTTGATATATGCGTCTTCGAATCCGCCTGTGACAAGTTCTTGTTCTATTATTTTTTGACTCTCTTCCTCTGTCAGCTTCTTGCGTGCCCAAACTTTTTCCATAGTTCTATACAGCTTCTTGATAGCTAGAGTGTAAGCTGCTGCCTCGTAAGTTTCATCTTCATGGGTACTTGTATCGCCATGTGTGTCGGTTTGTTGGCCTTGGCTATCTGTCTGTTCCTGCTCTTGGGATTCATGTGTTCCCTGGCTAGCTTCGTCGTCTCCTTCGTCGTCATCGGTTGCTGTCCTTTCGTCATCAGAGCTGGACACGACCTGTCCTTGTGGTTGATCCCTGGGTGTGGTAGGGTAGCTAGGTGTTGACCTAAGCTTCGACTTAGGGACTTGCGGAGAAGGAGACTATACCTCAATCCCCTCACAAGTGCATATAGTGGGGATACACGCTTTTAATTTATCAATCCGTAGAGTATACTAACCTAACCGAGTGTATGAAGACATGCAATCGCGTAATGGTCAATGCAAATGAATTACTCAAGAGTGAAAATGATGAAAACACTTATTCTAACAAGCTTCAACTGTTGGTCAAGGCGAAACGATACTTGGTGCAGCAGCCGTCAATATTTTGGACTTTTCTCCTAGCTCCGAGCTCCAAACATAGCGAATAGCATATGCGTTTCGAAGCTCTCGAGAAGACGCATCCAATGGCAGTAGTTTCACTCAATTCCGACGCTCCTACTTCAAGTTATGACAGAAATACTGAGTCGCGGGAATACTTTCCTACACTTCAGCACTTCCTACAACTCGCACACACCTCTCCTACAGTAAAGAAACACTCTCAAGGATAGACAACACTCACAAGCACTCTTTCCAAGCAATACACATGCATACAAGCTCACAAAGAAGAAGATGAAGAGGGAAGAAGACACAAATTCGAATTTCTATGCTCTCTATTCTCACAATGGCAAAAAGTCCTTTACAAAGAGTCACATTTGACTTATATACTAGTGCCCTAAAAATGGTCCTTTCACACAAGTGACCGGCACTTTATTCACTAAGAGCTAATTTCCTACTATTTTACATGGGTAAGCTTCTATTCTTCTGTGAGAATGCATCTAGAGGACTCCTCTAGTGCCTTTACAAGGGGCAATATATTACAAAAATGAGTATGTTACAAAAATATGTGGTCCAAATCGGAAAAATTTTGGGGCCCGTCTTTTTCTCTGCTTTGTGCGCTCTTTAGCTCTGCAACACTCTCCCCCTCTTCGCCTCTGTCGTCCCTTGACAGACTTTGCTTCGCGCACGCGCCTTTGACAGACTTTGCTTCGCGCACGCGCCCAGTGGTCAGTGTTGTCTGAATCTTGATCTTGCATTACGTTTTAGAGGCGCTCTGATTTGTCCTGGTTGCACACGTTGGACCTGGTTGATTCGGTTTGCCATGCACGCCATTAGTGCACATATGCGGATGTAGCTCGTAAGCCTTGATCTGAAACCTCTGCCACTCAAGAGGTTGAAGCATCCACATAGGTGATACATGTTGGCCCTGATTCCTTCTTCCGGCTGCGTGCTTTTCCTTGGTGTGTGCGCCCCTGCGGGGCTTCCTGCAGAGATGCATCTTCAAATTTGTCTATCTTCAAATTTGCCTTTTAGTGAAGCTGTTTCTTTCGTTGTTTTCTTTTTTTCCTCTTCTTACTCGTCTCGCCCTCAACACTGCCCCCCTCCTGAACTCTGTCGTCCCCGACAGGCTTTGATAAGCGCCGGGCATATGTTCTGTATACTTGTTGCTCTGTATCATTTAGCAGATTGGCTTCACGTATCATGATCTGTTTCCATTGTTCGGCTTTTACTCCATCGTTGGGCGGTTGTCGGTGATCTGCGAAGAAGCTTAATTCGTATGCCACAAGTCTGGCATTCAGATTAGATGACATCTTCAAAAATATCTCTGAATCTATTTCAAAAAATCCTGTAAAAAATGCTTCCTCAAATATTTGCATATACGGGCTTGGCAAAAACATGAGTCTAGAATAATATGCCATTATTGTGGGGCGGCTCGGCATTATTGATAGATCAAAAATAAGTATATCGGTGCCTTGATTAATGCCGATGAAGTTCAGAAATGTATACGCTGCATGTTTGAAGACCTTCAAAACTGTAAGTAGCATACTAAGGATTTTATTTGTCATCTTGACCGCTAAGTCGGGTACTGTCGCATAGTTTTGTAGCCAAAATTCTATTGTTTTGATCATATAATCCTCGGTTGGCAAATAGTTATGTGGCGGGCTAGGTAACATCGGATAGTTTAGCCACTGTTTATTAATATTGCCGCTGCGTTGTAAATCCAAAAATTCCTTTGTATCCCTTCTGCGTGGTAGTGGGCAAAACGAAGGGTTTACCTATAATAAATAAGGTGCGGCTTGCCAGTGCACCCGTAGTGTGGGATGTTTCTCCAAAAATTTTCTCCTCCACACCGGTTGTGCAGCTTCGAACTCTGCTTGAGTGTACATGAATGTGTCATTCTTGAAATTGAGCTGCTCGTCTGGATTTTTTTGTGTAACCTTCTTGATATATTGCCTTGTTTTCTCTTTCAACAATCCATATGGAATGTTGAAAGGCTTTATGATCTTTTCCAAGTCTTTACCTTTGATTTTTGCTTCCTTCATGACCTTGATGACTTCATTCTCAAAATTTTCCGTCAATCGGGACACCACTAGTGCCCGTTCCTTCTGACTTATTTCTGCAGTGTATGGCATTGGATGATCATCATGCATATCCGCCATCTGCTCATATATTGGAGAATGATAGATCGGTTGAGATAGAGGGCTTACCTCTACCTCTTCAGTAGGATGTTCTTTTTCTGGCACTACTGATGTCCCGATCGGTTCTTTGCCTTTTTGCTGATTTTTTAGCTCTTCGATGCATGCATCTTTTTCCTTTATCTGTTGTATGGCTTCCCCGAGTTTTTCTTTGGTGGCTAGGAGCTCTTTACCTATGTCAGCTACGTGATCCATGTTTTCACTGTAGCTCTGTACGAGTTTTGCCTGTGCTAAATTCAGCTGCCTTTTGAGCTCACATATTTCCTGATTGTGCTTATGTTCTGCTTCTTCTCTTACTGCGCGCTCTTGTTTTAGCAAAGCTTCATATTGTGCGAGTTGATCTCTTAATTCATCTTCTTTACTTTCAGTTGATTCCTGTTGCTTTATTGGTTGGTCATATAACAATGATTTCATCAACTCTTTATTTCTGTTGCGTAAAGTATCATTCTCATCCAGATATAACTTCAGCTGTGTCTCTAGTAGAGTGCTTCTGGTCTTCATTCTTTCTTTTTCTGCTGCAGTAGCATCATATAATTTATGTAGGTCCTCGAGCTGGTTTCGCAGTTGGTGATGCTGAGTGCTTAATGATTCATATTGCGTTTGTGTTTCTAACAGCTCAGTGCTTTTGGTGGCTATCTCTTTTTGTACCTGAATTAATTGTGCAGACAACTGTTCACTCATAACTTGAAACTGATTCTTTTCCTTCATGGCTTTGTCGTAGTCTGCATCTATGTCCATCATTTGTTGTTGCGTATCCATGGCTGTCTGGATCATTTGCTTTACTACCGGTTTTAACTGCGTCACATCCACATTGAGCCAAGTTTTAGGTATTGTGGGTTCTTCTCCGGTAGTCACATCTTTGCCTTGAGCAATGTGTAAGGTGGTATCATGGGGCTGCCTGATCTGAAGCTGGATCCTTGGCTCCGCCCCCATGTTTTCATCCTGTCTTTGAGATGTGTCATCAGGCACCTCGAATATGGTTTCTTGTTGGAGCTCTCCCGTTTCCTTATTCACTGGGGTTTGTTCTTCCTCTTTAATAGGTGCTTTGACATGTGTAACCCCAGTAGTCGTATCTTCCTTGATGCTCATTTTTGTAGTGTCATTCAACTGAATGACGTGCTCCTGTTCCTTAACATCATCCACCTTCTTTTCTTTTTCCTTCTGGTTTTCCGGTGTCACTTCCACTTGATCAATTTCTTGTCCTTCTTCGTCATATGTTTCTGTCCTGATATCGGTATCTAACGTGTCTTTCTCAGGACTGGATTCCGTATTCGTACTAGAGTCATCGATGCCCAATTCTTGGTATCTTCCAGGTTGTTTTGGAGTTTTTTCTGTACTCTGTTTTTGCTTTACTTGACTTGCTTGTCTATAATGATGTCCTTGGACATTTAGATTCACCTGCCCTTGCATATACTGGTGTGTTTGTTCGAGGGCAGCAGACAAATCTCTTTTTGAAATCGGCATTTGAGCCGTCGTGATCTTAGGCAAGAGATGCATTCTCTTAGACTGAGGTGTTGTTTGGGCTTCCTCTTCTCGCAAGCGTTTCGTACCCCTCATGGGTTTCTGTGTGCTGGTTCCAGCCTCTTCAACCACAACTACTGCTTTCTTCTGCTTAGGGACCGAAGCGGATTTTGCATACCTTGCTAGCCCTTCTGCTGTCGGCATCTCTCGTAAGCAGTGTTTCATGTCTAGGGCTTCATATATCAATAAAGTTAAAGCTGAACCACCGTTCAGGAACTTCTTTTGCCCCCATTTCTTCTGAGCTTCAAACAATCGTTCTTGTATGTAACCTGTGAGATTCACTTTGTTTCCTATCTGTCTCATGGCATGCGATAGGAGTTGTACTACAATCTTTTGTGGTGCGATGTATCTGTTCATGCCAGGAAAACAAAAGTGTTGATGTACCAACCGTACTGCATCTTCAATATCTATTCTGTTAATCTCCAGGAATGATCTTTTCTTGGGGTCATGGCATTCCTCTTTGACATTGGTAATTCCTTCTTGATGCCATCCAAAGGCTTTATTGATCAATTCATGAGTGAATTGAATTGTCTTCCATGTGCCCACCTTGTCCAAAACCCTTGCTTCTGGAACCGAAATCTTTGTAGCAGCCGGCTGCATGGTATTCATTACCTGTGTACATCTTTGGAAGTCTGGTACGCATATAGGTATCTTCAAAAATGCTTCAATTCCAGCTTGAGTCCATACTTCCTCGATATGTGGTAACCCTTGTATTATGGTCTTGAAGTCTTGTGACATGATGGGGAAATAGTGGTCCCTGTCCATAATCTTAATGGTTGCCATAAAGAGAAGTTCCGAGATAGGTTGGTCATCTCGAAACCAATGTCCTCTGACCTTGGTTATTGACCCCAATGGAAGAAGTAGTTCCTCTTCCTGCTGTGTAGCTTCTGAGTCAGAAGATGTCATCTGCACTCAATATAGAGGATGAATTAGTATCCATATGTTTTCCAGAAATCCTCCTCCATATGTTGATTAATAATTCGATGTTGCTCCGAGTGCATGGTGCCGTCCCTTTCCCGTGGGTGTGAGAAAGGTAATACCTGAATTTTTTCATGTATTTTTATATATGTTTTTGCTGCAAATGAAAAATAAAAGTTAGTACATAGCCGAAGCGGTTAGTGATTTTTTTGGAGTAATATTTTATGTATGTACAATTGCTCTCCTATTTCCAAAGGGAAAATGTGCATGACTATCCGAAAATAGAAGAAGGACGTGCCGAATGCTTGGCCTTGTAATATGGCCCTATCATGCATACTCTGGATCTTGACAACTCCTCATGTGTGCAATTGGAGGTAGTTTCTTGATGCATGCAGCTTTTCTTGTCTTTCGGCATCCAAACTTGCTTCACTTGGGAGGAATGTACTGTATTTTCCACCTTTTTGATGAATGCGGTTCGTCTTCGGTAGTATGTCTGCTGATTCCCATTTGGAGATCTCAGGTTGGTTTGTATTGCATTTATGGATTCCTTCTTCCTCCAATATGTCCTCTTTCTCGGCTGATGTGTCTGTTGACCATGTTGAGTGTGATAGCCCTTCTGAGGATGTTCCTTGTTTGGGATGGTTGTCCTTGGAGTACATGACTTTGGAACCCATATTTTTGTTCGATCAGGTTGTGCAGTTATCAGCTTCTTTGGGATCCATATGCTCTTAAGTCGTGGTTGCCTGAAGTGTTCGAAATTCTTTGTCTTCTTATGCCATTGCTCACGCTGCTGTCGAAGACTTGTCTGTTGCTGAAGATAGGCCTTCTTTTGGTCCTTTCTTATCCAAGCTCGTGTAGAATGTGGAATGGGGTACACTTTCACAGGTGTAGACTTCAAGTCTTGCAAAGTGGTATTCGTTCCTGTGCCTTGTGGCTCTCTGGGCTTGATTTCATGTTCTTGTGTACTCTCGTGACTCTCTCTACTCAAAGATGGAATGCACACAGGACTCACTATATTTTCACATGAAGTACTTGACGATGGGGTTCCCATGTTGCTAGTGAACATACAATCATGACTTTGTTCATTAGGATGAACTTCTGGCTCTATAATAGCGGCTTTGGGTGATCGTTCGTCTAGCAAACTAAATACTTCACGAGGTCCTATTCTGGCCGAGATGTATCCTAAAGCCAATTGAATGGTTACCTCATATTCGTAGATCCAATCTTGTCCCAACACCACATCTTCAAGCAGATCTTGGTCCTGACAAACTAAGAGTCTCTGTTCCATTGTGTTGTTCCCCATATGTAAAGGTAAAGTGATCTCACCTATGCATTGAGTAATTTTTCCTCCTATTCCAATTAGCCGTGCCTTCGATGGACGTATCTCCTCTTTAAGTCTCTTAGACAAAGAAAATCTAATGCAGCTTATTGCTGCTCCTGTGTCTATGAGAGCATCCACTAAGTGGTACTCTTTTCGTCCTGCTCCCAGATTCAAATAAGGCTGTCTTCTTTGTTGTCCGGAGTTCTCAATGGCTCTAAAATTAGCCATTGGGATGAGTTCTTCTCCTACTCTATATCTCTCGTCTCTTTCTCTCATCCACTCTTTCCGTTTTTTGATACGTTCTAGGGCTTCCTGTCTCGCTTCTTCTCGTATACGTTCTTCTTCCTTTTTCCTATTCTGAGCTCCTAATAGTCGTGCTAGCATTTGAGCAGTCAATGGCTCCATGAATCTTTTCACTCTGCATCCACTGATGTAGTTGGGAAGAATATCTCCGTCCAGTGTGGCGAGATTGACTGCGCCACTAGTAGAGATTCGATTTATAATCATGGGTCCATATCCACGTTTTTGGAGCTTCTTTGCATGTTGTTTGAGTGTGTATACTAGGACTAAATCGCCTTCTTTCAGTCCCTTGTCTTTTATATGTGCATCATAATAAGCCTTTTGTCTCCGTTTGGCGGCATAAATGCCCGCTACCGCTTGCAATCTAGTCTCGTGCAGCTTTTCAATTTGATCTAATTGCTGAGACAATTCATGACCGTTCCACTCATATTGCTGGGCCACTTTCAGTGTAGGTACTAAGAAGTCAATTGGCAAAATTGCATTCTGCCCATACACTAGGTTGAAAGGTGTAGTTCCAATGGCCGTTTTATATGCCACTCGGAAGGCCCAAATTGCGTGATGCAATTGTTTGTCCCAATCTGACCTTCCATTATTGACAATCTTTGTCAATACCGTACAAAGTACTTTGTTGGAACTTTCAGCCTGTCCATTAGCTTGAGGATGGTATGGGGCTGATTTTTTATGAATCACTAAGAATTCATTCATTAGCGATTCAATGACTTCGTTTAAGAAATGAGTTCCTCGATCACTCACTATCTCGATTGGTAGTCCAAAGCGTGTGAATATGTGCTCAAAGAGAAATTTTGCTGTGGTTTGAGCATCATTCTTTCTAGTGGCTTTTGCTTCTACCCACTTAGTCAGGTAGTCGGTGGCTACTATGATGTATTCAGCATGTGATCCTTTCGCAGGTGGATTGATAGGTCCTATGAAGTCAATTCCCCACTTGGTAAATGTTCTCGCACAAACCATGGGTCTTAAAGGCATGTCATCTCTTCTAATGGGGTATTTTGCTCTCTGACATGTTTCGCAACTTTTTACATATGTTTCCGCATCCATATGTAGAGTTGGCCACCACAAGCCTGCAAAGAGAATCATCTTGACCGTTCTGTCTGCTGAGAAATGTCCTCCCGCAGCTCCTGCATGTGCCATTTCTAATACCGAGAGATATTCATTTTCATGAATGCACGATCGTAGCTGGTTATCCTTCCCGCGTTTAAAGAGTTGTTTTCCTATGATGACGTAATCTTTGCTCTGTTCTTCAAGAGCACGTTTTCTTGCTAGGGTAGCTCCATCAGGGTACTCTCGAGTTTTCAAGAACTTTACTAAAGGCATGCTCCACCTTGGTGCTATTGTAGAATAGCATAGCGTAGAGTTCTCATCTGGGATTTGTTCTTGACAGGTTTGACAGGTTGACACATAATGGTGTGCATCTCGTTGCATTGTTGGCCAATATATGCCAAGTCTCTTGAGTGTTTGCCATGTTCCCATTGCGTTCAAGTGAGTGTCCCATTGATTTATGTGTGCTTTCTGAAGCCACATTTTTTGTTCATCTTCTTCCACGCATCTCATCAGCAGTCCGCTTGAATCCTGGTGGTATAAACTTCCAGCAATAATGTGAAGATTCTTAGTCCTCCAAAGATCTTGCTTTCGGTTTGGCGTGACCCCATCTTTAGGTCCATGTGTAAGTATTGGGATCAATTTTTCGGCCCATTGAGGACATACTTCCAGGTTAAAAAGATAGGTGTCTGGCAAATCATCAGGAACTCCGCTAGGTGGTTCTCCGTGTTTTAACCTAGAAAGGTGGTCTGCTCTCACATGTGTGTTTCCTTTTTTGACTATTACCTCAAAGTCAAACTCCATTAGTAACAAGAACCATCGTACCAACCTTCCCGTGCTACAAGGTTTATTGACTAAATACAACAAAGCTTGATGGTCTATGAAGAATTTGAATTTGTTGGCTAAGAGGTAATGTCTAAACTTCTTTACTGCATAAACCATTCCTAAGCCCTCTCTTTCTGTAGTCGTGTAATTTCTTTCGGCTTGGTTTAATTGTCTACTCGCATAAGCGATTGGATGGTCAAGCTTTCCTTCATCAGCCGGTTGAGCTAGGATACATCCAATTGCATAGTTCGAAACATCAACATGAATATGAAAAGGCTTGTCCCAGTTGGGTGTTTTTAGAATTGGGGCTGTACTCAGCCTCTTTTTAAGCTCGTCGAAGGCCTTCTCACACTCGTCTGTCCAAGTGAACTGAGTCAATAGACCGTATAAGGGCTTGGCTATTATGGCATACATGTGAATAAACCTACGATAATATCCACAATGTCCCATAAAGGCTTGTACTTCCTTTACATTTTTGGGTCTTGGTAAGTCCAATATGACTTTGATCTTATCCTCATCCGTAGATATCCCATTTCTTGAGACTATGTGTCCTAGTATTTTTCCTTGTCTCACCATGAAGACACATTTCTCAGGATTGAGGCATACTCGATATTGTCGACATTTGGCAAAAATCTTTTCTAGTTCAGGGATGTGCTCTGATCGTATAGCTGAATATGTACACAGATCATCCACGTATACCTCCATGCTCTTTCTCAAAAATTCCTTGAACACATGACACATCAGTCTTTGGAATGTAGCTGGGGCATTCGTTAAACCGAACGGCATGACTCTAAAGGCGTATACTCCCCATTCAGTTGCAAATGCAGTCTTATGTTGGTCCTCAGGAGCAATGGCTACCTGATTATACCCCGAAAAGCCATCCAAAAAACTATAAACTTCTTTCCCTGCTACACGTTCCAAGAGATGGTCAGTGATCGGTAAGGGATAGCTATCCCTTATGGTTGCGGCGTTCACTTTTTTTAAATTGATGCACACTCTTAACTTGCCATTTTTCTTTGGTACAACCACCAAGGGTGATACCCATTCCGTGTGCTCAATTTCATAGATAAATCCAGCATCTAATAACTTATCTATCTCTTCTTTTATCTTGGCTGAATACACATCATTATAAGTATAAGGTCTCTGTTTGGAAGGTTTGGCCTCGGATGTCATGGGGATTCTATGCGCACATATAGATGGATCTACTCCTTTTAAGTCCTTATAGGTCCAAGCAAAGACATCTCGGTATTCTCTTATGAGTCGAATTAACTCTTGCTCTTCTTCCGCTGAGACATCCTGTCCTATGAAAGTACATCGTTCCTCTCCTCCTTCCATGGTTACGACTATTTCCTTGGTTTGCTCTTTATTATCATATGCTATTCCCGGTTGTGCTTCTCTTTTAGGCATTTGAATAGCAATCTTCCTTTCTTCCACTTCGTATTTTTTGAAATGAGCTGGTACCTCAAATTGGTCTTGAAGCTTGTTATCTTCATCTTCTAACTCCCTTTCAACTTCTAATTCTTCCTTTTGTGTGAGATCCTTATGTTGTTCATTGGCAGTGATATCCATGTTGGTGGTACTAATCCCTAGATCCATGGGTTCTGGTTCCATTTCAATGCTCTCGTAGTCCTCCTTCCAGTCTTTCTCAATTACTTCTCCTTCTTCTACCTCCTGAAGGACTACCATATACAGACTAACGTCATAACCCTCTTCGTCAATACATTCGTTCATGGTTACCACTTCTTCATTTACACAGACATCGAGGGTGGCTAAGATTTCCATCCAACCATGAGGTTCAAATTCTTCGTCTGGAAAAACTTGTGGCATATAAGCTGGATCTTGTACCGATCTCTCTACACCTTGTTTCTGCTGCCAACTTTTTCTTCTCTCTTCTTCCTTTTTTGCAGCTTGGCATATCCATAGATGATTGTCCTCGTTCATCCAGGATTGGTCACTAGAACCTGCACTATGAATCGATTGGTCGTCTTCCTCTTTATGGACTTGATTCCATTGCAGAGGTGGTACATCTTGATATGCGTACGTATGTAGGTTGATCCTAGTGGTGACTCCTGCGTGTTGTAGGTACACTGCATCTTTTCCCCAATCTTGTACGACCTTTAGCTGTCTCATGAATGGCCTTCCCAAGATCATTTCGTAATTGCTTGGCCTTTCAAATTGACATATTGCTAAAGTATGTTCGAATTCCACTCCGCATGTAGTGAAGACTACTCGTTCCAACAATCCTAAGGGTCTTTCCGTATGTCCATCTGCCATCTGAATTTTCATACGTGTTGGTCTCAATGCTGGTTTTCCCCATTTCTCCCAAATTTCTTTGGTAGCAATGCCAACACCCGCTCCTGAATCTAATATGGCTTTGGTTGTGTAACCCCTATAGGTGATTGGTAGACATGTATTTCCTTCATCCCCTTCACTAAAGTCTCCTACTTTATCCACTGGAATTCTCACCGTTTTCACTTCGTCATCTACCTCCTTCTTTTCTTCCTTGGCTTCCCACTGATTGATCAATTTTTCTTTTAGATGTGGTTTTACCTTTAGCAATTCTTCGAATGTTAAGGTACATGGGATTTTCACCTCTCCAAGGCGTTGTATGATCTCCGATGTTTGAACTGATGGATTCGTTTCTCGTCTCTGTATTGATGGAATGCGATACAATTCTGAGTTGTGCTCGTATTCCCCGGTGTAATTAGGTAGTTCCTTTACATCGTCTTCGGCTTCTTTGTCACTTGCATCCATTGGAAAAATTTCTTCTGAATTAAGTTCAGGTATTGAATCCTCTATTTCGTTTTCTGCTTTCAATTCTTCAAAGGGCGGTTCCATTCCCTCTACCTTTTTCCACTTGTCCTCTTGAACTCGCGCCCATAAATCTTTAGTCCAATCTCCTTCTGTTTCAGGGACTATGGATCCTTCCTTTCTCTCAATACCAATTTCATCATCCAGAGGTCTATTTACCTTAGGCTTTTCCTGATTGTTTAGACACTCTTGGAATTTTTCTTCGCAAATTCGGTTTTTTGGTAAAGATGATGCGGTTTTTTCTAATGTTTGTTGGGCAACTTCTATCAATTTTTTGCAGATTTCCAATCTTTCTTTCTCTAAGTCGCCTCTCGGATACTCTCTCTCATGTTGTTCTATGGTAGGCCCTGCTTTTATTCTCGCCTTGTAAGCCTGAATCCACATGGCTAATTCTTCAGGCATTGGGTCTGCTAATACCGATCCTACCTCCTCCCTTTTATTCTCCTTTTTATTTTCTTCTTCCACTTGTGCTTCTCCTGTTGATTTCTGTTTACTCTTTTCATTTTCCTTCTTTTGCAATAACTTTTTTTCTTTTATCCTGTCTCTCCTTTGCTTCCATCTTTGGGATCGTTTACTGGTAATACTTTTTTCTGGTTCTTCGGAGTCTTCTACTCTGTGAGGGATGGGTGTATTTCCCTCTTTGTCACTTGGATTATTTTCTTCGGTTTTATCAGGGTTTTCTCTAGCCTTAGCTCTTGTTATGGCTTTTAAAGGTATAGTGTACTCTTTGTCACTCCCTGACGATTCAATTACTTCTATCACGTTAATCTGTACGTTAGATGTGACTTTGTTTGGGTTCTTAGGACAATCTCTAAAAAGATGTTCCTTTCCACAATCGCTACAGTAACCTTCCCAAATTCATTGTGGTGGTGGTGGGTTTGGCAATGTACATTCTCTGATATAGTGGTCACCTCCACACCTGTAGCATGGTCCTCTAGGTACAGGCGGTCTATTCATTGGTCGAGGTGGCATGGTTGCTCTAGGAGCTGTGTACATTAATGGTACATAATCTTGCTCGTAGTTATATGAACTCTCTGGTGTCTCCATGCAATAAGCATATGGGTCATATTGTTGCCCATATTCCATTATTGAACTTTCATAACCAGGGTATGTTCCTTGACTAGGTTCGTAAAATGAGTCATATGGTTCACTACTAGTCAAAGGTGTAGCTGGCACTATGGCCCTTTCTAAGTTTTCCTCTGGTTGCGCTATCTTAACTGGGACAACGTTCTGAGGGTGGGGCGGTTGTTGTCCTAGCACTGGTTGAGGCTGTGTATATCCCTGGTATGCGTATGGTCGTGGCATTGGTGCCTGCGGCTGATATGAGGGATATCTAAAGGCTTCTCCTCCCTGCTGGTTCTGCGGATATCCATATGGTCTCACATAAGGCTGTGTGGGTCTGGTCTGCCTATTGTAAGGGCAATTCTCAGTGCTATGGTTTGTGTATCTCTGCTCTATACTGCAATACTGTAGTGGTCCGGGGACAGAGGGTCTATGAGGAGCATAGGCAGGTGGTGGGACTACTCCACTAGTACACAAGTGAGAAGGATGATCTCCTCCGCACTGCATACACCTTCTAAGCATAGGCATTCTCATAGGGTTGGTGGGATAATTCCTCTACCCTTGCATATTCAGTTTTTTAGCTAACAAGTCGGCAATTTCCTCTACATTGTTTTTAGGGTTTGATGTGCTACTTGTTGACTCTTCGCTCTTCACGCTACCTTGGGGTATTTTCAAGTCTTCTGCAAGGTTATCCTCTAGGTCTATACATTCCTTCATACACTCTTGCAAAGTTTGAACTCTCTTCACGTACACTAATGACCTCAAGGTTCCGTTCAACAGTCCTTCTAAAAACAATGATACCATCTTGTTTTGTGTTGGTCTCTCTTCTACGGGGCACCTATCCACATACTGCTTGAATCTCCTGGCAGCCAATCTGACTGACTCAGTTGGAGCTTGTTTGAAGCTGTGGATTAATGACGAAGAATTGTTTTTAATTCCAGACTTGGTAAATTCTTCAATCATTTCTTGATAAACCTGATCCATGTTCTGAAAGGTATTTGGATCCAATGGCTGAAACCAGGCCAGGGCTGTGTCAGACAAGGTAAGGCCAAAGGACTCATATTGAATCATGAAGTCATCTACCTGCTCGGCTCTAACTACTTGTTTAAATTCTGCTATGTGATTATAGGGTTCAATCGAGCCATCATAATGATTTCTCATGCACTTGGCCACTTGAATCGGCCTTAGTCTCCTTCCTGCTTCAGGTTGTCTCGGCATTACAGGGTAATTTGGTCTTCCTATTGGTATGCCTGGTCCTCGTACTACCTGTGGTCTGACTGGAGCATGAACTCCATGTCTTGGGTCAATGGCTGGTTGTGGCCGATAATTAGGATTAGTGGCAGGCATTGCGAATTGAACATGTGGTCTGACAGGGATCTGGGTTTGTTGAGTTTGTTGTGTTTGTCCTGAATGTTGACTTGAATCATTTTGAGAAGTTCCATGTGGATCCCGTGAAGTAGTGGCTTGGTCCCTTGGGGGGAACACTGGGATGTTCTGGTATTTCAGCTCAGCTCTCTCTAATTCAGTGACTGGCCAATACCTTCTGTGGTTTTTGTCCAAATATGTGATGATGGTGGGGAATTCAGGATCTTGTAACTCGTAGATGGTAACTAGATTAGGAGCAGCTTCCCAAATAGAGGAATGGGCTCTGAGCAGGTGCTCCATTCCATTGATCAAATACACATCTATTAGAGTGTCATCCTGGGGAACTAAGTCTCCTCTCCAAAGTTTAGTAATTGTTGATCTCCCTCTAGGAGTAGTTACTTGTTCCTCAGTTCCATATCCATTTAAGCTTGAAGTATTATTTTCCTCACCACGCTCATTAATGATTTCAGGATGTTCTGTGACCACGTATTGAATGTCTTGTTTATCCATGTACAGTCCTCCTATGTACTTGACTGCTGGTCTTGGCACTATGTAGGCCTCTGAAGCCTTCCTTAGTCTGGCCACTGATCTGTTTAGACCATCCAAATAGATAGGGATCTCATTGTGGTTAGTGCTCACATATTCTAAGGAAGTTCTGTATTCGCCCTCAATGATGGACATCTGGCCAATCATGGGCACAGTGTTTTGCATATCCTTGGAAGCCATGGGGATTTCTCCTTCTGACTCACTAGAGGTCTCAGAATAGTGTGATCGGTTACTTGGTTCGGCTGCACTCCCTACAGAAGAAATTACACTTCTTCGGCTTCCTAGGGTTCTTCCTGATCTCAAGTTCATTCACTTAAGAGCTCTGATCAATTCTTGTCCACCTTTAGTCTCTAGAGTTCTAAGTTATGGTTCAGAAGTCTAGGGAAAACTTAGGCTGGAATGTGACTGAAAGAAAATTTCAAGTCATGATACTTGACTCTCACGATCTCTGAGAAAACGATCGCTGACAGACGATACTTGGGTAAAACGATCGTTGACAGACGATACTTGGATGAAACGATCGCTTGAAAATGATCTTTCCCTAAACGATCTCTGGCTGGGAACGATACACGACCTCTCAATGAAACGATCTACGACCTCTGACCGAAACGATCGCTGGAAAACGACACTTGGGTCTAAACGATACTTGATCAAAACGATCGCTGGAAAACGATCTTTGACTACACGATCTCTGGGTAAAACGATCTCTCTCAAAACGATCTCTGGCTGAAAACGATACACGACCGACGATCTCTAGTAGAAACGATCGGCGATACTTGGGCTGAAACGACACACGATCTCTCACTGGACGATACACGATACTCGAATAGAAATGATCTACGATCTTCACCAGAAACGATCGGTGATACTTAGGCTGAAACGATACCGATCTTTAACAAGTGTCGCGATTTCCGCTAAACGATCGACGACCGACGACACTCGTGACAAACGATACACGACCTTTGACAAGTATCGCGATCTCTGGATAACGATACTTTGGCAAACGATACGCGATCGACGACCTCTGATCAAAACGATCTCTAACGAAACGATCTACGACCTCTATCTTAAACGATCTCTAATGAAATGATCGACGACCGCTGGGAAATATCGCGATACTCAACCGCAGGAGTAAAACGATACTCGACCGCAGGAGCAAAGCGATACTTGACCCTTTTTCAAATTTTTGTGATGTTTTTTGAGATTTGATGTTTCCCCCTTTCTCACCTAGCTCTTCTCTCTTACCCTCACCCACTGAATCAATCAATCAAAGACTTTTAACCCCCTGAAGGCCCAAACGACACTCAGTGCAGGTCGTTTTCTTCCTTTCCTAGGTTGAAATGCTGGAAATTTTTGAGCAAACAGGTGGTTTAGTTTACCTTGGAAGCTCCCATGATCTCTTGGTCCAACTCTTTTACACTGAACTCTTCCCTATTGCTTGCTTTCCTCGAAACGACCGCTGCAACTCTCACGACACTCGACACTGCTCTCCACGATACTTGTTCCACAAGTAACTTGAAAAATGAAAAATTTTTGGCTTTTATACTTGGGAATTCCTAGCTTACAGAAAAAGGAAAATTCTTGAACAAACCTAAAGCCTACTCTACTCTCCACTCACTCCTATTCTACTTCTTCTACTTACTTCCCTAATCTATCAACTCACTACACACACTCCAAGAATGAGAAGTAGCAAGTGCGGTTGAAATTGACTTACCAAAGAAGAGAAGATTTCCGCTCCTCCAAGTTCTTCAAAGAAAAAAGCTACTTACCATCACACGGATGCCTCGGTTTGATTCGTCACTCCCCGGCAACGGCGCCAAAAAGTGTGTTGACCTAAGCTTCAACTTAGGGACTTGCGGAGAAGGAGACTATACCTCAATCCCCTCACAAGTGCATATAGTGGGGATACACACTTTTAATTTATCAATCCGTAGAGTATACTAACCTAACCGAGTGTATGAAGACATGCAATCGCGTAATGGTCAATGCAAATGAATTACTCAAGAGTGAAAATGATGAAAACACTTATTCTAACAAGCTTCAACTGTTGGTCAAGGCGAAACGATACTTGGTGCAGCAGCCGTCAGTATTTTGGACTTTTCTTCTAGCTCCGAGCTCCAAACATAGCGAATAGCATATGCGTTTCGAAGCTCTCGAGAAGACGCATCCAATGGCAGTGGTTTCACTCAATTCCGACACTCCTACTTCAAGTTATGACAGAAATACTGAGTCGCGGGAATACTTTCCTACACTTCAGCACTTCCTACAACTCGCACACACCTCTCCTACAGTAAAGAAACACTCTCAAGGATAGACAACACTCACAAGCACTCTTTCCAAGCAATACACATGCATACAAGCTCACGAAGAAGAAGATGAAGAGGGAAGAAGACACAAATTCGAATTTCTGTGCTCTCTATTCTCACAATGGCAAAAAGTCCTTTACAAAGAGTCACATTTGACTTATATACTAGTGCCCTAAAAATGGTCCTTTCACACAAGTGATCGGCACTTTATTCACTAAGAGCTAATTTCCTACTATTTTACATGGGTAAGCTTCTATTCTTCTGTGAGAATGCATCTAGAGGACTCCTCTAGTGCCTTTACAAGGGGCAATATATTACAAAAATGAGTATGTTACAAAAATATGTGGTCCAAATCGGAAAAATTTTGGGGCCCGTCTTTTTCTCTGCTTTGTGCGCTCTTTAGCTCTACAACACTAGGCCTTTCAAATTCTTGAGAAAACATTTGTCCTTCTGAAAACTGGAACTCATTGGAGAATGCATCGGGCATCTCAAAATCAAACGTTTGGTCCAGTGGCTCTGCTTGTCCTAGTTCTAAATGCGGTATTGAAAAAGAGAAAGCTTCCGCACCAATAGTGGTGGGAAGTTCAGCTGCTGTGGTGATAGGTTCTGTGGTTGTGGTTGCTTGAGGTGCGGTAGTATTGGTGGTGCCCTCCGTTACCACTGGTCTAGATAACCTTATGCGAATAGGTTGTACTGTGGGAGTGGCTGCTGTTGGTGACTGCTCTGGAGATGGTTGTGGCGAGGGTGATTCTGGGACTTGTAGGCATGGGATAGTACCTCTCATCCGCTTTCCGGCTCTGCCTTTGCTAGACTTTCTAGCCTTCCTCGTGGTCCCTTTGAATGCTTTCAGTTCCTCACTGGTCATGGCACGCTCTATGGGTAAATCATATGCCAAGCACATATATATGATCCTGGTGAGGGCGCAGCACCCATTGATTACCTTCTTTTGCTCCCACCTATGTTGTGCCAAATAGAGCTGATCAATGATCCAGCTAGCTAGATCAACCGTTTGCGGTCCAGTACATGCTAAGTATAATCCAAACCAGATTCTCTTGTGGGGCATGGTGAAACGATCCTGAGCTGGGAAAGCAAAGTGCTGCATGCATATTCGTAATGGCTTAGAGAGCTCAGGTGTTATAGCAGAAATATCCTCCCACTTAGTTACGTCACCACGCTTCATCTGCTCTGGGACTAGCCGTTCTTTCTCCATTGGAGTGTGTGTTCCATGAATCTTGATGGCCGCTCTGATTAAATCCTTCGAAAGATAAAATCTTTTGTAAGGTAGATCATCCACTAAAGAAGGCAAAATAAAGGTTCCTGGGATGTCCTTATTCTCTGAGGCCAACAAAGTGGTGATTAAGTAATAACACCTATAAAAGTCAGGTTTGGGCAGAGGATCACTGAAATACTCCGTGAAGCCGGCTCTAGCCCAAACATGAGTTAAGTCCTGGGTGTTCTGTAGGCCTTCGAATTCTCTTGAGAAGAATTGATACTTGCCCCATGTGCGGTCATCAAATGTCATATTTGCTTCAAAAATGAAGTCAGCATCAGCTAATGGTCCTGCTAGGCCTTGGAACGAGTGAGAGTTACGGTGTATCTTCTCTGTGTATCCCATAGGTGGGTTATCAATTGGCATGGGTCCCGGAAATCCCTAGAACTCTGGCGGTGGAGCGGTCGGGTGGGATTCTGCGCGTAAAACATTGAGGGGCACCGCAGCGACGCTGGGGCCTGCTTCCGATGGTCCTGCTTCGGTTTGCATGATGACTGATGAGCTAATGGAAAAGATCTTCTACAAAAGATTAACACATTAGTATGGAAATTAATTATGATCCCATCAAGGTGAGACCGCAATCCCTTTCCATAACCGATGTGTAACCCGTGTAGCCAAGTGTCGTGAAGTGATTGATGCAATGATATTTTGCAAAACTAATGCAGGTCTCTAGACGCCTACATGCTTCAGATTATGCCTGCAATTCTTGATGAGCTTTTATTATGCATGATGTGGGGTTTGGGTATATGAATTTATACAAGGTTTGGTTGAGGGTGAATTATTACAAGGGTGGAGTTTAAACGGGGTGGGAGAATTGTTAGATAAGGGGGTACAAGAAGACGTCTGGATATGTTTCGGTATCCATTTCCTAAGAGTCTTGGAGTGGGTGGTATGTTTCTGCTGAGGGACAAAAGGAGGTATCGGGTTTGGTGGTATTGAAGGATGGAAAGATTTCGGAGGGGTATATATTACATGGCTAGAGGGTTGGGCTATAATACATTGTTTGGGTACCCAAATCTGCATGGGTGTGGGTCTATGGATAAGGTATTTCTTGGCGATCCAAATCTGTCGAGTATTTGTACTTGGGGAAGAAGATCGAGGGGACTTTGGCTGTTGACTCTGCTTCTGTTGAAACTTTGTCCTGTTCTCGTCTGCAGTGTTGCCAATAGCCTGTGGTTGCTGTCCTTTTGGCACCCACATTTGTTTTGTGCCACTTGTTCTGTGATGTTGATACTGCTGTTTTCCTTGCCTTGTCTGGTGTTGTCGTCGGTCTGGGTTCCTCTGTTGTGGTTGACTCCTTCGTGGTTGGGTTTGAGAGGTCCATTGGACGCTCTGCTTTGGAAAAGAAGGGAGATCCAACACTTGCGTGACCTGCCCATTAGGAAGTGATTCGTTATTTATCTTTAATCTAGGCCCGTCCACAGCAAGTTTGGAAGGATGAGCACCGCAGGGTGTTGTGCTCATTTGGCCGCTGATGCAACCCACCTGACCGCTGATTGTGTTCAACTGCCCTAGCGGTTGGGTAGCTGCCCCTTCTAGTTTGCAGGAAGCCCCAAGGAAGATCTCCTGTCGTCCTTCTGATTGACAATTGTCCCTAGCCAAGCCCGAGTGGGTTGGTGTAGACGTAACGTGACTGGTCTGACCCCAGATCTTCCGGTCTTCCGTCGCATGCGTTTCATAGGGTCTAGGGTTACAAACCTCAATCGGAATGCCGTTAGGGAAGTCAAGCGGTATCACTCACTTCTGTTCTAAGGTTCCAATCTGTAAGGAGCCTTGTCTAAGATTTAGGTCCACTGAGTGATCGTATAGCCAATCTTGGCCAAGGATTAGTGGTTCTATCAGGTCGTCATCATGGCACACTAGTAGCTTCACTGTCATGGTCACTTCCTTAATGAGGATAGGAAGGTCCACCTCACCCATGCAAGGGGTTTCCATGCCTCCTAGGCCTATGAGGTATGCCTCAATTGGCCGCATTTCTATTCCTGAATCCTTATAGTGGGACCATCTAATCGCACTAGTCGCAGCACCTGAGTCAATTAGAGCCCTGAGCTCTTGGCAAGGGTTGCCGTGTTCTAACCTGACTGTAATGAATGGTCCCCTGTCCACTATACTAGGATGAGTGGTTGACTTTACTTGACACATGGCCATGGGATATCTGGGTGTAGTTTCCAGATGGTTATAATGTTCTCTCCCTAGTCCTTGTCTTCTTAACTTCATGCGTTTAATGCGTTCTATTGCTTTTGCCTGAGCTTCCGCTCGTATTCTATTTTCTTCCTCCTTACGCTTCTTTGCCAACGTGAGTCGTCTAAGCATATCCTCAGTAAGAGGTTCCTGATATAGCCTGACTCTACAGCCACTAATATAATTAGGCATTATATCTCCTTCTAAAGTGGCTAATTGTACTGCTCCACTTGTTGAGAGTCTGTTAATGATCATAGGTCCATAACCTCGCTTTTCTAACTTACGTGCGTGTTGCTTTAGCGTATATACTAGAACTAAATCTCCTTCTTTTAGGCCTTTATCCTTCACATGTGCATCAAAATATGCTTTCTGTCGCTTCTTCGCTACATATATGCCTGCTACAGCCTTTAGCCTGGTTTCTCCTAATCGTTCCAAGTCCATTATTCTCGCTGATAATTCATGGCCGGTCCACTGATGTTCTTGTGCAACCTTAAGGGTCGGTATCAAGAAGTCCAAAGGAAGCACAGCATTCTGACCAAAAACCATCTGAAAGGGAGTTGCATTGAGTACGGTCTTGTAGGCCACTCGATATGCCCAAACAGCGTGGCGTAACTGTTTGTCCCAATCTGAACGTTTGTTGTTCACGAGTTTCGTCAGTACGTTACAAAGGATCTTATTAGTGCTTTCAGCCTGACCATTGGCCTGAGGATGATATGGTGCAGATTTCTTGTGAATCACCATAAAATCCTGTAACAAATATTCAATGACTTGGTTTAGAAAGTGAGTGCCTCGATCGCTCACTAACTCTATAGGCAATCCATATCTTGTAAAGACATTCTCAAATAAGAATTTTGCAGTTGTGTGTGCATCATTCTTTTTCGTGGCTTTTGCCTCTACCCATTTCGTAAGATAATCTGTGGCAACAATAATGTATTCCGCATGTGTACCTTTTGCAGGGGGGTTAATAGGTCCTACGAAGTCTATACCCCACTTTGAAAATGCACGTCCGCCCATCATGGGTTTCAATGGCATTTCATCTTTGCGAGTAGGAAACTGAGTTCTTTGGCACACATCACATCTCTTTACATAGGTATGAGCATCCATGTGAAGAGTGGGCCACCATAATCCTGCAAAGAGGACGGCTTTGATTATCCTATCAGGTCCAAAATGACCTCCTGCAACACCTTGGTGTGCAGTCTCTAGTATGCTCAGATAATCGCTCTCATGAACACATTGTCTTAGATATCCATCTCGTCCTCTTTTGTAGAGATTATCGTCAATAAGTGAATAATCTTGAGCTTCCTGCTCTAGACTGCGTTGTCGAGCTAAGGTCATTCCTTGAGGGAATGTCTTCGTCCTCAAGTATGTCACTAATTGTTCACTCCAGTCTGGTGTGAGAGACACATGATACAATGTAGCATGCTCTACTGGTGGTCTTTCACAACAAACATTGCATTCCTTACACAACCTGTAGACATCTGCTTCCATCGTAGGCCAATATACTCCTAATCTATGCAGACTAATGTTCGATGTTTTGAATGATGTTGCTTTAATGCACCTACATGTGCTACTTGCAACCAATTCGCATGTTCTAATTCATCTACACAACAAGCAAGAATCTTTTGATTATCTTGTTTATATATACTTCCTGCCATTATTTGGTATCTCTGAGACTTGGTAATCTCTCCCTCTTTGATCTTTATCCTAGGATTCTTGGGTCCATATGTGAGAATAGGGACTAAAGGCTTAGCCCATTCTGGTGCTATCTCAAGATTAAACAAGTATGCATCTGGTAGATCATCCGCTACTCCTTGAGGAGCTTCTCCTGAGGTTAATCTCGAAAGGTGGTCAGCTCTAAGATGTGTCTTTCCTTTCCTGACTACCACTTCAAAATCATATTCCATGAGTAATAGAAACCAACGTATCAGTCGTCCTGTGTTACATGGCGTGTTGACTAAGTACAATAGGGCTTGATGATCTGTAAAGAACTTGAATTTGTTGGCCAACAAGTAGTGCCTAAACTTCTTTACTGTGTAGATCATCCCTAATCCTTCTCGTTCCGTCGTGGTGTAGTTTCTTTCTGCTGCGTTCAATTGTCTACTAGCGTAAGCTATGGGGAGATCTATGTTACCTTCATTCGTGGGTTGTGCTAACACACATCCTATGGCATAATTGGATGCATCCACATGTACATGGAATGGCTTACTCCAATCTCGGGTAGTCAATATAGGTGCTGAGCACAAGCGTCGTTTAAGTTCATTGAATGAATTTTCACATTCATTTGTCCATTCGAAATTGGTTAAAAGAGAGTACAAAGGCTTGGCTATGATTGCATACATGTGTATGAATCTCCTATAATAACCGCAATGGCCCATAAATGTCTGTACCTCTTTCACATTAGTTGGTCTAGGTAATTCTGCAATTACCTTCACTTTTTCCTCATCTGTAGAGATTCCATTTTTTGACACAATGTGTCCTAGAATTTTACCTTGTCTGACCATGAAAACGCATTTTCTGGGTTCAAACAAACCTGATATTCTCGACATTTGTCAAATATTTGTCTTAACTCTGGAATATGTGTCTGTCTTACATTTGAATGAGCACATAAGTCATCGACATAAACTTCCAAACTCTTGCGTAAGAATTCCTTAAAAACATGACACATGAGTCACTGGAAAGTGGCGGGTGCATTTGTTAAGCCAAATGGCATCACACGAAATGCAAATATGCCCCATTCAGTGGCAAAAGCCGTCTTGTGTTGGTCTTCTGGAGCAATGGCTACTTGATTATAGCCTGAAAAACCATCAAGGAAGCTGTAAACTTCCTTGCCCGCAACTCTTTCCAATAGATGTTCCGTGATAGGAAGAGGATAACTGTCTCTAATTGTGGTGGCATTAACTTTTTTAAGGTTAATACACACACGCAATTTTCCATTCTTCTTGGGCACAACCACAATGGGGGATACCCATTCGGTATGCTCAATTTCGTAAATGAATCCTGCTTCTATCAAGCGATCTATCTCCTCTTTAATCTTCGCAGCGTAGTTATCATTGTACGTGTACGGTTTCTGTTTTGTCGGTTTTGCATCTGGAGTCATAGGGATTCTATGAGAACATATATCTGGATCTACTCCTTTCAAATCTTTGTAACTCCACGCAAAAACATCTCTATATTCGTGTAATAGGGCAACTAGCTCTTCTTCTTCTTCAGTTGTCAAATCATGCCCTATGTATGTACATTTTTCTTCTTCTCCTTCGATAGCAACTATTATTTTCTTGGTTTTCTCTCGGTTATCATATACTTGTCCGTCATTCGCCTTTCTATTAGGCATTCGTACCATGATTCTTCTATCTTCGATTTCATATTTCTTGAAATTCTCGGGTACTTCAAATAAAGATTCTTCTTTTTCTGACATGGTTTCTTTCTTCTTTCTTTTCTTGCCTTCACTCTTGTTAGTCACTTGTGTGGTTAACCTCACATCATTCATAATTTCCTCGTGTCTCTGAGTGTGAGTCTCTACTTCGAAAAAATATTCTTCCTCTGATGCAAAGGGAGAATCCATGATAATTGATTCTAAATCGAAATCGCTTGCATCCTCAAATGCATCAGTGTTAGGTTCACACTCTTCTAAAATTGCATCGCACATGATTGGCTCTATCGTGAAAACTGATATGTCATAGCCATCCTCGTCACAGTGGGGTGTCCATTGTTCTTCATTGATGGCTACATCCATGGTTGCTAGGATTTCTGCCCAACCATGGGGTTCAAACTCTTCGTCAGGGAATACTACAGGTGCGTAGGCTGGATCTTGAAGGGTTCGTGGATGTTGTTCTGCACCTAAGGTCCTGGCTTCTAACCTTTCTTCCTCTTGTTTTGCTACTTTACACATCCATAAATGAGTATCCTCATGCAACCAAGAAGGATCTGATTCTAATGAGTGCACGGATTCTGTTTCTACTGGTGTCTTATGGATGGTATTCCATTGTTTTGGGGGTACATCTCGATGTGAATAGTCTTTAAGATTGACTTTGGTAGTCACTCCTAAATGTTGCAAGTACAAAGAATTAGTTCCCCAATCTTGTACAATTTGCAACTGACGCATGAAGGGTCGTCCCAATATCATCTCATATGCATGATTTTTTGCAAAGTCACAAATGGCAAAGGTATGCTCAAATTCTACACCACAAGTGGTGAGAGATATGCCTTCTAGTAAGCCTAATGGTTTTTCTATGTGTCCATCAGCCATTTGTAGCTTCATCCTGGTGGGTCTTAGTGCTGGCTTACCCCAACGTTTCCATAAAGCGGTGGTAGCTATGGCTACTCCGGCTCCTGAATCTAAGATGGCTTTCGTGGTGTAGCCCTGATGGGTTATCGGAAGATAAGTGTTACCTTCCTCTCCTTCGCTTACATCTCCAATCTTTTCTACGGGTATCTCTGGTACCTTATTTTGTGATCCTATTTGTGAGGGAGTAGTAGCAAGCTCAGGGAACTGATTTGCTACATGTTTCCACAATTCTAGTTTTACCTTCAATAACTCCTCCAGAGTAAGGTTACATTGTACTTTAGTGTTCTTGATCACTTCCGTGTTTCTAGGGATTACTGATTCTTCATTCCTCACTATTATCGTGGGTGCTCTCATACTAATAGACTTTGCTTCCCAAGGTCCTGTGAACTGAGGTAATTCTTGTAAAGAATTAGATTCAAATCTTGTGTGTTCACTCAGTTGTTCTTCCTCTACATCATCGTATATAGAGGGAATGTCTTGGGGAAATTGTTCCTGCAAGTCGTCTATTTCTTGAATAGGAGGATGGGTTCCTTGTTCCTTTCTCCATTTCTCTTCTTGGATCTCTCTCAAAAATTCATGTGAGTACCTATGTATGGAAGACAATTTGTCTTGACTTTCTGAGTTGGGTACTTGAGACAGGGATGGTGCATTCCTTTCCTGTGTCTCTGGGACAATAGGGTTCCTATGCTGATCCTTTTTCTCTTTGCTTTCAATCAAATCTTCGAGCCTCTCCATTAGTCCTTGAAAATGTAATTCCGGTTTTGCCATGTTATTCCAATTAAGATATCTAGAGGCTTCAAACAAAGCTTG
Organism: Ceratopteris richardii; assembly: GCA_020310875.1. Classification (NCBI taxonomy): domain Eukaryota; kingdom Viridiplantae; phylum Streptophyta; class Polypodiopsida; order Polypodiales; family Pteridaceae; genus Ceratopteris; species Ceratopteris richardii. The sequence goes on from CM035440.1 coordinate 35,323,044, forward strand.
TGCTAATTCTACCATCTTCATGCAAAGTTTAGTTCTCTCAATTTCTAGATCAGCTCGAGGGTAGTTTTTGCTCATTTCAGCTACCTGAGGTCCCTCTTTTAATCTAGTCTGATATGCCCGAAACATCATGTCTAGATTTTCTGGTATGGGTTCCGCTAAAACTGATCCTGATTTCTGAGCTGGATTTTCTTGATTCAATTCCTGTGAAGTCAATTCTTGGATTTTGGCTCTAGATTCCTTCAAACTTCCTTCCAACTCACTTATCTTTTTACTCCATTTTCTCTTTATTCTTTCTCTAGAATCTTTCCAAGATTTTGTCTTTTTACTGCTAGATTCTGCAACTTTGCTACTTCCGACTACTTTCTCCTGATTAAGCTTTTGGTTTTGTAAGAGCGCCTGGGCTCTTGTGATAGCTTGGATAGGCACGTATGTAGGGTTGGATCCATCTGCGTTATTTACAATACCTATCACGTTGATCGGTGTCACATTCGAAGCATTAACAGGGTTCTTAGGACAATCTTTGATTATGTGCTCTTTGCCACAATCGGCACAAAAGCCTTGGATGTTGTAGTACTGTGACTGTCCTGATATCGGGGGATGTGGACAATCCTTTATGAAATGATCTCCTTGGCACCTAAAGCATGGTCCTCTAGGGCCCTGTGGTCTTTGTTGTCTCAATTGGGGCCGTGGATTTGGGTTTGTGTACATCACATTAGCATAGTCTGGCTCCCAACTAGGTTCCACTGGTGGACTATCATAATTATATGTCTCCACATGTTCTGGTGACTCTGTGTAATATGCGGGTGGACTATCTACATGCGTAGAGTCAAAGCTGTTCGAATTCGGGTCACTTTCTGTGATCAAAGGTGAAGAAGGCAATAAGGCCCTACTTAGGTTCTCTTCTGCAACAGCGTATTTGACTGAGATGACATTTGCTGGTGGGGGTGGCTGCTGAGCTAAGACAGGTTGAGGTCTCTGTTGGGCCTGGTATGGGTAGTTCTGAGGAGGCCTATAGTAATAAGGCTGAGCATTGTAATGGCCTTGATACCTACCTGGTTGTTGGTATGCTTGCGAGTAGTTCTGTCTCATGGTTTGTTTGTTGTATGGGCAGTCCTGAGCCGTATGATTCATGTATCTTCTCTCAATTGTACAGTATTGGCCACTAGGGTTGGCTTGAGGTTGTGGTGCATTGGGACACACATTTGCCATATGATCACCACCACAGGTGTAACAACGCTTGTTTGTTAGCACCCTAGGTTTACTAGAAACTCCTGGTTTCTGGGCCACTTTTTCTGCTAGGTCTTCTATTGACCTAGACAATTTTGTGGATGCTAGAGATGAACAGTCTGAGTCCTTATAGACCTTTGAGAGTTCCAACTCGTCTCCTAAGTTGTCCTCAATGTCTATACAAATTCTTACACAGTGCTCTAGCGTTCTGGGTTCTTTTAGGTACACGTAGGAGCGTAGTTTAGAGCTCAACAAGCCATCTAGAAACAATGACACTTGCTTGGCTTGTGAGGGTAGCTCTTGCATTGGACATCGTTCAACATATTGTCTAAACCTATGTCCTGCCAGTCTGACTGTTTCCTGAGGGGTCTGTTTAAAGCTATGAATCAACGAAGACGTGTCATGTCTAATCCCACTTTTAGAGAATTCGGTGATGAATGACTCTAAAAAGTGATGGATGTCTCTAAATTGCCTTTGTTGCAATGGTTGGAACCAAGTTAAAGCGGTATTCTTTAACGTTAGTCCAAATGCGTTGTATTGCGTGAACATGTCTTCAACTTGTTCGGCTCTTAGTACTTGCTTGAATTCTGCGACATGGTCATAGGGATCTCCTGTCCCATCAAAATAATTCTTCATTGATTTTACTAACTGTGTGGGTCTCAATATTCTTGCATGTTCGCGTGGTCTAGGTAGAGGAAAATCATCTCTACCACCTAGTACTCCATGATCTCTTTGTCTATCCGCTCTATTAGTGTCTGTGGTTGTTCTATCTCTCCCTATGGGGTGATTAAAGCTTACTTCTGGTCTCTCTTTATTTCCCTCTCTTTGATTTCCATGGGCTGAGGATGTTCCTGCCCCTTGTTGACTTGTATTCATGTTTGTTCTAGATGGAGGGAATACCAATTCACCTCTCCATGTGTATGTGTTTTTAGCACGGTCAGGCACCACAAAGACTCTTTCTGAAGTCTCATCCAGGTATACAACCTTTCCAGGTGTATCCGGGTCCTTGAACTCGTATATAGTGATGATACCTACCTCACTAAGTATTTCTGTCTTGTATCTCCAAAAGGCTTCATCAGTTTCTTTATTTACAAACAACTCTATGCTTCTATTGTCCTGAGGGATCCAATCCGGGATTAGCACTTGTGTCAGTATAGATTTCCCTCTAGGTGTTCTAGGCTCTTCTAATGGTTCTTTTCCTTGAGATTTTGCTTCCGTCTCTGGTTCAATCACGCCAAACTCGTTGGTATTGTTTGGCTGCGTACTTAAGATGTACATCGTTCCTTCCTTGTCTATGTACGCGTCTCTCTCGAATTTCACCACTGGACGTTCCAATCCAATGGGTTGATCGGGGTTGTGCACTTGCACCACTTGCCTTCGCAAACCATCCTCATAGATGCGAGCACCTAATCGGTTGGTTCGGAGAAACTCTAGTTGCGTTCTATAGGGTCCTTCTAGTTTTTCTAAATAGGCTACATTCGACCCTCCTTCTGGTCTGTCTGTGCTAAATGCCATTTCTGAATCACTAGTATCTGAGCTCTCGTAGGGATAACTCGTGTTCAATTGTTGAGCCCACGATCGTGCAGTAGTTCTTACACTTGCCTCTGATGATCTAAGGCTTTGTCGGTCTGACTTACCTATATGTTTGCCCGATCTAAGGTTCATTAATTTTCTTCCTTGCACACTCAGTACACGCTCAGATCGTCACAGATTCTTTGTTATTACTTTCTTGATTCTTTTTAAATTTCTTTAGATTCTTGTCTTAATGTATGCGTCAGGAATTCGACTTTCCGTTATAATTTTGAGTTCTCGTTCCGTCAGACTTATGTTCTTTCCTTTAGGTTTTCGTGTCACACACCTTTACTTTAGTCTTGAACTTGATAAATTTAACTCTCTTGAACTTGAGGCGTTCCTATCGTCGTTAATCCACAACACTACCGTTTAGCCTAAGCTAAGAATTGACTGAGGGGGTTGAGTAATCTTCCAACCTCGAGTCAGCTTTTCTGGTTGCTCTGATGCCCAAGAAGCCGCGCTTCCCAAGCTTTATGCCCTTCACTGCCTTGCCTTGGTTGCCCTTGATTGCCCTTGCTAGACCTGGAAAAATCCAATATTAGACCAATTCACAGTTGGATGATCAAGCACTTGAGTATATACACCTTTTAAGTCCCTTCCCTTTTGCCCAACTTTTTAATGCTTGCCCCCTAGCTTTCAAGTCCCAAACTAGGTCAACCTCAAAATAGTTTATCTAAAAATAGACGTATCCTTTAAGAAAAAAACAGTTGAGGTCACGTAGTACTCGTAAAAAAACGGACTTCGGATGAAAAAGTTATGATCGTTCAGGCCCTGGGGGGTAAAAACTGACAAACAAGTTTTTCTCCAAATATGAGCTAAGGGGTCTCCTATTAGTCTAATCACCCAAAAATTTCCCAAAAATAGCCCCAAAATTGGCCAAAAAATGAAACCCTAAAATTTGCGATGGGGGTGCACAATCGCGATGGTCTGAGATGATCGCGATGGTCTGGGACCGTCGCGATGGCGTGAGGGTGCGCCGTCGCGATGGCGTGAAATTGCACAATCGCGATGGTCTGGATTTGCACAATCGCGATGGTCTGGATTTGCACAATCGCGATGGTCTGGATTTGCACAATCGCGATGGCGTGAAAGTGCACCGTCGCGATGGTCTGGATTTGCACAATCGCGATGGTCTGGATTTGCACAATCGCGATGGTCTGGATTTGCACAATCGCGATGGCGTCAGTCAACGGTCAACGTGGACAATCGCGATGGTCTAAAGTGAACCGTCGCGATGGTCTGGGCGCGATGGCGTGAGCCAATCACGATGGTCTGAATTTTTGAAGTGTCGCTATGGTGTGAGGGTGTCGTCGCGATGGTCTGGGCTGCCACGTGGCACCGTCGGCGCGATGGCGTGACACAATCGCGATGGTCAGAGACCGTCGCGATGGTCCACCAAACTATGAATTTTTGCAATGCAGCTGTGGATTCGTAGAGGCGCTGGTGTCGCCTACACGCTGGTGTGGTCGCTTACCAAAAATGCCGAAGGTTGCAGACCATCGCGATGGTCTGACACACTCGGAAATTTCTGACAGAAGATGATTTTCTTACCTTTTTGCAGCCTTCCTGATGCACTGGAGCTCTGTACCTGCAAGAAAACTCAAGAAAACAAAAGTACACACAAGCACAAAAGTTCTCTCTCACTCTCTCACATGCACAAATGAGGGGAAATGAGGAGAATGGGTGGATATGGTGAATTTTCTGATTTTTTTGGAGATGAAGATGATGATGCGGTGATGAAGATGGAGTGTGGGGGAGGTGAAAAACACTAAAAACTAAGTAAAAACAACAACAAAAACTGAAATTTTTACCTTCCAACGCTACTTCTTGCTATACTCTTACCATCACACATTCGTCCTAAACTCGATCCCCGGCAACGGCGCCAAATTTGGTGTTGCTCTAGCACAATGGTGAGAACCACGTTAAGAAGCTCCACCTCCTTAATGTCAATCCGCGGAAGAGATAGGAGTGATATGAAGATCGTGAATGTGAGATGAAGTGAGAGTGAAGGTGAGAAGCATAGAAATGCACACACACATACACACACACTACGAAGAGACAAGCAAGACACAATGGAAGGTGAGAAATCAACTCTATTACTCAAGAACACTATTACAAGCTCAAAAGAACTCTAACCTCAAACAAGTTAACCTCAAAAATGAGCTCTCTAGCTCTTTTTATAGTTTCTAGACTAGTTTTGACCGGTTTCACATCTAGTGACCGGCATAGTTAAAAATTAGGTCCTAGATGCTATTTGGAAGGGTAAACGACATCTAAAAATAACGAAAATTGGTACGCGCATTCTACCTAAGCTCCTCAAGCTCGAGGACTCCTCGGCTTGCACAAAATGGAGCTATGGATTACAAAATGGGGTTTTCTATGTTACATATGTTACAATAGTGATAAAAATCACTGTTGGAGGTTTTTGGAAAGTATTTGAAAACATAATTCTTTGAAAAACGATTCGACTGGCTCCCTGCTTTGTTGTTACATGCTTCCGTGTCGTCTGTGCCTCTGGCTGCTTCCAACAAGCACACTGTGAAGCTATCACCTTCTACTATAGAAAACCAAGCTTTGTAAAATGGGATGCATGCATAGAGAAGCGCAAGTGCAATACTACTAGAAGGACACGAGACTATATAATTTTTGAGAGTTCTAGTTCCAGAAAAGCCACTAAAAAGAAACAAAAAACCACTCAAAAGATACCGAAAACCATCAGAAAGTTGTAGTTAACCATCATAAAAATACGAAAAATTCATCGAAAAAGTATTGGAATGAAACTATAATAAATTTTGCTTATCTCCATGGTTTTTTTTGAAGTGTTATCAAGCTATTTATGATCATAGAGGTGTTGTAATATCACATTAGCTTGTTTCTTGTGTTTTTTTTTCATACACCAACAAGTGGTATCAGAGCACAAAGGCCAGTAAGAGCAAAAGGAGGTGTGAATACAAGAAGTTTGAAGATTTTTTTAGTGAAAAGGTAAAAGTTAAGGCATTCAACAACAAAAGGCATCACTACAGTATCTTGAAGTTATTCTCAAGGATAAATATTTACAAAAGGTTGCAGCGGAAGCAAGAAAATCATGCCGGATCGTATCTCTGTTGACAAATTGGACATAGATAACTATCTTCCTTGGGTGATGAGAATGGAAGTCTTACTTATGAGTAAGGAACTAATGATATATGTGAAAGGTGATGAAGAAGAGCCTACATTTGAAGATGATAGTCAACTAAGAAAGAAGAGTTAGAAGCTTCAAAGATATGGTAGAAGAAAGATGCAAGTGCAAGTGCTTACATATACAATACTATCATAGATCACTTGCTACATCATAGCAAAGGTTTGGAAACGGCTAAGAATATATGGAATGCGTTGGAAGATCACTTCTGAAATACTACTAAAGCTAGGAAGGCTAGCTTATGGATAGAGTTTACAACTTTCAAGAAGAAGCAAAGCCAAAGCATTAGTGATTATGTCACTAAGATGAAGGACTTGGCTAATAATCTTGGATCTATAGATGAAGACATTGAAGATCATAGGTTGATTGCATAATTGCTTCAAGGGTTTTGAGGAGATGAAAGGTGGGAACCTTTTGTACTTTCATTTGAGCTTTCATTAAATCATTTTGTAGCAGATTTAAATTAGTCGCTTGAACTGATGCTTACATTTGAACAAGATTTGAAGTCAAATGGAGATAACGGACATAGCTCTACTATGTATGCAAAGAATAAGAATAAAAGTGATAAAGGTAAAGCAAAGGATGAAGAAGTTTTGAATTATCATGCAGCAATGGTAGAGGTAAAGTTAGAGGAAATGGAAGACGAAGATGTAACCAAAATAATAACAAGGAGACATGTTGGATTTGTGGCTTGAGGAATCATCTAGTTATGATTGTTTGCATAATCAACAAGGTTCAAATAAGAATCAAATCAACAATGGCAGAGGTAGAGGTGGAGGAAGAAATTAGGGATAGAACCAATCATACGGCACTACCAACTACAATTATGCAAATGATGTGCAAAATAAGAATCATATAAACACTCCTGATGAATTCAATAAGTACATCAGAGAATGAAGATCTCAAGGTATTCTATATTGACTCTAGTTGTTCTAATCATTTGAAAGCTAATATAGAATTAATTTCAAAACTGGAAGAAGGCATTTCTAGTCATACAATTCAAGCAGGTGATAACATGAGAAACAATGGTTAATCAATTGGAAAAGTAAAGTGTAGGAATGGATCTGACTTACTAACCAATGTTCTGTATGTTCTCACAATACCTAAGAACCTAGTTAGTGTGGATCAAATAGTGGAGAAAGGTTTTCAATTGAGATTTACAAGTGAAGGAGTATTTGTGTAAGATCCAATCAATGGATACTGTTGGGGGGGATTCTTAGACAAGAAGGAGTTTGAGGGTTTGTAGGAGAAAAGGGAAGAGGCAAGAAGAGAAAATACACCTGGAAGCTTCTGCCGATTGATTACAGTAAGAAAATTACAATGTTTGAAGTACAAGACAAGCCAATACCTCTGTGCACAATCCCACAGAGTTCCCAATTACAAAATACCAAATATCCCAAAGTCTTCTTGCCGCCGGCCTCTTCTGCACCAGACCTCCACCTGCTTCAAGCTTATCCTTATGCACACCTTGCACCAAGCTTCCACAAAGGGGGAGGAGTGAATACCTTCTGTCGGCACGCGCACACTGCAATGGGACCTTGAGATACTTGGGGGGACTAGCTTAGCACTCTCTGCATAATCCCTTAGCCACTCTCCATGCACTCCTCACTTCCACTTCTCTGCATCGCACACTGGTGACTCTTGCACTTCTCCCTCTTGCTTCCTTAGACTATGCTCTCTTGCTTACTCTAAGATTAGTCCAAGAATAGACCTTGCCTTCATTTGAGTGTGTCGATCACGTACGCTCCTAACTGCAATGGTATCTTGGTGCTCACTTTGATGTCCCAAGATTGTCCTCACAAGTGGCAGCCAACGACTCACTGTTTTGTCCTGTTGTGACTTTAGAATAAAACCAAAATTTTAATGGGGGGCTATACTTTCACCTGTGCGTACACTGCTGCCGATTCACATGCCTTCACATTTCCTTTTAAGTCTTCACTTTTGCACCTAAGGGGGGGGGGTTTCACCTGAACCTTCCAAAACACTTTAAAACACACTTTGAACCTTAGGGAAATTAGAGAAAATACCTCTGCCACCTGCAATCCACTTTCTCCAATTTACCCTTTGTGGACAATTAATTGTGCACCACTTGTGCACTTTGACCCCTGCACTTTAGCACTTTGACTCTGCACCTGTTGACTTTGACCTTGACCTTGTTGACTTTGACTAGTTGACTTTGACCTTTGACTATGACTTCAATTGACTTTGACCAACTTGACTTTTATGGGCTCAATAGTTGCCCACCACCTTATGTGCTCTCCATCCCGGAGAGCTACAGCCAAACTCAGAGCATATAGGACACCATGATAAGAGAGCTGCAAAAACTTTAAGAGGACATCTGAGCAGCAACCAAGACCATCAAGAGCATCGGAGAAAGCATCAGAGAGTACTCAGCAATGTGGGGCGGGGAAAGGTTGTGGAGGGGGGGCGTGGTGGGGAAGAGGGGAAGGGGGGAAAGGATGGGGTTTGGGGGCGGGGTGGGGAAGAGGGGGAGGGGGGAAAGGATGGGGTGTGGGGGCGGGGTGGGGAAGAGGGGGAAAAGAGCAAAGAGGGAAACGGAATTATATGGAGGGTGGCAATGAAAGAAAAACCCAACCAGAGAGAAATCAACCTGTACACAGTCATAGTAATAAAACAACCAATAATGAACCAGAGAATGCACAATGAACACACAATGAACACTGAACCAGAATCTCATATAAAAGCAGAAAGGAACAAGGAAACAATTGTCCATGGTAAGTACATGAAGTGCCAAGGACTAGCAAGGATCTGTCTAGCAGAAAGAAATGATGAGCTAATGAATGGCAAAATAACCAAAAGGGATAAGTAGATGCATCCTACACCGAGCCTCAACAACAAAATGAGGCTAGGGTAAAGCCAATGAAACTCTGGAAACTCAAGTATGTGTGAATACCTAGAACCTAGTGGATAGACACGGAACGCATGACTATGGCATCGGCGGGGAAGGAGGCCTCCCCGAGGAGGAACATCGTCCCGAGGTAGAGATAAGCCGGGTGAGGCAAGAGGAATGATGGCTGCCTCCTGAGTCCATGCAGCAATCCTGCTCCTGTACCTGCGGAGGTGATCGCGCTCTCGGCGGACCAACCGACACGCAGAACTATCACAAATGCCTAATGATGCATGCTGGCGGATCTCCATGAGAGCGCGAGTCACAGCATCAGCCTCGTCTCGATACCGATACCGATCTCGGTCCTGCTACATGGCCCGCAACGCATCTCGCGACGTCTGCCACTGAGCCGCGGCAGCCCCACGAATGCGATCGATCGTTAGAGCATACTAATGGTGAAGTGCAGCTGTCGTTGAGACTGAATCAAGGGAGAGACGGGCGGCATCGGTGCCATCACTCGTGAGGCTCGCATCACGAAGTAGGCCCAAAAATGGTGGGTTGTTGTCAAGGCTATCAGGGATGGAAGGCTGCGGGACGAAAGGTTGCACGGCGGTGGTGGTGGGGGTGGGGCCGGGGTAGGCTGGGGGTAAGTGGGAGAAGGAGGGGGTGAGGGAATGAGGATGGGAGGTGGAAGCGGACTCAATGGATATGGCGGGAGAGGGAGGGGGCTGGGAGGCAGCTGTCGAGGGGTGGAAATGAATGGGCGAGGCAGGGATAGGGGTAGGAAAGGAATCCATCAAACGCGTACGGACTCTAGGAGCTAGAGGGGGAGTGGAGGCGGCGATGGAAATAGATGCCTGCGGAAGAGTGCCAAGGGCGGAGGGCACGACAACGGGCGGCGGAGGAGGGGGATGGGAAGAATGGTCAATAGAAGGTGGAGGAAGGGAGGGGTCAAGACTACGGCTGGATGCTATGAGCTGTGTACCAGGCGGATGAAAGAGCCAAGCCAACACTGGGGCGGAATAAACGGAGAACGAACGGATGCCATGGTGGAGGGCATCATGGAATCGGTGAGAGCGTAGGAGGAATGACTGGAACATGAGAGTGCCATATGGAAATGGGCGGCCATGTAAAAAACAGAAGAGGGGGTCAGCTATATGAATATCGTGCAACAGAAGGTCTGAGGAGGGACTACGAAATAAGAAAAAGAAAATGAACGAATGAAGGACAGCGAGCTGGTAGTGGGTGGGCATGGCATCAACGCCATATAATGAAATGCAGAAAGCTATGGTCTGTTCCCGAGATAAGCCCGAGTAAATGGGCTGCGGAGCATGAAACGAATGTATGCTAGAACCTATGCCGGCAGCTATGACCGCAGGGGTCAGCGAACCGGATGGGAAATGAGGGAATTCAAGCAGCGTTGTGCGAATATCGGACCCCTCCGCCTCGGACAAGAGGAGGGAGGCCAATCGCCAAAGACCGGCCTGACGGAGGCAACCCTCGAGAAGGAGATCAAAGAGTCGGATGGGAGGCAAGGCTAAATGCAGGCGGATGGATAGGGTCGAAGATGGGTCGCGATGGTCAACGATGGATGACGATGGTGGACGGGGAACCGGAGATGTGGAATGACTACTGGAACTGTGTGCGGGGTGGCCACTGGAACCATCGGAGAGCGTTGGCACGGCTGTGGGAGGTGCTGCAACGGGAAGATGGGAAGCTGGGGGAAGAGGGCCAGGGCTATGTAACGAGGAACCAAATATGGAGAGGCACGGAAGGGACACCGCGAAAGGCTGACTACCCTGTAAATGGCTAGGGGTGGAAGGGGTAGTAGGGCGTTGTACTGGTGCACGAGGGACGGGGTGGACTATGAAGGGGAGGTGGGCCCGAGGGGCGGGGTGTAGGGTGGCGACATGGACGGTCGGGGTGGAGGCTAGAGGGGCTGACCGGGAGGGTGCCATAGGCAATAGGGGGCCTACCTCGGGATGGAAAGGACCGAAGGCCAAGGCGGAAGGAGCGAGCTCGGAATATGCCTCGGTAGCCATGGATGAATCCTGCTGGGGAGCAGAAGACGCCATAGATACAGAACGAGAACGTGGCACAACAATACTGCAATCACATAGATCAGGGTTCTAAGAATGGACTCTATAGCGAACATACATAAAACAGAAGAAAAACATTCAAAGAGAGTGCATAACCCAAAATTTGGGTTCGGCATGTTCAATTATCCTAAAAACGACTGCTAAAATGGCAAAAACGGAGGTCGAGAGTAGTAATTACAATTGGATAAAGAAGAGATAATTTAAGAGGAAAAAAGAAACCAAGATAAAAAAAAAGAAGTATATATAAAAGAATAATAAAAGAAAAGAAAAAAGAAAAAAAATAAATAAATAAATAAATAAAATACCTATAAACGCCGATCCGTGTGTGTGGTTCATGAAGGGAAAAGAGTACTTTTATAGAGGGAGGGGGGGGGGGCTGTCAGAATGGGGGGGCGGGGGGGGGGGGGGGGGGGGGGGGGGCTGTCAGAACGGGGGGGGCGGGGGCAGGGGGGGGAGGCGGTCAGAACGGGGGGGGCGGGGGGGGGGGTGGTGGTCGGTGGGGGAGAGGAGTTTTTTTTTCTTTTTTTTGTCAAAAAGAAGAAAACGCCTTGGGGGACCTCTTTTTTTTTATATAAATTTAACTATCCAAAAAACAAAGAAAAATACTTGAAAAATCCAAATAAATTGCAAAAAAAATCCAAAAATCTTCAAAAAATTCTAAAAAAGAATTCCTAGAGTGTTATGCCAGTTTCTTCACTCAAAACCACAGAGAGCTTCCTTTATTCCTCCTATTTGGCAAGAAAATGACATCGGAAAGGGATAAAAAATGCTAGAAGAATGCTAAAATTGCTAGAAAAATTTCCAAAAAATACCCAAAAGTTTTTTGTTTGCAGAGGTTAGGAAATGCCTTCTAGGTTTGCTAAAAACACCAGGGACAAGAATGAAATTGCTAAAGAAAACTACTAAGACTAAGCAAAATGAGATGAGAAAGCTATGTACAACCTGGACAGATTTTGCAGTTCCAGGTGATCCATACTTCTTCAAGTGTGTTGATGATAGGCCTTGAGCCTGGATATGTTGACCAGTGGCAAGGCCTCTCCTTTCAGCGTCTCTAACTCCACATCACCCCAATTTAGCATTGTTTTGACTCTGTAAGGTCCTTCCCAATGTGGAAGCCATTTTCCTCTCAATTGTGTATGAAGATGAGGTCTATGGAGAAGAACTAACATGCCTGCTTCAATGTTGTTGCTCCACAGATGTCGATCATGTGTCTCCTTCCTCTTCATCTGAGTCTCTATCAATTGTTTTGTTGCTAGTAGACGAATCTCCTCCACTTTATGTAGTGCTCCGAGCCTCTGAGAGACATCACAATCCTTCTTGCCCTGCATGAATGCTATCTTAGGTGATCCATGTAAAAATTCAAAGGGCTCAATGGGCAATATGCCATAAACTAGTTGGAATGGAGAATATCCTGTGGCCTCTTTGTAGGCTAACCTGTATGCCCATAGGGTACCTTGATAAGCAATGCCCCAGGAAGTGGGTTGTAACATACACTCCTTTCTTAACATTGAGATTAAAACCTTATTTGTCGACTCAGCCTGTCCATTGGCTCTTGGATAGTAAGCACAAGAGGTCCTATGTAGAATTCTATACCTGTTGAAAATTTCCTGCAAGACCTTATTGACAAAATGGGTACCTTGATCTGTACAAATTTCAAGTGGGCATCCAAACCTGCAAATGATGCTACTATAAATGAAATCAGCAACAGTTTGGGCAGTGCAGTCGGGGGAGGCAATAGCTTCAGCCCACTTTGTCACATAATCTGTAGCTATCAAGAGATATTTTTCTCTTTTTGGACTTGCGAGAGGGTAGATGGGCCCTACAAAATCTAGCCCCCACTTCTCAAATGGTTGCCAGGAAGTGGAAACAATCAAGGGGTTATGCCTCTGCTTTGTTGGCTTAGGTCCACACCTCTGGCAAACGTCACATGCCTTTCCCCATTCATCTACATCCTTAAATAGTGTAGGCCACCATAGACCAGCATCCAGTATCCTCTGACTCATAATATGCCCTGGAAGGTGCCCACCACCTATTCCTTGATGTGCAGAGTGAAGGACTTCCCTCACTTCTTCTTCTTCCAAACACTTCCTAAACATGTCATCCTTGCCCTGTCTATACAATTTATCTTCAATGAAGGTATATGGTCTACTCTTGATTAGTAGTCTCTTCTTTTGCACAACACTAGCCTTTTCTGGATACAACCCAGTTTTAATGAAATTTTTGATATCATAATACCAATCTTCAGCTTGTACAGCAAACAGATGAGCATCTGGAAAATCATCATTGATTCCACTAGTTTGATTCATCATATTGATTCTGGATAGGTGATCCGCCATAACATTTTCTTTACCTCGTTTATGGACTACATAAAAATCAAACTCTTGGAACAACAATAACCACCTCCATATTCTACCAGTGGCTTGTGGTTTGTTGAGTAGGTATTTTAGTGGTTGGTGATCTGTTATAATAATAAATTTTACTCCCAGTAAGTAATGATGGAATTTTTGGACAGCAAAGACCATTGCTAGGGCTTCCCTTTCTGTAGTACTGTAATTCCTTTCAGCCTTGGTCAAGATTCTACTGGCATATTGAATTGGTCTGTCCACTTTAAATTCTTCACTAGGTTGGGTCAAAACTGCTCCCATTGCATAGGCACTGGCATCTACATGTATATGAAAGAATTTTGACCACTCAGGTGTGATCAAAATAGGAGCAGACACTAACCTTGACCGTAATGTTTGATATGCTTTTTCCTCCTCTTCTTCCCATTTAAAGGGTACTTCCTTACCTGTAAGTCTAGCCAGTGGTCTGGCTATTTTTGCATACATTTTTATAAATCTTCTATGGTATCCAGTATGCCCCAAGAAACTCTGAATCTCTTTAGGGGATTTAGGTTTAGGCAACTTTAATATAGAAATGATTTTGTCAGGATCTGGGGCCATACCTTTAGCCGACACCACATGTCCTAAGAGAGTTCCTTCTGTCACAAGGAAATGACATTTATTTGGATTGAGCTTTAGCTTAGTCTCCCTGCATCTTTTGAAAACATTCTACAGCTGCCTCAAGTGATGGTCCAAACAATCTAGAGGAGTTTCTTTGTGAGAACCTCAAAACGAAGAGAAGTCATCCATGAAGATTCTAAGTGATTCCAACAATAGGGGGCCAAAAATAAGATTGACCGTTCAGTTAAAGGTGGCTGGAGCATTTTTGAGCCCAAATGGCATTTTTACATATACATATGTTCCCCAAGGTGTGATAAAAGCAGTCTTTTCACGATCCTCTGGGTGTATTGATATTTGATTATAGCCACTAAATCCATCCATAAAGCTATATAATGCATGCCCAACCACTTCTTCAATGACCTGCTCTGCAAAAGGCATTGGGAACCCATCTGGAATGGTCACCTTGTTGAGTGCTCTAAATTCAACCCAAATTCTGATTTTATTAGTATTCTTCTTTGGTACTATAACCATAGGTGAGAGCCACTCTGAGTGTTCTACAGGAATGATGATTCCTGCATCCTCCATCTTCTGTATTTCCACATAGACAGCTTCAGCATATTTTGGATTAAGTCTATAACTCTTCCCTCTTATGGGTTTGGCTCCATCAACCAGAGGGATTCTATGCTCTCCATAAGTTGCAGGCACCCCTTCTAAGTCTTTATAATGCCAAGCAAAAACATTTGTATAATGGGTCAAGAATGATTTTACCTTTTCAAAGAGCCCTGGGTGGTTCCACAACCAAGTGGCCACCAAAACTGGCCGATTATTGTCTTGAGTGCCTAATTGTATTTCTTTGACAGGATTTCTCTCTACCATATTATCTTCGTGCTCATTTTCTTCCTTGTCTTCTTCTACTAGCAGGTGCATTGCTTCATAAGCAGGTGTATTTTGGACTTCAATGTGTTCCTCCTTGTCCTGCATCCATCCTGCAGGGATTTCTTGAATTGGGAAAGAACATTCTTCACTAGAATTTTTTACCTTGCCTTTAGCTTTAGTAACCTCTTTATCTGTGGTTGTCATATCCTCCTCCAAGTTATATTTGAGGGGTGTCTTCCTGCCCCTTCTGTGGTCTGTGATGGGCTCTCCCAATCCATCAACCTGGACTTTTTCCTTATCTTCATCATAACCTTTAGTTGTGCAAGAATGATTAAGAAAAATTCCAAAACAAGAGGAAGAGTTGCCTGCTTGGAGCCAATTTAGAATATCCTCTTCTTCCTCGAAATCTATATGGGGTTGATCCTCCGATTCTGTTTCCATGCATATGCCAACTGTTTGCATCATGCTAGTGTTTCCTTGATTATCTGGGCCCTCTTCTAAATGAATCTGTGTCAGCTCTTGCCCTTTCTTTTGTACCCACATAGTGTCCTTGCCCCAATCATGAATGACACTTGCATGCCTCAGCCATGGTCGTCCAATTAAGAGGGGAAATCCTCATTCAACCTGGGGCAATCTTAAAACCACAAAATCCAGAATGAATAGATTACCTTGTACTTCAAGTGGAACTTTTGGGATCACTCCCAAGGGCCTTACTTTGCTATGATCTGCCAAAGTAACAGTGAAATTTGCAGGCCTTGAAGGATGAAGTCCAATCTTTTCCATTGTGTGTTCAGGCATCAAGTTAATGCCAGAACCACCATCCACAATAACTCCTTGAAATTCATGACCTTTGATAGATACTGTCAGCCAAGGACTTTTATAATCTGTAAGGGGTGCTTCCCCTACAATTTTTCCTTTATGTAAAACAGTAGTCTTTGCCACCAAACTTGTAGTGGAAGCTTCATCAATTATCTGCAATAACTCTGATATGAATTTCCCATCCATCTTTATTAATTCAAAAATACTAACCTCCTTTTTCATGGACTTGAGTAGTTTTGAAGCCTCTGATTCCTTGAGAGCCTGGGCTCCAGTTGACTTATCAAACCCCTCATGAGCCCTGTTGAAGGCATGCCCAATAGCACCACTGGTGCATATGAGATCTCCTTTTTGACTTGTATCTGCACCTGTGGTGACTTTATCTTCAGATGGTTCTCTGTTTTGATTCCATTCCTTAATCTTTGACGCTTGTCCTATGTCTGCTTGAGCCTTCCCCTTGCTTCTTGTCTGCACAGTCAAAGATTCTATTTCTTCTAATTGCACTACCCTGGTAGATGGTGATGGCTCATTGACCAGATCACGCACTTCTTCTTTGTGCACCGAAATCATTAGAATATGATGCCCGGATGAAGAGGCTTGATTCTTAGGACAACAATTTGTATAATGGTCTCTTGCATCAGGGCAGTTCCTACAAGGAGGGGCATTTTCTGGTAGGGTGCACCTACTTTGATAGTGCCCACATTCTCCACATCTGAAACAGATGATTGGCCTCCTAGGCCCATTTCCAAAGTTATTCCTCTGTCTAGGATTATAGTTGTTACCTTGATTTGGTGCAGCAACCATCACATTTGCTGGTGTTGGGGGTCCTCCTTGTGTCTAGTATGTCGTTGCAGGCATTCCTTTTGATTGGCATTCATGGGCCTCATGGCCAACTTTCCTGCATAATTGACAAGTCACACTTAACAGAGGACATTCACTTACTATGTGACCTTGCTTGCTGCACATGGAACACCAAAGTCCACTCTTGATGCCACCTCTTTTGAGCTCCTGCAACTCTTGTCGCAGCTGAGCCAATTCCTTTGCCTGGGCCTCCTCCTCCTTTTGGAGCTTTACTGCTTCAATCTCCCTTCTCAACCGAGCAACATCATTCTCTTCCTCTTTGTAGGGCTTATTTCTTTTTAAGCCCTCCAGCTCTTTCCTTAGTTGTATCAATGGATCCTCCATTTCTCTACCATATGTTGGTTGGGAAGAGGTTGCTCCATACTGGTACCTTATCTGCTCCAAGCATGTGGCTGTGCTGATGAACTCCTCTATGGAGGCTGTAGGTAACACTAATTCCTTTATTTTGCATTGGGTGGCCACTGGTAGGGGCTTAGCCAACCATTTCTTAATGAAAAAATCGTGTGGTGGGTCTGGCAACTTAGCCATTAGTGCTTTGGCCCGAGTCACAAACTCTGGGAAGGACCTAATCTTAAATTTTCTAGCTCTTCTATGATAATCTCCGCAGTGTTGCCATGCTGGAACTGATTTTTAAAAGCATCTTTCATCACATCCCAAGTGGTAAAATGGTTTTCAGCAAACTGGTTGAACCACTTATCAGCTAATCCCTCTAATGTGGCAGGGAAGAGAATAAAAAAGGCATCCTCCCTCCCCATTAGGCCTCTAGTCTTACATAGTGCCAAGAACCTTCTAAGGTGTTCATCTGGATCCTCTTGAGCTAGGCCTTTGAAAGAAGAAAACGTTATATTTAATCTAGAGAGTAAAGTTTCCAAGTCTACCTGACCCGCCATGCTCTTGACTAATGATGTTGAAGATAGTGGACTGGGGGACCTTCTAACAACCTTCCTTCTTGTCTGCTTGCAGGTGACCCTCAATACTTGGGACCGGGTTGCGGTCATGAGCAGCTCATAGCCCACTAAATATGAGACACTTGATAAGAATATTTACCTTTTGTTTGATGAAGTAGCACTGTGGTTCTGTCGACACTTGATCTCTTCTATGCTTTGCACTTGGTTTCTCCTAAGCTCAAATCCCCTTGGATGTCCCATCGGGCGTGCCAAATTTTGTTGGGGGGGATTCTTAGACAAGAAGGAGTTTGAGGGTTTGTAGGAGAAAAGGGAAGAGACAAGAAGAGAAAATACACCTGGAAGCTTTTGTCGATTGATTACAGTAAGACAATTACAATGTTTGAAGTACAAGACAAGCCAATACCTCTGTGCACAATCCCACAGAGTGCCCAATTACAAAATACCAAATATCCCAAAGTCTTCTTGCCGCCGACCTCCTCTGCACCAGACCTCCACCTGCTTCAAGCTTATCCTTGTGCACACCTTGCACCAAGCTTCCACAAAGGGGGACGAGTGAATACCTTCTGTCGGCACGCGCACACTGCAATGGGACCTTGAGATACTTGGGGGGACTAGCTTAGCACTCTCTGCACAATCCATTAGCCACTCTCCATGCACTCCTTCACTTCCACTTCTCTGCGTCGCACACTGGTGACTCTTGCACTTCTCCCTCTTGCTTCCTTACTCTATGGTCTCTTGCTTACTCTAAGATTAGTCCAAGAATAGACCTTGCCTTCATTTGAGTGTGTCGATCACATACGCTCCTAACTGCAATGGTATCTTGGTGCTCACTTTGATGTCCCAAGATTGTCCTCACAAGTGGCAGCCAACGACTCCCTGTTTTGTCCTGTTGTGACTTTAGAATAAAACCAAAATTTTAATGGGGGGCTATACTTTCACCTGTGCATACGCTGCTGCCGATTCACATGCCTTCACATTTCCTTTTAAGTCTTCACTTTTGCACATAAGGGGGGGGGGTTTCACCTGAACCTTTCCAAAACACTTTAAAACACACTTTGAACCTTAGGGAAATTAGAGAAAATACCTCTGCCACCTGCAATCCACTTTCTCCAATTTACCCTTTGTGGACAATTAATGTTACCGTTAGTGTCCATGTGAAAGGCCAAATGGCCACCGGACACTTCTTTGTATATGTTCTTTAATAAAACATATAGTGGCCTGGTCAGTCACAGACTGTAAGTTCGACCGCATTCGCCTCCCCCACGCTTTCAACTAAGGCGGCAACTAAGGCGGCGACCAAGGCATAGACCTTGGCATACCTTGTCATCCGAGTCACCGAAGTCACCGTTGGCGCCGTTGGCTGCGCGCGAGGGAGGACCTCAATGATCAAGGAATATAGAGGTTCCCGGTACTTCCCGGGAGGTCACCCATCCCAGTACTGTTCCCCCCAGAGCTCGCTTAATCGTGGCAATCTCTTGCCACTAAGCTACACTCTTGTGGTGTTTGAAGAAGGGGAAAGACTAAGGTTGACATTACCTTGAAAGTTTTGGTCCCTCAAAGCTTCATTTTTGCTTTTAAAGCCTATTTCTGAAGCAATTTTTGGGGTGTTTTTGGAGCCATTTCGGAGTACTTTTGCACGTAGTTCTCTTCACATAGGTCCAAGAACATCAAGAAGAGTGTTCCTTGTACTTCTCAGACAATAAATATCAACCTTTGGGGCTGTATTTTCAGCCACACTCGTAAAACTACAGGGTTGTCGAGGGGTTTTCAGTTTTGGTGGGAGCAGTCGCTGCAAATTTATGCAGGTTTTTAAAGCCTAAAACATCAGAGGTGACAGACACTTGCAGGTGTTATTGGCTAGTTTTTGGGCTGTGTATTCAGCCTTTCAGTGTCATTTTACTGCATATATTGAGCACATACACACCATGTACGCTTCTGTGGATACCGCTTATGTACGTCCATGTGGGCATTGATATGGCGGTTACGTTCTTTGCATAAAGCCTTTTACGTTTGATAAAGAGGGTCGTGGTGAGGTTTTCTTAACTGGGAGACACCCAGATGTCGGGGTCTCTTCGGTGATGCAGGTGGAAGACTTACCCAGCCTCGCCATAGGAGATGTATGATAGTTGTTCATAGGTGCTCGATAAGCCTAGTTGGCTTCTATTGGGTAACTGATTATATGCAGTGGAGTCAGTGATTCACTATGCAGGTAGACATGTCAGTACTTGCAGTTTTATGATACTTTGACACTGGTCATATGCTAATATTGCAGAGGATACTCTGGCAAAATTTTTCCAGATTTCTGGTTTAGTCAACTATATAGTGGTCGATTTACTCCTTGATACACTTATTTGTTGGTGTTTGGACTCTTCTAGCTCCATTATCATTCTATTCAGTTCTCTACGATCATGGCATCAGAGGTCTCAGGCACATCCGGTGGATCAGGGTCTAGTGCTAGCGTTCCGAGGAGGAGCTATAACTTGCAGGGCAAAGACCATTTTGAGATTCGAAAATTTGATGGCACAAACTTTGCTCTATGGAAGAATCAGATTAAAGATGTGCTGATTCAAAGAAGGCAATGGAAGCCAGTAAATGGGATTTCAAAGAAGCCTGCTGACATGGATGAAGATGATTGGGATGAGTTAGATGAAATGGCCAGGTCTACCATTCGCTTGCACCTAGCAGATAATGTTTACTTTACAGTATTAGACTGTGAAAGTGCAGAGGAGCTTTGGAAGAAGTTATGCAATACATATGAAAAAGAGACGGCATCAAATAAAGTATATCTGATGAGAAAATTATACGACCTTCGTATGAAGGACACAGATAGTGTTGCTGCTCATCTAAATGAGTTTGATGCCATATTCTCCCAGTTACAGGCTTAGAAAATGGATATGGACAATGAAATGAAAGCAGTATTGCTGTTATGCACCCTGCCATCATCATGTGATACATTTTGCACAGCTATTAGCAATAGTGCACCAGGTGGTAAACTCGTCTATGATGACATATGTGGAGCACTCTTGAGTGAGGAGATTCGTAGAAAATCTATGGTTGGCACTCAGAGTGGAGATGCATATAATGTTCGTGATTCTTACCAAGGAAAGAATCAACAACGTGGCAGGAGCAAGAACAAGGAAAAGAATGGTCAACGGAATAAGAGCAGAAGTAAATCAAGGAAGAGGGATATTGAATGCCATTATTGTCATAAGAAAGGACACATGAAGAAAGACTGTTATGCATTAAAGAATGCTAAAGGTAAAGGACAGAATGTTGATGGGCATGTTAAACAGTTACCTGCACCATCTACTTCGACTGTGAAGATTGAAGAAATTAATGCTATTTCTGATGATGCTGATGTGTTGACACTTGATAGTACTGTGCCATCTGAGGCACTTATGGCTGATTCTCTTTCCCACACCTGGCTGCTAGATTCTGGTGCTTCTTTCCATGTGACACCACATAGAGAATGGTTCTCTAATTATGTAGCAAAGTCTCTTGGTACCGTGAGACTTGGTGACTCTTACCAGTGTGATGTTGTGGGGATTGGAGATGTGGTTGTGCAGTTCATTGACGGTTCAAAATTTATTATGCATAATGTACGCCATGTACCTCAGTTATCACGCAGTTTGATGTCAGTTGGTCAACTTGATGACCTTGGTTACAAGGTGGTCTTCTATGCTCAGTCCTTTCGTATATCAAAGGGCAATATGGTTATTGCAAAAGGAAGGAAAGTTGGCTCACTTTACCCTTTATTTGTATCACAGAAAGAACACTTGTTAGCTGTTACTGAACAGCCTATGGCTTGTATTTGGCATGGTCGTTTGGGCCATATATCTCGTAGTGGAATGGAAAATCTTTCTCGTTCTGGCTACTTACTTGTGTTATCTTTCTCTGATTTTTCATTTTGTGAGCATTGTCAATATGGAAAGCAAACCAGAAATGTGCATAAAACGCACATTGACTCTTCAATTCAGCCTTTAGATCTTGTCCATACAGATGTGTGTGGTCCTATGCCCACTAGGTCCTTAGGTGGTTCTCTTTACTTTGTCACTTTCATAGATGATGCTACTAGAAAAGTCTGGGTATATCCTATCAAATCGAAGGATGATGTAATCCCTACTTTCAGAAAATGGCTTGCTTTAGTTGAGACTGAAAAAGGAACTAAGCTTAGGGCTTTACGTTCAGATAATGGGGGTGAGTATACCTCACATGAATTCAGCCTTTTCTGTCAGTGTAGAGGGATTTGTAGAGAGTTTACAGCTCCTTATACCCCAGTACAGAATGGTGTAGCTGAGAGGATGAATAGAACTATTCAAGATAGAGTAGTCTCTATGTTGCATCATGCAAACCTCTCACAAGGTTTTTGGGCAGAAGCAGTATTGACTGCAGTTCATGTGATTAACCTTTCACCTAGTACTGCCAAAGGTCTGAAAGTGGCACAAGAGTTATGGACAGGGAAACCACCATATTATGATCATCTTCGAGTTTTTGGGTGTGAAGCATATGTTCATATACCCAAGAATCTTAGACAGAAGTTGGACCATAAGTCAAAGAAATGCATTTTTCTTGGATATGGTCGAGAAGGACAATTTGGATATCGCTTATGGGATCCTGAAACACGGTCAGTGATCAAAAGTAGTGATGTCATTTTTAATGATTCTAAGATGCATAAACAGCCGATTAAGGAGGTTGAAGTGAGAAGAGTGGTGTTTGAGGATACTAGTCCTCCTATTAGCATGCATAAAAATGCTGCACATAGGGATGTTCAAGAGAATGTCCATTCAGATCAGTCTGCACATGTTCCTGTTCAGCAACCATTGAGACGTTCTGCACGCGTCTCATATCCACCTGATAGATATGTTCCAGGTTTAGATTTTGTTATGCTAACAGATGCTGGTGAGCCCTCTTGCTACAAAGAGGCTATGCAGACAGAGGATCATGTCAAGTGGGAGCGTGCCATGAAGAGTGAGTTGGATTCTATTCACAAGAATGGTACTTGGGACTTAGTACCTTTGCCAAAGGGTAGGAAAGCTTTACCATGTAAATGGGTATATAAGCTGAAATTCACATCAGATAGTGCTTCTCCAAAATATAAAGCACGACTTGTTGCAAAGGGTTTTAAGCAACAACATGGTGTTGATTTTGAGGAAATCTTCTCTCCAGTGGTCAAGATGACTACTTTGCGCATGTTGCTTGGATTCGTTGCAATGGAGGACTTAGAGCTAGTCCAAATGGATGTGAAAACAGCTTTCTTGCATGGAGATCTTACAGATGAGATCTATATGGAACAACCAGAGGGTTATGTAGTTCCTGGCAAGGAAAGTCTAGTTTGTAAGCTCAAGAAGAGCTTGTATGGACTTAAACAGTCTCCTAGACAATGGTACCAAAAGTTTGATGCTTTTATAAAGTCCCAAGGCTATTCTCAGAGCAATGAGGATCATTGTCTCTACACAAAGAGATGTTTCGTGTGTGGCGTCAGGAGCTAGTTTTACTACTCCGAGCATATCGTCGTGGAGCTCTCGAGAAGGAGAGTGCAGTGTGGTGCATCGCCATCGAAATACTTCAATTAATTGTGCACCACCTGTGCACTTTGACCCCTGCACTTTAGCACTTTGACTCTGCACCTGTTGACTTTGACCTTGACCTTGTTGGCTTTGACTAGTTGACTTTGACCTTTGACTATGACTTCAATTGACTTTGACCAACTTGACTTTTATGGGCTCAACAGATACAAATAGATTGTTTATGATAAGAATGAAGGTAGCCCCTTTACTTTGGAAGTTCAAGGAAATATTTGTCAAGCCTTAATCACACATAGTAATGAAGTGATTACAGTGTTAGACCTCTGGCATAAGAGGTTAGGTCATCTCAATGAAAGAGGAATCAAAATTATGGTGGCAAATTATTTTGCATTAGGACTACCAAATGTCCACAATCAACACATGGTTTATAAATGTGTAGCATGTTAAATGGGAAAAGTAGAAATATTACCATTTCAAAAGAAAGGGATCAAGCATCATGATTATTAGAAATTATTCATATAGATGTATGGGGACCAACAGAAGAAGGATCAATCAGTGGATCTAGGTATTATGTTCTTTTTGTTGATGATGCTACAAGATGGATAACTCTTTATGTTTTGAAGGAAAGATCAAAAGTGTTTGGAGCCTTCAAACATTTTCATGCATATATAGAAAGAATTATAGATAAAAAACTCAAAAGGCTAAGGTCTAGTGGAGGGGGAGAATATTTCTCCCAAGAATTTAATGATTATCTATGGAATGCATTCTAGAGTGATGCAAACTAATCCATCTGTGTTTTGTTTAACTTTATATACCCATCTACATCCAATTACACTTTGATCGGATGACATTGGGACCAAATCCCAAGTATCGATCTCCTTAAATGCATCTATTTCTTTTTTCATGGCCTTTTCCCAATTAGGGTTTTCCTTTGCCTCTTCATAGGTTGAGGGTTTTGAAATTGAGGCTTTTTACAAGTAGATTCAATGCTTTGTAACAAATTTTGAATCATATCCATACCTTTTTGGTTGTTTCTTCTCCTTTTTTGATCTTCTAGGAGCTTGCTTAGAGCATTCTCCACACTCTTGCATATTTTCTTTGCCTCTTGAATTCCATAGTTTGTAATCCCTTTCCCTTTCATCCTGGTCATCATCTATATCACTTCTCAAATCCTAGACCTATGTATCATGATTGCTTCCTAATTTATTAGAATCAGAATCAAGATCATGTGGTAGAGTTACCTTTTGTCTGTCTTCATCATACCAAGACATCTGATCTTCAAACACAACATCTCTACGACTTCAATAATTATTCAAAAGATCAACCACATATTACCTTATTATCTTTGGATGAGACAATGAACTTCAAATGCTCATAGCAACGAAGGTGATTACACTTAGAAAACATCCTTTTGTAGGAGTGATAAAAATAGGATTGAGTGTAAAGAATGCACAAAAGCAAGTAATAAGCAAAATATGCTTTTGGAATGAACCAAACACTCAACAATGGTTCCTCCTATTTTTTAGGAATACATAGAGATTAACCATGAGATAGAAAAACTACGATTTCTCCCAATCTGCAAGACCGAATGCTTTGAAAATTTTTAACCATAAACTAGACACTAATATCTTTCGAATGAGTTCTATGTCATCCAATTTGGAGCTTTTCGTGGAGCTTTAGCTCTATTTTTGTACTTTTATATGTGTAAAGCTCTAGGATTTTATAGTGGTAAATGATCCATAAAAAATCTTTTAAAAAACTACAATAAATGAGCATAAATAAAAGAACTCTCCAAGGCATATTCTTTCGACCTAATCCAAGCGATAGCTTTTGATGTAGATCAAATCCACCTCAAGCATATTGTATGCTTGATATTCCAATAACTATCTATCTATCTATTAGTCAGTCAGTAAGTGTGTCTATCTATCTATGTATCTATTGATCCATCCGTCTTGACATCTTCATCCATCCATCCATCCATCCATACATCCATCCACCCATCTATTTATCTATCTATCTAACTATCTATCTATCTATCTATCTATCTATCTATCTATCTATCTATCTATCTATCTATCTATCTATCTATCTATCTATCTATCTATCTATCTATCTATCTATCTATCTATCTATCTATCTATCTATCTATCTATCTGTCTATCTATCTATCTATCTATCTATCTATCTATCTATCTATCTATCTATCTATCTATCTGTCTACCTATCTGTCTATCTGTCTATCTATCTGTCTATCTATCTATCTACCTATCTATCTATCTATCTATCTATCTATCTATCTATCTATCTATCTATCTATCTATCTATATGTCTATCTGTCTATCTATCTATCTATCTATCTATCTATCTATCTATCTATCTATCTATCTATCTATCTATCTATCTATCTATCTATCTATCTATCTATCTATCTATCTATCTATCTATCTATCTCTCTATCTATCTATCTGTCTGTCTATCTGTCTGTCTGTCTGTCTATTTGTCTATCTATCTATCTGTCTATCTATCTATCTATCTATCTATCTATCTATCTATCTATCTATCTATCTATCTATCTATCTATCTATCTATCTATCTATCTATCTATCTATCTATCTATCTATCTATCTATCTATCTATCTATCTATCTATCTATCTATCTATCTATCTATCTATCTATCTATCTATCTATCTATCTATCTATCTAACTATCAATCTATCTATCTACTATGTATCTATCTATCTAACTATCAATCTATCTATCTACATATCTATCCATCTATCTTTCTATGTATATATCTATCTATCTAAACCCCGTCTATTATTCTCTCTTCACCCTTTCTCTTTCTTTCACCCTCTTTCTCTTTCTCCCTCTCTCTCTCTCTTTCTCTCTCTCTCTATGCATATGTGAAATACAAAATTGCATTAGCTCATTCTTTTTCTTTCTCTAATATTGAAGTTTTCTACCCACACATCCGAGAGACTAAGATAACTTGTTTTTGTGTTTTATCATTCGGCAATAAGCAACAAGAGAAAATTGTGTTTTATCATTTTGTGTTTTACAAAATAGTATCAAACGCCCACTCTTTCTCTCTCTTTCCCCTTTCTCTCTCTCATCCTCTTTCTCCCTCTCTCTCTCCTCTCTCTTTCTCTCTCTCTCTTGATCTCTCTCTCTCTCTCTCTCTCTCTCTCTCTCTCTCTCTTTCTCTATCTCTTTCTCTCTTTATCTGTGTGTGTGTGTGTACATATGTGAAACACAAGAATGCATTAGCTTATTCTTTTCCTTTATCGAATGTTGAAATTTTTTTCCCACACATTGGAGTGATTACAATAACCCATTATTGTGTTTTATCATTTGTTAATAAGCAACAAGAGAAAATTTTTGCTTCTTGATTACAACATAGAGAGAAAGGATGACCTTAGATATCAACATTACCAATATGTTATACACCCATCTTCTTATGGAAAGAAGTACAAAAGATTTTATTGTTTACCATTTACCTCTATCATTTCTTGGTTTTATCTTTCAAGCAAAGACAAATATATAAGAAAACGCATATGAAAAACAAAAAGAATATCTACCGGCTCTCTCTCTCTCTCTCCCTCTTTCTTTCTCTCTTTACTGCCATCAACTGTTGTGTGTGAGAACTTTAAAGTTTTTAGGTATTAGAGATTATTGCCTCATGTGTTTGTTTATATAGACATGGTTTGATAGGATGTTTTAAGAGGGATCATGAGATTAGACAACATGTGTAAAGTGTTACGTAAGCCACTTCTTACTCACACTATCATATATACAAATGTCAAATTACAATGTGGGAGAAAAAGTATCAACCACTCTATGTGAACAAAAATAGATGGATGAGTGAATGTACAAACATAACAAACATATTCAAATGTATGGTCATAAAGCTGAATATATATGAGATATGTGACTTGATAGGTTATAGAAGAGTGAATATGAGTGACAGAAAGAGGAAGGATCAGCGTGAAACTGATAATCAGCAAACCCTCATCTGAATTTAGACTATGGAAGACCCTAAGTTAGACACGTGTGTGAAAGATCACATACTTACAAAAGTAGCAAAGAATGCTAACACGTTTGCTGCCAAAAATCCTCAAACTCATATGAACATACCTTCTCGAACACCTCATCCAAATATGCATTAAGCATACATGTATTGATTCTCTTGTACCTATGCCGAATATGACTCCTTCTTATATGGATGCCACTTCCATATACCTCAAGTAGTACATGTGTGAATAAAGAGAACATGTACCTGAATTCTTAACATAAGATGCAAATCTTATGTTAAATGCCACCCAATGTCTTTGAAGTAAACCGAAATCTTCATGTAGAAGACAATCTTCAAATACATCATGTAGATGGCTGATCCACACAACCAAGTTGTTGATGGGTAAGTCCTCTCCATAAGCAAGAGTTTGAGCACACTCTTCTCCAAGAAGAACTCCATAACTGCTCGTCAACATGCTCCAAGATAGCACCATGGCTGCCCCATGTGTGCTAGAGCACCAACTCTACTGAGGGACCAAAGCTGGCGTTGCAATCGATGTAGGATGTCTAAGAAAGTGACCCAAGACTCTCTTATATAGGTTTTAAAGCTCCATGTGAAAAACTCACAAAAAAGCAGTTTATTTTAATCACATCACTTTTTAATTTGCTTTTGGTTTACTTTAAGTGAGTTTTCTTTATTTTTAAAGTTTGCTTTGGCTAACTTTAAAAATAACTTCTTGACCTATTTTTTCACACTTCTGACTACCTGATGAATGATCTCACAACATTTTTATGATCCTCATGTCGAGAGCTATCATATGAGGTTAAAACCCTAAATCAACAAAAAATTAGGGTTAGGGTTTTCTCCAAAATCTGATCTTTGATGACTGCATGTCATATACCATTGGAAAGCTCTCTTCAAGCTCTACAAGATAGGTTCATAAAGATTTTACCCATTTTTGTGCCAAAAATGACTATCAAAATTAGGGTTTTTGCCCTAAATGGATTTTGGACTAATGTGACATTGTATTCCAACAGTCCCCCCTACAATGTCATATTGCTACAAACTGAATTGGATATGTAACTTCATTCATTTGAAAACTGTCATAAGCTTCAATCTTGTAATCCCAAATTGACCTTCAAACCTTTTCTTCAAAACTCTTCTTCGAAACTGAATTTGACTTTCTTCAAACTTCAAAAAACTGATCTTGTTGAATATGAACCATAATACTTGAGAAAATATGCAAACTAGATATCCAATAGTGTATACATGAAGCAATCATTCCTTTACAACATATGTAGCATGTACTGACTTTGAACCTGTTATCTCTTGTCTTCTCAAACCTGTAAACATACACTAGGATCCACATATTTGCATTTACCTTACGAAAGGTTTCTCAACGTACTTTTGCTATGTCATGTAGATGCACTAAACATAATCAAGAACTGAATTCTGGGACTTGTGACTGACAACTCACAACTGAGTGTATTATGAACACTAGCTTGTTCACCTCTAACTATATTCAAGCCAACTCAACTCAACTCAGCTCATGAGTCTCATCAAAATCTATGATGTCATCATGTCTTTATCCTTGTTCAATCTGTATATCCTTCATACCTCTTTCCTTTAGAATCTAGTATAAACATATATGTGTGCACCTCGAAAAACGTACCTTTCTGAAACATCAAATTTCTCTTCAATAAAACTCGGGAACCTTCTCCTCAATAGGAACACCTAACATGAACTTTCTCGAGACATTCTCCTTCTTTCTTCTTCTTTCAAAGTTGGAACATAAAGAGAAACTGACAAAGGAAATATAGGAGTACCTGTAAGTATGAATCTGCATTCTTTCACATATGGCTAAAAATAAGTCTTCGTGTTTCATAAGCCCCCCTGGATGATTTAACACTAGTATCCAGAATTCTTCAAATATATCAAACTTTATGAAATCTGGAACGTCTTCCTTCATAAATCTAATTTTACATAACATTAATACCTGTTTCTGAAACAAAACATATGAACCCTTTTTATTAGCATTGTGCACATGCCAATAGCTTTCCCTTTCATTCCTCAGCTTTCCAAAAATCTAGAATAAGGTGAGCTGATCTTTCATAAAAACCTTGCTGAAAGCATTTTAGGATTCATAACCTTCTACAGCATAACAAGTATCTTCTTCTATTCCCTGCAACACTAACCTGATAGAACCTAAATCTTTGACTTACTTCCTCCAATGTTAAAGGACTTTTACAAATAAAGGATAGATATCTGACTCATAAATCCTCAAAATCTTCATGATCATCGAAGATCATCCAAGATCATACAAGATCA
Source organism: Ceratopteris richardii (assembly GCA_020310875.1). Lineage (NCBI taxonomy): Eukaryota > Viridiplantae > Streptophyta > Polypodiopsida > Polypodiales > Pteridaceae > Ceratopteris > Ceratopteris richardii. The sequence continues at coordinate 35,352,237 of CM035440.1, forward strand.
TACACGATCTTACAAGATCATACGAGATCATCCAAGATCAATGATCTCTCCAACGAAATACCTGTATAGAATCTTCTCTCATCAAACCTTCATGACATAATGTTTCATTTGCTACCTGAATGTCTCCAAGTCTCCATGCTTCTCACAAAGTTGTAAAACCTTTCCTCAAAGAAATCCTTCCCAAGAATCTGCAACTCCTACTTGAAACATAAGTGGACAAACTTCTCACCTTGAGAACTCCAAAAGATGCAAGTTGATACTTCATATCTTCATATTCTGCCCGGGTGAAATGTGATAGTATCTGCTTGACTTTCTTTTGTTAACTCCACTTCTTAATCAAGTGATAGGATCTAATGGAATACCATTTTGAATACAAGCATGTATCCAAAAATCAAGATAATCATAAAAAGTAGATTCTTCAACTGCCTGGTATATCGAAAAATCTGAATTTTCTGAAGTTTTCTGACTGAATATGAGGTAAACTTTCCAAACATAAAACCTCTCTCCAAGTCTCCAACATCTTCTACAAATACTCTTTTACCTTAAGAGTTAGATAAAGAAGAAAAATACTTCTTTGCAACTTGTCATATACCAAGTAGCTCTGTATTGACACTCCAAGAATTCTTTGGGGGAACATATAAGTTGCCTACTCAAAATCTTCAACTTGTACATGAATCATACACATATGAGTCAAAACATATAAGCTGCTTTTCTTTCTCTCAATGCAATTCTTTGTCAAATCTACTAAACCATGACCAAGTATTATGCAAAACAAGAAACTTCTTCTTCTTTAAACCATCTTCTTCACAAGATGTTCTCATAGACTTGTCTTTGGATGTAGAGGATAAAAGTAGGAAAAGTATATGGAAAATATAAGAGAAAAGGAAGTATTACTTTCCCTTTTGGAAATGTTGGACTTTCTTCTTCTGCATCTTTCTTCCACCTGATGATGATGTCATCATCTTCAAACTTCTCTTGCATACATTTTGTTATCTTCATCTTGAAGTAGCAAGCACTCTTAACTTCTTCAAATGAACTCTTTCTCTTCCTCTAATGCTAAGAGTAAGAGACAAAACAAACATGGTAATACAAATGGAAGTGAACGTAGAATCATGTTTTATTATCTCCTCATATCTCTGAATAAGAAATTCTACTTCAAATGATTGATATGACTAAATTCACCAACCTTTTTTCTAAATGATGAATTACCTTTCTAGATTTACCTCTCTACATATAAAATGAAAGCAAAAAACTTCCAACTAGCTTTACAACACAAGATTGGTTGAAAACAAAACTGATGCTTTGCATATTTGTCTTCTTAGATGAGCTTTCTTGCCATGAAAGAGATCTCTCAAAACTCTTTAGAAAAACATCTAGATACATGTTTTGATGTAGTCTTTAACTTTCAAATAATGAAACTGTATAAAAGCACTCCTTGAATTCTTCAAATCTCTTTATAATTGTTCTTCCAAGATATTACCTGCAAATGATAATCTAATAGTAGAAACTGATACCTATGATTTGATGTTGATCTGGTTCCTTCTTTTTCTCCAAACCATTGTTTTTCCTTGAATTTGAAGTAGCCTTCTCTTCATCAAGTCTTGGTCTTCAAACAATACTTTTGTAAAGTATTTTCATACTTGTCCAGAAGTATTCGGTTGCTAACACTACAACAGATCGGCCGTATACCGAGGTTTTTACCAAGGGAAATGAACACGGCTATTTTTGCCGTGAGGTTGATGTAGGTGTCGATATGCACGTCGGTACTATAGTGCCGGTATGGGCATCGGTATAAGGGTCAATATAAACGTTAGTATAAGCGTCCATAATTCCGATGCTATTATAGACGGCCATACTGACACCTCTACTGGGTGTACCGTTGCGTATACCGGCGCCCACTAGGTGTACCGATGCTTATTCGGATGACATTACTGGAAGTATTGTCGCATATACCGACGACCATATCTGCAAATTTTTTTTGGGTAGAGTGTGTTGTCTTTTGCTATAGCACCATTCATGATGTTGCTTAACAAAAGACAATACACTCTACCCAAAAAAAACCGAGTACATGTGATGTGTACTCTAATGTCATCCGAAATATGATTTCATAAAACAGAATATTATTGGACACAAAAGACATAATCAGAATGAACCATGAACCATGTACAAAGAAAGTGATATATTTCATAAATGAAGCATGTACAAGAGTGTGGCAAACCACTGTCATATATGACGCTTTTACAAAATGTGGCATAGCAATGCATTGCCATATAAAAATCAAATTTGTTGTGCCACTGCGATACACATGCAAAGAATGTTCCATATCAACAGTCGTGCAACAAAGAACATTAATGGATTGAGATAAATTCACATGAAATTATAAACAACAAGTAAAAACCAAATTTATAAATTAATCACCTCATCGCAAACGCTCCCATGAAACAACCGCACCGCGTCCCTCCAACTCCTCCAATAGTGGAGTCAATCTGTGCTGATATCCGTAAGACTCTTCCGTTGGTGTTGGAGGACGACCCATTGCCAGCTCCTGCAACAAATATACAAAACATTAGAGGAACATACATGAGAAACTTAACACAAATAAATTCAATAAATGAGATGGTACTTACAAACTCATGATGCATCGTGTCATATCCACCGCTGCCTAAATGTGACGGTCCAATCGTATCTAAACGTGTGGCTATGGCATCTCGCTGCTGGCGATATCGATCAGGAGTTTGCTGCTGCTCGTCGCGAATCAGATCCCACTCCTCAGCATCTAACCATACAGGCTTTGGTAAGCCTGCTCTGAAAGCATCACGAGCCTCTGATCGTCGATGGGACATCACCTCACGTGTGGTGTGCAGAGTCCACTCTGAACTGACAAGAGATTGTCCATCGGCTGATCGGAAGTCATGATAAATCGTTTGTGTCATATAATTCTTCCGATCTTTATCCTATTCACTCCATTTCAGCATGATGGGTGTCCAAACTCAATGGAGCAAAGATGTCATATACGTGCATGCATTGCTTTGCCAGCCGCATCCATCACCGGAGCTCCATCTCGGATACTACACACCTTGGAAACATCATGATTATGATCACCCCAAGGTGTACGTGGTGTTCCACGTGGTGTACTACAAGGTGTACCTACATCTGAGGTACTCATCCTAGGAGTAGAAGCGGGCGAGACAACATCTATCGCACTACCTCCACAACATCCGACTCCTCCAGACCTACCTGTAGATCCACTCCTAGAACCTCCTGCTCTAGAGCATGACATCGATTTACGAGATGGGCCAGATCCTGTATCGCGCTGAGGCGTCGAATGCACATGTCTACCACTAGACCTAGTAGGAGATGGCTGAAAAGATGGTCGTGGTGGAGTCACAAAGCTAGGAGACATACCTCCTGCGGGAGTAGCACCACCCGCAGGAGTGACACTGGTGGGAGTGACACCGGTGGTAGTGAGGCCGGTAGGAGTAAGGCCAGCATGAGTGAGGCCGCCAAGAGTGAGGCCGGGAGGAGTGCAACCACAAGCGATCCAATACTGTGATGCAGCGGCCATATACACGGGAGGTACCTGAGAGATAAACTCTAAAAACTGCTCCTCTATCATGGAATGAGGAGTGACGGGAGGATTGTCTCCCATTGTGCTCTGTAACAAAAGAACTCAAATAATTAGTATGTGATAATAAAGGTAATATACAGAATAAACAGAAAAAAAAACAAAAATTAGTATGTACAAGTGTTTTATTCAAATCTAGCATCCTCTTGAAGATCCGATGCACCAAGAATATCTATCTTTATATTGATGGCCTCTAAATCCCTTGCTATGCTGGTTTCTTCCTGATCATCGTCTATTACTTTGTCTTCTCGAACAATGACCTCTTCTTCTCGAACAATGACTAAATAATTCCTTGTACGTCTAAGTCCTTCTTTGTTCTCTTTTGTCCACGAGAGGTTACCAGTGCAATGTCGTTTGTGTCCATCTGCTCACTTGGGAGACCATGCGAATGGTAGTGTAGGTTTTCTAGTCGACTCCTATCAAAGGATCCATACTCTCTAACATGTGTAGTACAAATCCGTCATTTCTGATAAATTTGATACTTGCACTGAGTACAAGGACACACCATTCTCTCCTCCAGATCCAAAGAAGCCATCTGCTACAATATGGACATTTTAGATCATTTGTTTTTTTATCAAACCTAAAAATCTTACTCCTAAAAACTTAAACCTGAAATACTAAAACCTAAATACTTAAACACCTAAAGAAACCTAAAACCTTATTTTATATATATATATTTAATTAAACTATTTAAAACACTAATACTTTTTATATTTATTTATCTATATAATTGTTGATATATTTAGGTAGTGATGTGTGTGAACACTCTAGGACCGCCGGGGCACTTTTTTCCCTCTTTAGGAGGTTTTTTTCCCCCGGCTTGTATATACGCCTATTGCCCTAATGGGCTACTTATCTTTGTACATTCTCTAGTAATACATTTAGTCTTGTGTGTTGTGCTCCAAGCTTCTTCTTCTTCCTTGTGCTGTTCGCGTGCTTCCGCAGACGTCTAACTCCAACAATTGGTATCAGAGCAGGTCGTTGCTTCTTCTAAGGCGCCGTCGACACTCCTCCGTTTGTAGTCTCAGATTCGCACAAAATTTGGTGAGCATACTCAGGGTGTTTCCGAGATCAAAACAGCTTTGCTTTGTGGTGCCGAAATCGCGATCTAAGCTCGTTTCGGCCTCCGAACGCACTATCGCAGTGCTTGTGCAAGCTATTTCGTCCTTTTGTGCCAAAGGTATATACCAGTTTCTGTTCGCCAGTTTAAGCGTCTCGAAGTCTGCTACAGGTCTAGCAGAACTCGTCTGGGCAGTTCTGTTCAACTTTTTGAGATACAGTCAATTTTCTGCATCAAGGTATTTTAGTCACCGGCCATGGCTGAAATCAGTGATGTATTCCGTATGTTGGCTGTTGAGGATAAGTTGGATGGTACCAACTACCCATTATGGGCTTATATGATGCGACATGTACTGGTTGCAAAAGGATTGTGGAACATTGTGCAGGGTGTTGAAAGACGTCCTGTTACACCTGTAATGACAGGTACTGCAAATACAGGTGTTGGAGCTGATGAAGATGGTGTCGAAGATGATATTCCGTAGATTCCTGTTCGTGCTGCTGTTTCTGTTGCACCTACTGCAGAGCAGATTCGTTGGGATGGAAGAGATGCCCAGGCACATGCATTGATAGCTTTGTCTGTCAAACGTGCCATTATTCCTCACATTCGCTCTTGCAGAACAGCAAAGGATGCTTGGGATACACTTACCACTTTGTACCAGGCTAGGAATGAGGCTCATGTTGCTTACCTCCGAAAACAGTTGGAGAGTGAGCACATGAATGAAGGTGATTCGATGGACAGTTTTCTTACAAAGATCAAAGACCTGAAGGAACAATTGATTTCTGCTGATGAGGTTATACCAGATAGCTCACTTGTGTAGACCGTTCTGAATGGCCTTCCTAATTCATATCAGAGTTTTGCCTCTACTCTTCGATTGATGATGAAAGGCAATCCGAATGCCTTATCATTTGAGGAATTAGTCTCTGTTCTGTTGCAGGAAGATCAGTCCAAGCAGAACAGGTCCATTATGCGTGTTGCAGATCAAGCTTTCCTGGCTAGTCAGAAGGGCAAAGGAAAATGGAGCTCTTCTACTAGTAAGCAGAAATCTGCAAATGCTGCACAATCGAAGAACTAGGATAAAGATGAGAAGAAATCAGAAAAGCAGAAATTGTTCTGCAAGTACTGTAAAGGAAATGATCATATTATAAAGAACTGTCCAAAACTGGCTGCTAAAGAGGCAAAGAAGAAAGAGGCAAAGAAGAAAGAGGCTGGAATGGTTGTTGCAGAGGCCTCTACACCAAAAACAGAGTCTGCAAATCTTGTGCAGGAAGAAGAATGGGCGTTTACTACTGTCTGCAGTTTTGACCCATCTTCTCATGATCAGTGCATGTCTGCAGTAGACTCAGATGTTTGGTACTTTGACAGTGGGGCAACCAAACATATTACCTCGCAGCGCAGTTTCTTCTCTTCACTCAAGCCTGCCCCTATAGGGAATACTGTCACATGCGCCAATAACTCCTCTTATCCTGTTATGGGAGTTGGTAAGATCATTCTGACTACTACTGATGGTAGTTCTTTCACTTTGTCATATGCTTTATTTGTGCCAGGGATAAAAAAGAACCTGTTATCAGTTTCTGCATTAGCCAAGATTGGCTTGGTTGTGAAATTCGTTGATGACAGGTGTACAGTCCATGATCTCTCAAATGGCGATGTGATTATTGCTTCTGGCATTTTATGTCGTGGGATGTATAAGCTCATAGACTATGAAAAATCTGTCAATGATTCGGCATGTGCAGTTCATGATTCTCAGGCTATGTCAGATGCAAAGCTTTGGCATGCACGCTTTGGTCATCTGAATTTTGCTAGTTTGTTACGCCTGCAGAAATCTGAAATGGTGTCCTCTTTGCCCAAACTTGAGGCACCTAGAAAACATGTTTGTGAAGGCTGTATTTTGGGCAAAATGCAGCGTTCTTCCTTTCCAAAAGATGGTTCAGTTCGGGCTATGCAGAAATTGCAGCTTGTACATAGTGATGTCAGTGGTCCTATGCAGACACCCTCTTTTGGAAATTACCTTTACTTCGTGACTTTCATTGATGATTTTTCCAGGCATGCATGGGTATATCCACTCAAAGCAAAGTCCGAAGTGTTCATGTGCTTCAAACAGTTTTTGGTTTTGGCTGAAAATCTGTGAGCATGTAAAATGGGCACCCTCCGTTCTGATCGAGGGGGGGAATATATGTCTTCAGATTTTAATGCATTTCTGGCTGAACGTGGGATAAAACACCAGTGTACAGTGCCGTATACACCTCAACAGAATGGAGTTGCTGAACGAAAGAACAGGTCACTCATGGAGATGGCGAGGTGCATGGTCAAAAGTGAGGCTTTACCACATAGTTTCTGGCTTGAGGCTGTCATGTGTGCAGCATATGTACTGAAGAGGTGTCCCACGAAAGCGTTGCAGTCTATCACTCCATATGAGGCTTGGCATGATCACAAGCCATCTGTTGCTCATCTGTGTGTTTTTGGTTGTTTGGCATATGCATTAGTGCCTGAACAACATCCCAGAAAATTGGATGATAAGGCAGTAAAATGTATTTTTGTTGGGTACAGTTCTGAAAGTAAAGGCTATCGTCTGTATCATCCACAGACTAAACGCATTCTGGTTAGCCGTGATGTTGTCTTTGTGGAAGATGCTATTCAGCCATTGCTTTCATGTACTAAGGAGACAATTGTTAGCTCCAAAGACATGTATGATACTTTGATGCCTCTTTTTACAGGTGGACAGGCTAGCGTTGGTCCTAATGAGGCAACTTCTCAGCCTTTGCAGGCTTCATATGATGATGCAGATCATTCCATTTCTGATGCAGATTTACATGATGCACTTGTTGATGAGAGAGATGATATTGAACAGGCAAAAACTATGCCAAAATGGCTGGTGCAGACTTTGCGTGACAGCAAATTAGATGCACCTTTGTCATATCGTACTCGTTCAGGCTCTCATAGTACCTCCTTTGCATCAGATTGCTATGCTATGGCTGCATCTAGTCTCTGTGATGAGAATGAGCCTGTTTCTTTTGATGAAGCACAAAATTCAGAAAATTGGATGGCTGCTATGCAATCTGAATATGATGCTATAATGAAGAATGGTACATGGTCTTTATGTGACTTGCCTCTTGGCAAGAAGGCCATTGGCACTAAGTGGGTATACAAGCTGAAGCGTAAACCTGATGGTATAGTTGACAGGTATAAGGCTAGGCTTGTTGCAAAGGGTTATGCGCAGGAAAGAGGCATTGATTTTGATAAGACCTTTGCACCTACATGCCGTATGACTACTGTTCGGAGCATTTGTGCACTTGCAGCCCATCATGGTTGGAATGTACATCAGTTGGACATTAAAACAGCATTTTTGAATGGTGACTTGCATGAAGAAGTGTATGTTTTTCAGCCCCGTGGCTTTGTGCAGAAAGGGCATGAAAACCAGGTGTGTAGGTTAAAGAAGGCGTTATATGGTTTAAAGCAAGCACCACGTGCTTGGTATGAGAAAATACACGCCTATCTGATTGCACATGGTTTTGAGAACAGTCCAACTGAAAGCACCTTATATGTTAAGCGTGCTAATGATGTGCTTTTGATCATTGTTGTCTATGTAGACGACATGCTGCTCACTGGTCCTCTTGAGAAGCATATTGCTGATTTCAAGGCTGATTTGCATGCCTCATTTGAGATGTCTGATTTGGGGCATTTGCATCACTATTTGGGCATTCAGTTTATGCAAGTTGAAGACTGTAAGCCTATTGCCACTCCTATGGAGACAGGTTTACAATTGAGTCTTCATGATGCTGGAGATGCATTTGATGCTGTTCTCTATCAGCAGGCTGTTGGATGCTTGATTTACTTATGCATTACTCGGCCAGATATTCAGTTTGCTGTCTCACAGATGAGCAGGTTTATGCATTGCCCAGGAGTCACACATTGGAAAGCGGTTAAGCGCATCTCTCGCTACTTGAGTGGTACTCGGCTACTTGGGTTGTTTTATCCCAAGGGGGGATCACTACCGCCAGATTTGCATGCTTTTTCTGACTCAGATTGGGCTGGTTGCTATGACACTCGTGTGTCCACCAGTGGTTTTTGCTTCATGCTTGGTAGCTCATGTATATCTTGGTTGAGCAAGAAGCAGCCTACTGTGGCCACTTCCAGTTGTGAGGCTGAGTATAGGGCAGCTTTCACAGCGACTGTTGAGTGTGTGTGGCTCAGACGCCTTATGGCTGATTTGGGTGTTGGCCAGTCTTCTGCCACCACCATCTTCACTGACAGTCAGAGCGCATTGGCAGTTGCGAGGAACCCTGTGTTCCATGCTCGCACTAAGCACATTGAGGTGCATTATCACTATGTCAGGGAGAGGTTCTCTGCAGGGCAGATCAGCTTGGCATATGTGCCCACGCAGGAGAACATTGCAGACCTTTTCACGAAGGCTCTGCCTAGGGAGAAGTTTGAAGCTTTCCGCAAAGCTTTGGGCTTACTTCCTTTTGTGGAGTGATTTCCACATAGCTCGGCACTTCCTTATACATGAGTGCCAGCTCCTTGTTCACCGCATCACTCCCAGGGGGGATTTGTTGATATATTTAGGTAGTGATGTGTGTGAACACTCTAGGACCGCCGGGGCACTTTTTTCCCTCTTTAGGAGGTTTTTTTCCCCCGGCTTGTATATACGCCTATTGCCCTAATGGGCTACTTATCTTTGTACATTCTCTAGTAATACATTCAGTCTTGTGTGTTGACCAAGCTTCTTCTTCTTCCTTGTGCTGTTCGCGTGCTTCCGCAGACGTCTAACTCCAACAATAATTATCCTATTATATATATATATATATATATATATATATATATATATATATATATATATATATATATATATATATATTTCTTCATATTTTTTCCTTAAATCTTAAAACCCTAAAATCCTAATCCTAATGCTAAAAATCTAAAACCCTATATTATATATATTTATTTATTTATTCAGATTTTTTCCTTAAACCCTAAAACCTTAATCCTAATCCTAAAAACCTAAAACCCTAATCCTTATGCTAAAAACCTAAAACCCTATTTTATATATATATTTATTTATTTATTCAGATTTTTTCTTTAAACCCTAAAACCCTAATCCTAATCCTAAAAACCTAAAACCCTATTTTTTATATATATTTATTTATATATTCAGATTTTTTGTTAATTAATCCTATTTTTATATATTTAATTATATAATTTAATTATATATATTTAATTAAATTATTTTACATACTAATACTTTTTATATTTATTTATCTATATAATTATCCTATTTTATATACATATTTATTTATTTATTCAGAACTTTTCCTTAAATCTTAAAACCCTAAAACCCTAATCCTAATCCTAAAAATCTAAAACCTGATTTTATATATATATTTATTTATTTATTTAGATTTTTTCCTTAAACCCTAAAACCCTAAAACCTTAATCCTAATCCTAGAAACCTAAAACCCTAATCCTAATGCTAAAACCTAAAATCCTATTTTATATATATATATATATTTATTTATTCAGATTTTTTCCTTAAACCCTAAAACCCTAAAACCCTAATCCTAATCCTAAAAACCTAAAACCCTATTATATATATATATATTTATTTATTTATATATTTAGATTTTGTCTTAATTAATCCTATTTTTATATATTTTATTATAATATATTTAATTATAAATATTTAATTAAATTATTTAAAACACTAATACTTTTTATATTTATTTATCTATATAATTATCCTTTTTTTTATATATATTTATTTATTTATTTAGATTTTTTCCTTAAATCTTAAAACCCTAAAACCCTAATCCTAATCCTAAAAAGCTAAAACCCTATTTTATATATATATATATTTATTTATTCACATTTTTTCCATAAACCCTAAAACCCTAAAACCTTAATCCTAATCCAAAAAACCTAAAACCCTAATCCTAATGCTAAAACCCTATTTTATATATATATTTATTTATATATTCAGATTGTTTCTTAATTAATGCTATTTAAGTAAATTATTAAAACACTAGTACTTTTTATATATGTATTATATGCATGTGTATGTGTATGTGTGTATATATGTTATGTAGGTGCTAAAACCCTAAAACCCTAATCAGAAAGACTTAGACTTAAACCTAAAATACTAAAACGTAAATACTTAAACACCTATAAAAATCTAAATGTGTAAATGTGTAGATATGTGTGTGTGTGTATGTATGCTCTATTTTGCTATGTGTATGTATGCATGTGTGTATATGTGTATGTGTGTGTATGTATGCATGCATTTTTGTATATGTGTATGTGTGTGTGTATGTGTATGTATGCATATGTGTATATATGTGTGTGTATGTATGTGTGTATGAATGTATGTGTGTATGTATGCATGTATGTATATTTGTATGTGTGTGTATGCATGCATGTGTGTATATGTGTGTATGTAAGCATGCATGTGTGTATATGTGTGTGTGTATGTAAGCATGCATGTGTGTACATGTATGTGTGTATGTATGCATGTGTAAATGTGTATATATGTGTGTGTGTGTGTATGTGTGTGTATGTATGCTCTATTTTGCTATGTGTATGTATGCCTGTGTGTATATGTGTATGTGTGTGTATATATGCATGCATGTGTGTATATGTGTATGTGTGTGTATGTATATGTGTGCATGTATGTGTATGTGTGTGTGTATGTGTATGTATGCATGTGTATATATGTGTGTGTATGTATGTGTGTATGCATGTGTGTGTATGTATGCATGTATGTATATTTGTATGTGTGTGTATGCATGCATGTGTGTATATGTGTGTATGTAAGCATGCATGTGTGTATATGTGTCTGTATGTAAGCATGCATGTGTGTACATGTATGTGTGTATGTATGCATGTGTAAATGTGTAGATGTGTGTGTGTATGTGTGTGTGTGTATGTGTGTGTGTATGTATGCTCTATTTTCCTATGTGTATATATGCATGTGTGTATATGTGTATGTGTGTGAATGTATGCATGTGTAAATGTGTAGATGTGTGTGTGTATGTATGTGTGTGTGTATGCTCTATTTTCCTATCTCTATCTTCCTTTCTTTTCATCATTCTTTATCTCTCACTCTCTCTCTCTCTCTCTCTCTCTCTCTCTCTCTTTCTCTCTCTTTCCCCCTCTCTTTCTCTCTCTCTCTCTCTCTCTTTCTCTCTCTTTCTCTCTCTTTCTCTCTCTTTCTCTCTCTTTCTCTCTCTCTCTCATCTCTCTCTCTCTCTTTCTCTCTCTCTTTCTCTCTCTATCAATAGACAATAAAACAATCACTTACAAGTATGTCCCTCTTTTGGATCGTTGTCGTCAAAGCGTAATATAGGTCATCTATCATTGAATTCCAAACAATCGATGCCAAAGAACTTCTGCAAAATCAAAGAGAAGAGAAATTATAAGACCTAAAGCATAGAGAAAGACAAAGGCTAACAGTACGCGCACTACTTACCAATATCTCAGATCTAAACTAAGGGAAAGTGTGTGTGTGTGTGTGTGTAGAGAGAGAGATTTGTGTGTGTGTGTGTGTCCACAAGACAATGCAGTTCGCAATTTGCTTCGTGCATGCAAGTTCGACAGAAGACAAACAATACTCAAACACACGCAAAAAAGTGAAGGTTTGCTCTCGGATTCTCGGTGTGTTTAAAAGTCAGCCTCGGTATGTCCGTCGGTATGGTCGTCGGTATGGGTGTCGGTAACTCCTAGTAAATTACCAACACTTATACTGACGCTTATACCGACGCTCATACCGACGCTTATACCGATGCTTATACCAACGGTTGCAGAGCATACCGATGATCCATTTAAAACGGTCATACCGATAGTCACTTGACCGTCAGTATCTTTAAGTCATGTTTTCGGACGTTTATACCGGCGCCGCGAGTGACCGTCGGTATAAGCAGCGTCGGTATGCCCCTCATATGTTGTAGTGTAATAGATCATCAACTTCATACTCCACACTAATGAATAAACATGTGACTAAATTGTCTGATTCTCAAATCTCTACTCATCTAGATTAAGTGTGTATGTCAAATGTCAAATGTTAGAAGATTATCTTAAATCATATGTTGTAAACTTGGAAGTCTGGAAACCTGAGTAATCTAAGAGCCTAAATGCTCTGATACCAAAACCCTAAAGCTCTGATACCAAATGTTGGAAATTTAGTAGGCCCATAACTAATATCACAAGTCCAAGTTCCATAGGTCTAGGATCTACAACATACATTTCAACAATCTTTCAATATTGACAAAACATGAACATACCACACTTAATCACACAAATGATGAGACAAAGATAGGGAGAGATTAGAAAACATGTGTAAAATGTTATGTAAGCCACTGCTTACTCACACTATCATATATACAAATGTCAAATTACAATGTGGGAGCAAAACTCTCAACCACTCTATGTGAACACAAATAGATGGATGAGTGAATGTAGATATGTAACAAACATATTCAGATGTATGGTCAGAAATCTGAATATATATGAGATGTGACCTGATAGGTTGTAGAAGAGTGAATATGAGTGAAAGAAAGAGGAAGGATCAGTGTGAAACTGATAATCAACAAACCCTCATCTGAATTTAGACTATGGAAGACCCTAAGTCAGATACGTGTGTGCAAGATCACATACTTACAAAAGTAGCAAAGAATGCTAACAAGTTTGCTGCAAGAAATCCTCAAACTCATATGAACATACCTTCTCAAACACCTCAGCCAAATATGCATAAAGCATACATGTACTGATTCTCTTGTACCTATGCCGAGTAGGACTCCTCCTGATATGATGCCACTTCCATATACTTCAAGTAGTACGTGTGTCCATAAAGAGAACATGTACTTGAATTCTTAACATAAGATGCAAATCTTATGTTAACCACCATCCAATGTCTTTGAAGTAAACCGAAATCTTCAGATCAAAGACAATCTTCAAATACATCATGTAGATGGCTGATCCACGCCACCAACCTACTGATGGGTAAGTCCTCTCCATAAGAAACAATTTGAGTACACTCTTCTCCAAGAAGAACTCCATAGCTGCTCCTCAACATGCTCCAAGATAGCACCATGGATGCCCCATGTGTGCTAGAGCCCCACCTCTACTGAGGCACCAAAGATGGCATTGCAATTGGTGTAGGATGTCTAAAAGTGACCCAAGACTCTCTTATATAGGTTTTAAAGCTCCATGCAAAAAACTCACAAAAAACCACTTTATTTTAATCACATCGCTTTTTAAATTGCTTTGGCTTTATTTTAAGTGAGTTTGCTTTATTTTTAAAGTTGCTTTTGGCTAGCTTTAAAAATAACTTATTGACCTAGTTTTCACACTTGAGACTACCTGATTAATGACGTGACATCATTTTTATGATCCTCATGTCGAGAGCTATCATATGAGGTCAAAACCCTAAATTAGTAGAAAATTAGGATTAGGGTTTTCTCCCAAATTTGATCTCTGATGACTACATGGCATATACCATTGGAAAGCTCTCTTCAACCTCTACAAGATAGGCTCATAAAAATTTTACACATTTTTGTGCCAAAAATGATGTACCAAAATTAAGGTTTTTTCCTAAATGGATTTTGGACTGATGTGACATTGTTTTCCAACAAAAGTACGTACATGTCCTTGAAAAAAATAGCATTATCTTTAGTAACCAAAATGAATTTTCTTGCCACAAAACAAATCAAGAAGACAGGTGCAACAATCCATAGCATTATAAGAGAGAAGCTTCTTTTTAAGGAGTAGCTTTGGGCATCTTTTCCCCTTCTTTCTCTCTTTCTCTCTCTCTCTCTCAAAGTGTTTATGTACAATGGCTGCAACCTACCATTGTCATATAATAATCAAAGAGATTGCCTACCTACTCATTTATATGAAACAACCTCATGGTTCATATTTATCCTAGGCCTTCTATCTACATGTATACCAATTTTTTACCTCTCTCTTTAGTAAATAAGTTGGTTTAACCAATAATCTAGTCCTCTTGATTGAAGGAAGATAGGATACTGTGACAATTAACAACTATTTTAATTACAAACCAATAACTGCATTTTAGAATCTCCCTCTCTTTCTCTCACTCTCTCTCTACTCCACAATGGGATGTAATGTTTAATGTGCATGTAGATGCTTCTAACTTCACCTTAGGATGTATGTTAACACAACCCATAGAAGGAAGCAAATTGAATTTTCCCATTGCATATGCAAGCATACAAATAAATAAAATTGAGAAAAACTACATCACAACTAAGAGGGAAGGATTAGAAATGTTGTTTGCAATGAAGAAGTATAGACATTATTTGTTGGCTAACAAGTTTAAGTTCTTTGTAGATCATCAAGAGACCTTCTCAAACACGTAGGATAGTTAGATGGTTCTTACTTCTCATGGAGTTTGAATTTGAAGTCGTAGTCAGACAATGAAAACCCCATTTGAGAGATGATCATTTATCAAGAATTATCACTGGAGAAAAATCCCATTTAATTGATGATGTATTACCTAATAAATATCTATTTCATGTAGAAAGTATACTAGGATGGGCAAGCTCCTTGTTACCAATTTTTTCAAACATCAAAATGGATTCCCAGGCATTTAATTTTACAAAGTAAAATTTTTATTCTTCTATCAAGACATTTGTACCATGTGAATAACGTTAGAGTAGTAGAATATTGTGTTCATGAAGAAGAACAAGGCACATATTTAGAGAAAGCACATCTTTGGAATCTATGTTTCCATGCTTCAAAGGTTGTTATCTTAAATAATTTGGCAAGGATGCAAGGCCATTGGCCAACCAAAGAAAATGATTTGGAAATACACATAACACAGTATGAAAAGTGTCAAATGAATCATCAAAGAGAATTGATAACATTGTTTTGGTTCAAAGAGAATCTTAGGTGGAGTAATAATATTGTGGAACAATTAAAGAAAGATAATTTCAAGAATTCAAAAGAAGAAAGTATAGACACAAGAAATATGCAAGAACTAAGTAGATACTTTATACTCATAAAAAATGAGATATGCAAAAAAGGAATGGATGGATGCTTATGAATATGTGTCCATGAGGACAAAGACTTATAAATGCTAGATATGGCTCATTCAGGTGTAGCAGGAGGTCACTTTTTTGGTGAGAGAACTTCTAAATTAATTCAAATGTGGGTGACCTACCTTACTTCCTAATGCAAAAGTATTCTCACAAAGATGTGACATTTTGCAAAGAACAAGACAACCAGGAAGAAAAGATGAAATGCCCCTTAAGCCTTTGGTATGTGCAAGATGTTGGGATAGATGGATGGATGCTCTAAGAGACTGAGTAGGTACTGCTAAACCTGCTTTGTACCAGCCCTCTTTTGCTTCAGAGTTGATAAGTAGACCTTCTTATCTTTCCAATAACACCAAAAAATGACCTATGTGCTTTGTAAGTGATGTGTGTAATGATTGAATCAAAACAGATAACTTTGAAGTTCACAAACTCAAGAAAACCTTCTATTTTAGTCTTGACACCTGATGACTGTTTTGCTCAGTGTGACCAATACGGTAGAAATGGATAAAATTCCTTCTAGGGGTATTTAATTAGCTTAGTAAGATACCATTTGCAAGTGGAATGATGTAAAAAGATAAACTATGCTAAGAGAAATCAATCTAGCAAGTTTAGCTATACCCCCGACTTTTTAGGACTGTAGAAGAAATTGACCAGAGTTCACTTCGATGCCGATTTCTCTGAAATGGCTGAATAGAATTACTTCAAACTTTGCCAGCACGTAGATGACTTTGAGCTGAATCCAAGAAGCGTTGAAGCACTTGATTTGGTGGACAATCTAGCGAGATATTCCCTTGACAATGTGACAGACTTTTGAGTAGACTAATAGAGAACTCAGAGATTAATAATGTGAATGTATCTATTATCTAATACTTGTATACAATCCCATTGGCATGAATAACATTGCCTAATGGTGTAGGGAGGTGTAGGCTATGGTATAGTCCTCACACACACTCAAACGTAGTAGAATGAGGCTCAGGAATGATCTCTCTCTAACCCGCGACTTTTCAAGTTCATTTTTATATGTGATGAGCAAAGATTTGAATTCAAATTCAAATTTTGGCTCCCTATGATCAAGCTCCTAAAAGCTTGGAGATATTCCTTCAATCAAATGAGCTACTTTTCCATGACTCATTGTGGTAGGTGATTACAAAAAGATTCTAAGTCAAATTGACTTTTACAATGAGGTAAAGTGGTAATTAACCACTAGCATATGTTCCTATGCTTCTTCATGTATGTGTAGAATTTAAGGTATCCTTTGAGCCAAATGTGTAGGCTTGCAAATTACACCAACAGCTCCCCCTCAAGCCAAACATTTTGGCTTAAGTCTTTATCTTCAATCTTCAAGTATATCCTGCAATCCAATCATGGATTTGAACCTGCAAAGTTTTGTTCCATCCAAAGCTTTAGTCAACAAATCTGCACATTGCATGTTGGTTGATACATAGGTAAGTTGAATCTCCTTGCTTATCAACTTCTCTCTCACATAATGGTAATGAACCTCTATGTGTTTAGTCCTAGCATGATAGATAGGATTAGCTGCAAGGTGAAGAGAACTTGTATTATCTCCAAAGATAATTGGTGGCCTAGTATATAAGCCCAATTCTGTACACAAAAGCTTAATCCAAATTGCTTCTTGTGTGGCATTAGCTAGTCATCTATACTCTGCTTCTGTGGAAGACAAAGCAACAGTAGGTTTCTTCTTTGAAGACCATGAAATTGGTTTGTCACCTGCAAAAGAGATATATCCAGAAGTGCTCCTCCTATCATCCTTGCATCCTGCCCAATCTGCATCTGAATAACTTTTTATATCAATATCTGAAGTGTAAGGGAAATACAAACCATGGTTATGTGTACCCTTGAGATACTTCAAGATTCTCTTGGCAGCCTCTAAGTGAGGTATCCTTGGCTTGTGCATAAATTGACTTAGCACACTTACCCCATATGCAATATCAATTCTTGTAAGAGTAGCATAGTTCAAGCTACCCACCATACTTTGATAACCTGTAATGTCTTTGACTTCATCACCTTCATGGGCACTTAGCTTTAGGTTCACCTCCATTGGAGTGCTTGCTACTTTAGCACCCTGTAAGTGAAACTTCTTCAACATATCTTGTACATACTTTTCTGAGTAATGTATATCCCTGAATTAGTGTAAACTAATTCAAGCCCTAGAAAATACTTCAATAAACCAAGATCATTGATTTTGAACTCCTTCATCATCTGGCTTTTGATATACCTGATTCCATTGACATCATTACCTATAATGATGATGTCATCAACATAAACACAAAGATAGATTACCTTTGAATTACTTTTCTTAATGAACAAAGAAGTGTCAGCCTTGCTCATGACAAAACTTTGGTCTTGGAGGTATGTAGTTAACCTATAATTCCATGCCCTAGGTGCCTGCTTCAATCCATATAAAGCCTTCTTTAATTTGCAAACATAAGTTACCTTCTTAGGGTCCTCATAGCCAGGAGGTTGTGACATATAAACTTCTTCTGAAATCCATCCATTCAAGAAAGCATTCTTGACATCCATTTGGTACATGTTCCAATTCTTTGATGCAGCCACACTTACCAACACTCTGATTGTTGGCATCTTGGCCATAGGAGAAAATGTCTCTTCATAGTCAATGCCTTGGGTTTGTGCAAAACCCTTGGCTACCAATCTGGCTTTGTACCTATTAATTGTTCCATCAGAATTTCTTTTCAACTTATAGATCCATCTAGATCCTATTACCTTCATAGAATCCTTCTTGGGTACTAACTCCCATGTGTCACTCTCCTTAAGAGCATCAATCTCCTCATCCATAGCTTCTTTCCATTCTGATTTGGTTATTGCTTCTTCATATGAACCTAGTTCTTCATTTGACAAATCTTTGGCAAGATAAACTGAATGTTTAGTAACAAGGGATGTATCATACCCATATCTGATAGGTTTCTTGCTTTCTCTTTGAGATCTTCTGATTGATTGAGTTGATGATTCAGGTATGTCTTCAAGCTTCTTATCTTCATTTTGCTCTTGGACTTCCATGCTTTGAATTCTTTGAGGTTGATAGTGTCTTCATCATCTAAACTTGAGTCTTCATTCTGAGTAGGTTCCTCCTTTGCAAGTTTTGGAAATTCCTCTTCCAAATCATAGGGTAGTTTGACCTTCCTGGATTCATTCTCATACCAAGAATCATTTTCATCAAAGATCACATCTCTGCTTACCATAAATCCCTTATTGGTAGGATTATAAAACCTGTAACCTTTTTTATTTAAATCATACCCAATGAAAATGCATTTTTTAGCCTTTGGGTCTAGCTTACCTCTTATCTGAGAAGGAATGTGCACATATGCTACACATCCAAATATTTTGCAGTGATCTAATGATGGTCTCTTACCATGCCATGCTTCATAGGGTGTCATACCATCAAGTGACTTAGATGGTAACCTGTTTATGAGGTAAGTGGCAGTAGAAACACTCTCTGCCCAAAGATAGTTAGGTAACTTCTTCTCATTAAGCATAGATCTATTTCTTCTCTCAGCTATCCCATTCTGTTCAGGAGAATACCTTGTGGTTATCTCCCTTTTGATGCCTCTTTCCTGCAAGAAGTCTTCAAATTCATTGGAGAAGTACTCACCTCCTCCATCTGACCTTAGCCTCTTCAAATTCCTTCCTGATTGGTTTTCAACTAATGCAAGATATTTCTTAAAACAATTAAATACCTCATCCTTGTGCTTCATGAAGTATAATACAGTCCATCTGCTACAATCATCAATGAAAGACACATAGTACCTTGATCCTGAGACTGAGGGGTCTATGCTAGGTCCCAAACATCTATGTGTACAAGCTCTAGATAGTCTTCATGCATATATCCTTTCTTGGAGAAGGGTAACTTGTGAGACTTACCAAATTGACAAGCACCACACTTGTAAATCATATGTTGCTTGGATACATTAGGTATCCCAAGCACACATTGGTCCATGCACATTTGTTTCAAGGTTCTTTCTCCTATGTGCCCTAACCTTTTGTGCCAAATCTCAAGCTCTGAAAGTGTTTGATCTTTATAATTGTATAGTGCTATATTCTTTGTATCTTCCAACTCAAAAGTGAAAAGTCTACCTAATTTTTCTCCTTTAGCAATCCTCTTGAACCGATGTCTTGGGTCCTCCACATATGCTCCATATTGATTGAATCTGACCTGCAAACCTTTCTCCACAATCTGACCAACACTCATCAAATTCTTGGTAATGGTTGGTACATAGAGTACCCTACTCAACAAATTTTGATTACCATCACAAGTCTTAACATTTCCAATTTTAACTACTGAATGCTTTGTGTCATCACCTGTTTGGACTTGATGTTTACCTTTTCGTTCCTCAAGATCAGAGAGTAGTGCCACATTGCCAGCCACATGATTTGAGCACCCTCAATCAATGTAGAATAGGTGATCATCATTTGTACCTACCTTTGAAGTCATGTTCATGATCAGAAGAGAGTCATCCTGCTCCTCTATGTAGTTGTTGTAGTCCTTTCTGGTTTTGAATCCTCCTTGGTAGTTGCCATTGTAATTGTTGTTGTAATTATTGTTGTAATTGTTGTTGTAATTGTTGTTGTAATTGTTGTTGTGGCCTTGATGATGGTTGAACCTTCCTCTTGACTATGAGTATCCACCTCTTTGGTAGCCTCTTCCTCTCTGATTTTTGTAATTCCTGAAACACTCATCTGTAGTATGATTTGATAAACCACAAATGTTACATGGTGATGAGTTATAGGGTCTCCCCCTACCTTGCTTACCTCCTCTACCCCTTCCTCTTGAAGATTTACCTCTCCCTGCATAGTTGGCTTGGGAGGTAGAGCCTTCATCTTCCATCTTCTTGCTCTTGCCTTTATCCTTAGACTTCTTATCAGTGTATAGGGTAGAAGAGTTATTACCTTTGGATGTATCTCCATTTTTTGTGAGCTTTGCTTCATGTGTAAATAGTTGTCCCATGAGAGTTGTAAGATCTGGAGTGTGCATGTCCATGTAGAGATCCATTGCAGTGGTGAAGCTTTCCCATTTGTCATCAGCCTTGATTCCATTGATCACTTGCCTTACAATTTGTTCTTCTTCAATCTCCTCTCCTATGCTTGCTAACTGATCTGCAACATCTTTGATCTTGGTCACAAATTTTGAAATAGCTTGCTTAGGTTGCTTCCTTAGTGATGTGAATTCAATCCACAACTGATTTTTCCTAGCCCTTGTATTGGAGGAAAAATATGATGACAAGGTTTCCCAAGTTTCTTGGGATGTCTTACAATTTCTGATATGTGGCAAAAGAAAGTCAGAAATAGAGTTGAGTAGATATGACCTTGCCAATGCATCCTTAGCACACCATGTGTTGAGCTTTTCTTGTTCTTCCTTGGTTGGTAATCCTCTTGCTCTGAATGAGGGCAATTCCTCATCTCCTAAGATGTATCCATAGAGACTCCTTCCTTAGAGACCAAGCTTGATAGTTGTTCCTATCCAATTTGTCAATAAATGAAGGAAAACCATCTCCCATTTTACTTCTATTGCTCTGATACCACTGTTGGGATAGATGGATGGATGCTCCAAGAGACTGAATAGGTACTGCTAAACCTGCTTTGTACCAGCCCTCTTTTGCTTCAGAGTTGATAATTAGACCTTCTTAGCTTTCCAATAACACCAAAAAATGACCTATGTGCTTTGGAAGTGATGCGTGTAATGATTGAATCAAAACAGATAACTTTGAAGTTCACAAACTCAAGAAAACCTTCTATTTTAGTCTTGACACCTGCTGACTGTTTTGCTCAGTAAGACCAGTACAGTAGAAATTGTTAAAATTACTTTTAGGGGTATTTAATTAGCTTAGTAAGCTACCATTTTAAAGTGTAATGATGTAAAAAGATAAACTATGCTAAGAGAAATCAATTTAGCAAGTTTAGCTATACCCCCGACTTTTTAGGACTGTAGCAGAAATTGACCAGAGTTCTCTTCAACGCCGATTTCTCTGAAATGGCTGAATATAATTACTTCAAACTTTGATAGAATGTAGATGACGTTGAGCTGAATCCAACAAGCTTTGAATCACTTGATTTGGTGGCGAATTGACCGAGATATGCCCTTGACAAGTTGACAAACTTTTGAGTAGACTAATAGAGAACTTAGAGATTAATAATGTGAATGTATCTATTAATTAACACTTGTATACAATCCCATTGGCATGAGTAACATTGCCTATTGGTGTAGAGAGGTGTAGGCTATGGTATAGTCCTCACACACACTCAAACTCAGTAGAATGAGGCTCGGGAATGATCTCTCTCTAACCCGTGACTTTTCAAGTTCATTTTTATATGTGATGAGCAAAGATTTGAATTCAAATTCAAATTTTGGCTCCCTATAATCAAGCTCCTAAAATCTTGGAGATATTCCTTCAATCAAATGAGCTACTTTTCCACAACTCATTGTGGTAGGTGATTACAAAAAGATTTTAAGTCAAATTGACTTTTACAATGAGGTAAAGTGGTAATTAACCACTAGCATATGTTCCTATGCTTCTTCATGTATGTGTAGACTTTAAGGTATCTGTTGAGCCAAATGTGTAGGCTTGCAAATTACACCAACACAAGAGTCTTTAGCAAAAGGGGACATGACCATTGGACCGATACATCCACTAGATAAAAGCTCACATACAGAATATATTTTAGAGGCAATAGTCTATTTTTCCAAATGGGTTGAAGCCAAAGCCACTATAAAAAAGATGCTCATACAAGTGCAAAATTCTTATACGAATACATCATCACTAGGTATGGGTTACCAGTTGAGTTGGTAGGTGATAGGGGGACTCATTTGTTGAATCAAGTGATTGAAACCTTGATAGAGAAATTTATTTTCACACATAGAAAATCTGCACCTTATCATGGTAAAGCCAATGGCCTTGCAGAAAGTACCAACAAAGGGTTATGCATTGTTCTTTCGAAACTAGTGAATAGCAAAAGAACAGATTGGGATATGCAAGTGCACCATGTCTTATGGGCATAGAGAGTATCATATAGTTGCAACTACACCTTTCAATTTATTTAATGGCCAAAATGTAGTTCAGCCAATGGAATTCCTTATACCTACCTTAAGGACTAGGAGCCAATTACAATGGACAGGACATGAACTATTAGATAGACTTTTGGAATTAGAACAATTGAGAACTTCTAGAATGCAAGCAATTTTGACTATATATATGCAGATAAAAAAAGACAAAAGGCTTACCATGACATACACATCAAGGAAAAAGATTTACAAAAGGGAAACTTAGTCCTAGAATATACACTCAAGGAATATAATAGGAAATTGGATAAAGAGGGAGCAATATTGAAACAATAAAGTTGGAAAAACTAGATGGGGATATTATGCCACATTATGTGAGTGGATGTAGAATTAAAAGATACATGAAACCATTAACAACTCAAGAATGGAGAAGAACAGAGTGATCATACAAAAGAAAACAAGAAGAAGAATAGATAAGTGAAGAGGCGTAGGAAGTAGCCAAGGAAAGGATCAAGATAAACAAGGAAATAAGTTTGAATTAATGGTGTATAACATGAATTCTAATATAAAAATTAGACATCTACCAATCATTGCTATGCATTATGAGGAAACTCGAAGGGTTTTACTAGATGTAGGATCCCAAGTACACCTCATATGCTTAGAAATAATCAATCACTTCAAGAGAAGCATAATTTAGAGTACAACATTAATTAGACTTCTAACGTTATCAACTAAAACAAAATGTTCTTAGGATAGGGCAGGAAGAATCCATTGTAAACAACGAGGAATGGCATGATGAATTAATGCCTTAAAAATGACTATAAGATCAGTTTTGGATGAAAGAAAATAAAGTGTCTATTGATTTTGATAAACTCGTGATTCATTAAAAAATTAACAATAGAAAGATGAAGATATTGTTTGTAAGAGATGATGTGTGGGATTTAGAAGGAAGCATACACATCTTACAAATAGAAACTTTCAAATTTCCATTAAGAGATAATCTAACAGATTTGGGGAAAGTTATAAATAAAGAATCAATACAACATCGTATAAAGGTTTCATATGATAGTAAAGAAAAATCATGAAGAATATGGCAAACACACTCCATCATGACCATAGAAGGATGAAACAAATATAAAGACGAAAAGAAAGACTACTAGACCAAAACACAAGAATGAGGCACATCAAGAGACCCAAACCATTAACAGGCAAAGAGAAGCAAGAAACTTCATCAAATATACATAGATGAAAAACAAAGAAAGAATATTAAAAGCAAAAGGACAAAGCAAAGTGGTATTGGAGAAAAAAGGAAATAGTAAATATACAAAATACAATTGAACAACAACATGAAAAGATTACCAATCAAAACAAAACCTCGTCACCAAAGAGCCACTTAAGTACATTACTTAAGACCTCAAGTTTGCACCACAAAGAGGATGCATTGTCAAAGTATGCAATCATGAGGCTACACTACCAAGCCGTGCATTCACTACGCACACAAAAGTTAATTCCATGAACGGAGAAAAAGTATTTTCATTCTAGCACAAAGAGCTAGGAGAAGACAAAATAGAAGGAATACTTGGATCTTGCATGACCTCTTAGCATTAATTTTAGATTATACACACACACACACATATATATATATATATATATATATATATATATATATATATATATATATATATATATATATATATATATATATATATGTATATATATATATATATATATATATATGTATGTATATATATATATATATATATATATATGTATGTATATATATATATATATATATATATATATATATATATATATATATATATATATATATATATATATATATATGTATATATATATATATATATATATATGTTAGTTGGCCGCCGGATTGGGACAACTGTAACGGAAAATCTTTGTAAAACACGCGCGAAAGGTGGTTACGTGCAGAATTGTAATTTCTTATATAAAGCAATGTAAAGAGATGCTACATGACGATTTCCTTGGGAATCACCAGACTATTCATCTAGGTGATTGCGAGAACGTTAATGTAGTCTTGTTGCAAACCCTTGAGTGGTCTGAGTAATCTGTGCACCTGTTTGGCTGATCTGTGTCCGTACCTGTGGTCTGTTAATCTTTATTGCGGGTGTGAGTTACCGTAGCTTGCTGTAAATCTCTGAGTACTCTGGTTATTGTATACGGTTTGCATCATGTTGACTGTTAGTACCGTGGCTTCTACGTGACGGATGGTGAAGTCACCAGACCATTTTTCGGGTGGCTTATTTGCGCAATTACTGTGGTGATTGTCTAAGTTTTTGCGTTCCTCAATGTGTGTTGTATGCCCTTGTGTGTTGTCTGCTTGTGCGAAACTTGAGTTAGCACTACGACTCGTCTAAGGGCTAAACGGGGACGTACTATGTAACTGGTGGATAGGTTGAATTCCTTGTATCGATCTGATGGTTAGTATCATTACTGACGCAGGTGTTAACCTTATAACTGTTCAGTAAGCTCACTCGGGTTGCTGATTTGAGCCCGTGGTCTTGCAGATCCTTTATGGGTTTGATCTACTAGTGAGTGTGCAGTGATGTCGCTATATTAGTAATGTGCGGAAATCTGTTGAGTAGAGTTTGTGTAACTACGACATGGTTTTGAGAACCCTCAATTGTATGAGTGTAGCAGCATTTCGGTATGAAGTGGAACCCCCATGTATCAAATACGGGTAAGCGATTAGCCTGGGAAAATTAAGTCTAAGGGCCTCTGTCTCTACAGACCCCTTCCACTCCCAAGAACCCAATTGGAGGTTTCCCACACGTTCTGATAGTTAGTGCGTGTGGGAACCCAAGTTAACACTGGCGATCTTGCTGGGGAAGTGGCATCAAGATTTCCATTTACCTGTAGGGAAGTGACATTTAGGATGTTCGCTGATTGACTGCAAACAAGGGTCATATATTTTGGACAACCGTAAAGAAGAATAGTATGTGTAGTATATGCCGGTTACTCGATCCGGTGAAACGTATCCTAAGAACAAACAGCCATGGATACCTAACCTACGGAGGACACCTCCAGGAGGTAGAAGTGCGGGAAGGACCAACCCAGTTGATAAGACAACAAAGGACGTTTTTAGCGATTCCGGTTATATTCCGGTAGAACGCACTGCATCTCTGATAGATTCTGGTAATATTTCGGCAGAGTCTGTCAAAGATATAGGAACTCCAAAATCTACCAAGACGCATCCTGAAGTGAGTTTAACCACGTTGATTAAAGATTCCAATTTGTTGACGAATAGAAACGCATTTGCCAAAGAAGGCAGTAAGGGAAAGAAAGTATTCTGCACTGGCAAAAAATCGACACCCTCCGGTGGCATTTCAGTACAAGTCACTGAGAATTTATATTTTTCCAGCGATGATTTCTCATTTCTTGGTGAATCTTCAGCCCAGTCACCGCTATTAGGAGTAACCCTTCCTACGTTCGACATCAAGAAGGAAGGAAGTTTCCTTGAAACCAAGATTCGTAACATACTGAGCAACATTATCGAATCCGAAAGTGCACAAGCCGAGGAGACAGATTCCAAAATTTCAGATAGTCAGCCCCGGGATACCGGAGATAGTCATCATATAACCATCAGCACGTTGAACGGACAACAACAACAACAGCAACAGTTATGTCCACCCAGGCCGCCGCCGATAGGAGTAACATACACTAAATTTGGTGGATTCCCAGGAGATGACCCAGATGCGCATGTACGCACTTTTGAGATAAGTTACGCAGTGCTCAATCATCCACCTGATCCGGCGTATAAGGCTATTATTTTCGAGTCCACTTTGGTCAATGAAGCCGCTAGATGGCTTACAGAGTATGATATAAATCATTTCGACACCTATGAAGCAGTAAGGGATGCCTTTCTACAGAGATTCAGGCTAAAAAAGAACCCAGCTGAAATCTTTGATTATCTGCAAAACAACAGGTAGAAGATAAATCAAATAGTGCAGGAATATGCCACCCTATTCAGAACGCACTTGCGGCAATTGCCACCAGCACATGCCAACCTGCCGGATGACGTTATTACTCAATGGTTTATCAATGGCTTGACTCCACAACTCAAACAGATTATGATCATACGATGTGTCGGAGCAATGACGCTGGATGTAGTAATTGCAATGGCTCTGCAATTGAAAAACAAGGTTGAAGGATTTACAAAAGATCTGGAGTGGTTAAAGGCGAACAAAAATATTGCAGAAGATCCAACCAGGCAGATGTACTGCACCATATGCAAGAATTCAGGCCATAGTAGTGCCACTTGTGCACTTAATCAGCTATTCTGTGCCATCTGCAACACCACCGGCCACACCACCAAAAACTGCGCATACAACGCTAAAGTACAAGGAACAGCGACTGTTAATGCTATTATACAGGAACCAGGACAGCCAGCCAATCACTATGTGCCACCTCAAATGAGAAACAACCAACAACAAGGCTACCGGAACTTTAGAGGATAGAGAAATAACAACTACAACGCAAATCGATGGCAGACCGGACCGACACCAGAAAATCCCAATTTACCACCACCGCGCTGTCATTTCCGTGGTGAATTTGGTCACATTAGAAGATTTTGTAAGGATGCCGCTGAGTACGATCAGAGGAAGAAAGAACGACAAAATCCGATGACAAATATGGTACAAATCACACCAGTAGAAACATAGGTTGCAGTAATTCAAACCCGATCCGGTAAGCAACTACAACCAACAGCAGAAATATTTGAACCTGGCATTAGAGAACAACAAAGGATCTATGATAAAGCGAGTCAATGGACCGTTGTGGAACCTCCAGTATTTCCAGACCCTATTCCGGTGACCCAAACTCCAATAGCCCCGGAAGCACCACAGAAACAGGATTCTAGTTCGACAGTAGGCACATCATCATCAGCAGAAACATCATCTTCGCCTAGCGGATCATCTCCAGAATCTGTGGAAAATACAGTTCAGACACAGAAGGCCTGGGAAATTTTATCTAAGGCATCCATTACTCTTCCTCTGGCACAACTACTTGCACTAGTACCAGGAGGCCGACAGCAAGTCCAGCAACAATTCAGTCCTGTACCGTCTTGCATTTCAGCAACATCAACAGTGCAACCAGAACCTGATTCTACGGTTGATCATTCAGTTCCTCTGATTACAGTATGGTATAAAAATCATAAAATCACACAAGTATTAATTGATGGAGGATCCGGTGTCAATATTGCTAGTGCTGCACTGTGTAAGAAATTAGGATGGACCGAAATTGAACCAGTCCAATTTTTTGTAAGAATGGCTGACCAGTCTAGAGTCCATCCAGTAGGACTTGTCCGTAATGTACCAATAACTTTGCAGGGAACCACGTTTAAGATGACCTTTGTCGTCTTAGAATTGCCGGAGTCCACCCTGGACTACAATCTTCTTTTTGGTCGCCCTTGGCTGAAGCAAGCTAAGGTGATACAAGATTGGTCTGCACAGGAACTCACGTTCAAGGATAGTCATCGTAATTATGTTGTAAAACTAGATGCTATACAGCCTTGTGATTTGTACGCTAGACCATATTTTGCAGAACCAGTTCATTTGATTTCTCTTACAGGATGACTAAAGGGCTTCCAATAAGTCAATTGGAAGTGGATGCAGTGTCCTTATCTAGAGGACCTTGGTTCTTGGATTGTGTAGAGCAAAGGAAGTTGTGCAATTGGATTCATAACAAGAAGAAGTTCTAGAACTGGAACAAATAGGAAAAGAGTTGAAGGATTTTTTGAAGATAGTCAGTAAACACATTTTCATAGTGAAGAAAGGAAAGTTCAACTACACCAAGCTATGCTAGGAGTTTTATAACTTCCATAGATGAGCAGCACCATATAAGAGGTGGAAGGTAGTGGGCTGCACAAACGTCTTGAGGAACCTGTGTTCTTCATAGATTTTGAAAGATGTGAATAGGGGAAGCCTTCATTATAGGAAGTAAAAAGAAGTAGAAAGGCTTTTTTTTTTGCAAAGTTAAAAATTTTGAAAATGAAATTGTAAGCATCACAATCGGGGTAGAACATATCAAGGCTGCCTCAAATGTCTACCCAATGGGAACCAAGATTGATGTGCCTTTTGGTAAAAAGAATTCAGCCACATATGCTAGATTCTATCATGGACACAAAGAAAACCATCTTGAACTTTAGATTCCATGTCCATTTCTATATCTCATCATTGGCTCAGATTTTAGAGAAACTAATGATTCCATTGCATCCGAAACATGCCAAAACCCTAAGATCAACTATCTGTTTGCTGAATTCTGACACTCGGAGGTCCTGATTCAAGTCGATGACATCATGATGACATCATCAAGTCGCAACCGCCCTTGGGAACCGCTTTTGAAAAGCTATATAAGGAGGGGTTGGCCACATTCATTCTCAGTCTTGCCAATACTAGTCCTAGGAGCTCAAGGAGTCATGACCACCAAGTAAGTACTCTCCAAGTTCCAGTTCTTGTTCTTATCTTGTTCCTTGTTCCAGTCCTGTCTAGTCTTGTATCTTTGACATCTAGTCTTGCCCTCTTGTAATCTTGTAGTACGAGATCTTGTCGAGTTCTTTCTTGTATCTAGTTCATCTCCCAGAAGGGAATTCTTGTAATCGAGATATCTTCTTCCATACCTATGGTCCCAGGTTGTGGGATCTCTTGTATCATCTTTATTGCTACGACAAGATGATCGATCCGTTTCAAACTATGCCTTGAATATCAAGATGTTGTTTCGTGGAACTACATATCAGGAAGACTACATGGTTAATCAGTTTCGAAGTGGCCTCAATCCTAATGTCAAATATCTCTTGCTATTCATGCCTCAAGCAAACACCTTGGAGGATGTTATCAATCAAGCAATTCAATGTGAGAATCAGTTGTTAAAAAGAAATCCAAGTCCAAGAGTCAGAAGTCTTGAACAAAGAAGACACTATTCCTCAAGAATCTGAATCAAGAATCTTTGAAGCCCAAGAAGTCATTACAACTGATATGGAGCATACACATTATGAAGATAATAAGAAGGTAAAGGACAAGGAGTTCGTGTTCAATCAAGGAGGTGTGCTTACTCAAGAAACTCCATCAAAGATCTTGAAAACACTACAAAGCACCACTAATAGCTCAAAGGACCTATCTTGTGATGAACCTAAGGAAGCTCAAGGGAGACCCAGTCCTTCACCACCTTTCAAGATTAAGGATCATGAAGAATTCAAGATTGATCATATCCTAGATTCAAGAATCTATGGAGTACAATTGGAAGACTTTAGTCATTGGAATGGGTATGATGCTAGTGCTCGTACTTGGGAACTTACAAAAAATATTGAGAGAGCAAAAATCAAGGTTCGAGAATTCCATAATAAGAATCCAATGAAACCCAAGCTAGAGAGCATGGCCGCTCCTCGTGGAACTCGTCGCTTGAGGGGGAGGTGATGTCATGGACACAAAGAAAACCATCTTGAACTTTAGATTCCATGTCCATTTCTATATCTCATCATTGGCTCAGATTTTGGAGAAATTAATGATTCCATTGAATCCGGAACATGCCAAAACCCTAAGATTGACTATCTGTTTGCTGAATTTTGACACCCGGAGGTCCTGATTCAAGTCGATGACATCATGAGGACATCATCAAGTCGCAACCGCCCTTGGGAACCGCTTTTGAAAAACTATATAAGGAGGGTTTGGCCACATTCATTCTCAGTCTTGCCAATACCAGTCCTGGGAGCTCAAGGAGTCGTGACCACCAAGTAAGTACTCTCCAAGTTCTAGTTCCTGTTCTTATCTTGTTCCTTGTTCTAGTCTTGTCTCATCTTGTATCCTGGACATCTAGTCTTGTCCTCTTGTAATCTCGTAGTACGAGATCTTATCGAGTTCTTTCTTGTATCTAGTTCATCTCCCAGAAGGGAATTCTTGTAATCGAGATATCTTCTTCCATACCTATGGTCCCGGGTTGTGGGATCTCTTGTATCATCTTTAGTCCAGTTTTCCATACCTATCGGTCCCGGGTTGTAGGACGTCTTGTATCAATCACATATTCTTGTATTATTTTCCCTACGTGGGTGTTCTTGTAATCATAAGTGTATTTGCGAAATCTTTTCTACTATAGTCAGAGAGCACAATCTAGTGCTCCCCTGACAGATTCACAAAACTCTCTGACTTCAAGGACAAAGCAAATGAGGAGTAACCACATCAAAATATTTTTACAACTTTTGTGTTTTCCAAGGTTGTCCAAGTATACTATGCCACATAAGCCAGTCAACCTTGTGAAGTTAAACAACAAAGGTAAAACAAAAACCTTTTGAGATATGGACATGGCACCTTACCTTCATGAGCAACTAAAGGAAGCACCCAAGCACTAAGAATCCAAGAGATTCATGAATGGAGGCCAATTACTGACTAAAATAATTTACCATGTATTGGACATTGAAGAGAGGCTAGAATTAGCTCTTGACGCAAAGGTATTTAGGAGTGGAGTCAAAGTCCACTTATAATAGTATGTGCTAAGAGACAAGGAGGAAAAGAAAAGAATTGGTAATGGAAGTAACACAACCCATGAAGAAAAGAAAAGTATATCCAAGCAAGATAGAAATGGAAGTAAGAGAAGCTACTCAGGAGCAATTCAAAAAAAAAAAAAAAAAGAGTACAAGTAGATATAGAGCCACACCCTCCTCAGACTAGCACTAAAAAACTATATTCATATCTTATGCAGGGGATGTTAAGAGGGTTGCATATGTAGCCTAGTATCAGAAGATACTGGAAGACTTTTCTGACAGAGCTATAGATGGGAATCAACACAAATTGGAGCATTATGAAGAGCTTCGTGAACAAATGATGAGTTTAGAAAGAGAAGTAGTGTTTGTCAAAAAGGAAGCTGCACTCTTAGCATATTTCAAGGAACTATAGGAACCACCTAAAATTAGGAACACAATTGTAGAATTAGTCAAGAAACCAAGAAAGAGGACTAAGAGAAAGTGAAAAATCAAGGGGAAATTGACAAAGCAGAGCATAAAATTAATGGAGCTAATGGTAGTACCAATCAAAGAAAATTCAGAGCCAAATATGGATACTCACATTGAAGGGTTTCTATTAAGATGTTTGACTCTATCAATCCCCAACATTCCTATCAAACTAGTTCATACTCAAATACAAAATATGAAAGAATTGGAGAAGAAAGTAGAAACAAGGAAGGAAGGTACTTCAAGGGAAATAGAAATGATTTTGGACGAAGAAGTAGTTGAAGCATGCCTCATCTAGGATTATGAAGAAGAGAAGAAGAAAGCTTTCAAAAAAAAAAACCAGTTATCATGAAGAAGAAGAGGATAAAGCTACAACAATCACAAAAGAAAAGACAATTGAAGAACATGGTGTGGTGATGAGCCACATAACAATGTAAAGTCCAGATAAAAAATAATCAGAATATGGTGCTAAAATGGAAGAATTAGAAGAGAAAGAAGTAGAAAAGGAGGAGTCAATACATGATACAATGGTAGAAATTCAAGAAGAAATGAAAGACATTCAAAAAGAAGACTCACAATTAGATGTGGAAATGATAGATGTACTTAGTACAGAACAAGAATAG
Organism: Ceratopteris richardii; assembly: GCA_020310875.1. NCBI lineage: Eukaryota > Viridiplantae > Streptophyta > Polypodiopsida > Polypodiales > Pteridaceae > Ceratopteris > Ceratopteris richardii. Next base: position 35,384,588 of record CM035440.1, read on the forward strand.
TTAGAGGAAACACAAAAAGAAGAGAAGGAGCATGAACAAATCATAAACAAATAAGCAAATAAGTAGAAGATGATAGAGAAGAAAGAGATAAAAAGTCAAAATGAGAGGAATCAAATGAAGATGAGTAGAACTATAAATGAATAGAAGTAAAGCAACTAGAATCTACCACACAGATAGAGAGAATTCCCAAAGATATTAGAGGAGTATGTGAGATCATTATGAGAAACATGGAGGAAAACCTTCAATTAGAAATATCATCATGTCTAGTTTTGTTGTAGAGTCATACTTCATTAAAGGCAGTAAAGTCATAGAAGGGCATAAAAAAGAGAAGAGCACATTAGAAGAGGAACTGAAAGAGGGCAGAAAAGGGATTGAAAAGTACTTAGAGAGATCAATGGCCCTAGAGAGAAAAATAGTGCAAAATAAAAATACAGTAATGTTTTTGGAAGAAAAGTGCACAAAACAAAATGAAACCATTACTAAGATGGGAGAAGATATGAAGAAGTTGGAGTCAAAAAATAGAGTACTACAAACTTCATATCAAGTACTCTTTAAAGACAAAAAGAAAAAATTCAACAAGATTTTGACAGAAGAAGGGCACATAAAGGTAGAAGTAAAAAATTCAGGAATTCCAAATGAAGAACTAGAGAAGTTGAGACAAGAAGTATATCTATTTAGAGAGGAGTTAAAGGATACTAGAGAGTTTGAAAAACAATCTAATGTGCATGCAGCTAATGCCATGAGCGGATATAACAACCTCAATGGGAAAGTAGAAAAAGAAAGAGATATATGGGAACAACAAAGAGTCAAACTGTTGAAGGAAATTTAAGAATGCAACGCTAAGGAAGTCATTCAAGAAAAGGAAGCACCCACAAAGGGAGTAGCTCGAGAAAGACCAATTATTAAAACTATGAAATCTCTCTTGTGCATGAAGTGTATGAAGAAGATCCAAGATCTATAGAATAGTTGGATGAGGAATCAAATGAATTTATACAACAACTGCTCACATACAGGGAAGAAAAGATCAAATACATGAGAAAAATGCATGATCAATATGAGAATCAAATTGTTAAATTTTCTCTAGAGAATGGAGTAATCCCAAATTAGCATCATTGGGCAGCTAATGGTCTAGGAATATCATTTTTTATGGTATTCAAAAGTATAATAAAAAATATCAGATTTCCAAGGTAGATGTGCCACCAAATGCATACCTAGAATATTATGAGGACTTAGCTATCATAAAAGAATTATTTGAAAAATCCAATCCCTCATTGAGGAACAGATGGTCGGACATAAATAAAGATTATAGAAAAATATGGAAGGAAGATCTAGTACTATTAAAGATAAATCCAACCTTTTGTCCAATAGCAAGAAGATGAGATTCGGCCATCTTTTGGAAGAAAAAAAATGAAGGTCAAATACTAGCAAAATGGCTGAAAAGGATCTTGGCCAACTAGGAATTACATCCTTAGTAATCCTAAATCATTGATAGAAAATTTAAATTAATATGTGAATGACTCTACCTATGTACAATTAGTTAGGGTTTTGAAAATAATCATCACTTGTAAAGAAACCATTAGAGATACGGACTTAAGAATTATGTTTGATGGAATATTATAGCAAAATCGTCTTCATGGGAACCCACTATGTACATATATTCAAAGATACATTCGATTATGGAATTTTTAATGAGAATCAGGAATCTTTTGAAAACTCTTACTTCTATTGACAACCACATTAACATCATATGACGCAACTTATACAGAATACATTAAGACGGATGTTATAGATAAGCCCATAGGAGTTGTACAATGGAGGAAGGCTCTTTTTGAAATGGTTGATGACTTGAACATCACAGAGAGAAATAGTCCTTTTGTCAAGGATGACAAAGGGCAAGGAGACGATGTATGTTGAAAGAATATCTTTTTGATAAAGAAATATTTTGTATTTTGTAATCTAGAAAGTTTTGATGGATGTATAAATGAAGAAGATTCTTCCTCAAAAGTAGAAGTAAGTTATGTAAGTTTTTGAGAACTTTTAGAGCTCTCTAGGGAGTAGAAAAGTAGATTAGAAGCCTAGAGAACCTAATTTCAAGTGTAAAAGAGGACACTTGGAAAAGTATATAAGTTAACATATGACTCATTTTTGGGGATGATCATTGTTGCAGAGCTAAAGAGCGCAGAAAGCAGAGAAAAAAGACGGGCCCCCAAATTTTTCCGATTTGGACACCCAATTTTTTGTAACATAACCACTTTTGTACATATTTTCCATTGTAAATGCACTAGAGGAGTCCTCTAGATGCATCCCCTCAGAAGATTAGTGAATTACCCATGTATATTAGTAGGAAGTTAGTATTTTAGTGAATAAAGTGCCGGTCTCTTGTGTGAAAGGACCAAACTTAGGGCACTAGTATATAAGTCAAAAGTGACTCATTGTAAAGGACTTCTTGTCATTGTGAAGAAGAGCACTTCTGAAATTTCGAGTTTGCCTCTTTCTTGCTGATTTTGATCTTCATTTTGCTCATGTATGTGTGTGTGATGCTTGAAATGCAAGTGTAGGACTGTTGTCTACCCCTTCCCCCTTGTTTTGAGTGGCTGTAGTGCGTGCGTAAGCTAGGAGAAGCAAAAACGCGGGTGTTAGTAGTTCCCGTAATTCACTGTTTCTGCCATAACTTGCAGCAGAGTGGTCAGAATTGAGTGAAACCACCACCGTTGGATTCGTCTCGTCGAGAGCTTCGAAACGAGTACCTATTGTCTATGTTCGGAGTTCAGGGCAGGGAGAAAACCTCAAAAAACCAAAACTGCTGAAAAGAGGCTTGCGGCAACACTTCCAGTTTTTCAGTAGGTGTGGGTAGTATTAGTCTTTTCTCATGCTTGGATAGCTAACTCACTTCATTTTCTATCACGTGTGCACATGTCTTCATACACTTGGTAAGTCACTCCTTAGGATTGATAATTAAATGTGTGAAAAGAACTCCACTATATGCACTTGTATGGCAATCGAGGTATAGTCTCATTGGTACAAGTCCTTGAGTCATTGCGGCTCAAGTACACACGTTTTTGGCGCCGTTGCCGGGGAAAACACTCAACCAAGGTGCCTTCGTGATGGTTATAGACCGAGTGTGATCGAATCGTACTTGTAGACGCAAATTCGCCCATTGGCAATTAGTCATTCACTTCAGCACTTGTCACTTCTCATCTTAGAGGTGTGTGTGATAAGTTTTAGGTTTAGGCGTAGGAGGAGGGAAGAGAAGGAGGAGTTAGGGTTAGTTTAGGAGAGGAGTAGAGAGGAGAGGAGAAGGAGGAATAGGCAAAAAACCCAAAAAATTCACCAAAAATAGACAAAAATTTCAAGTTCTGTCCCAAAAAGTATAAAAACCCAAAAAATTGACTCATTTGACACTTGCTGGAACTCTGGTATCGTGAGCGACAGCGACCGGTATCGTGGATCTGGTATCGTGCGTTCGAGGCTGTTACAGTGAGAGTTTGAACCCAAAGGGCAAGCTAGAGCAGACAAAGGTGAGCCCTTATCAAGATCATTCACTCAAAGCACTTGAAACATGCACAAAACGTGATTAAAACAGTGCGCAGTATCGCGGGGGGGATAAGGAGAAGTAATTTCTGAGTTGTTGTGTGATAGAGAGGCCTAGAAGGGAGGAGGAGTGTAAGAGCGGCAAGGGGGTGAGAAAATTTCCACATTTTCTTGTGATTTGGCTTGAGTATCGCGATCGGTTGAGTTTTGGTATCGCGATACCAAAACTCCCTTGTATCGCGATATTCGCCGTCAGTATCATATCGCTTGATACCTAACTTGGTATCGCGATACCGCACTGGTATCGTGACCCTGAGTTGGTATCGCGATCGCACAATTGCGGTAGTATCGTATCGCTGGTCATCGACCCTGGTATCGCGATACCATTCTGGTATCGTGTAGCCAAGTCGGTATCGCGATCGCGCTTACTACAGTGATATCGTATCGTCTCCCACTAAGGACAGTATCGCGACACCATCGTGAGATCGTATCGTCTAGGGTCTCTAGTATCGTATCGTTGTGTTCATAGGGAAGTATCGCGATACTATACTTAGTATCGTATCGTCGAAGTTTAAAGATCGTATCACGACACTACTCAGGTATCGTTTCGTGCACTCACTTGGACAATATCGCGATACTGTCACAGGTATCGTATCGGTCAAATTCGGTGGTATCGTATCGTTTCCTCCTAGAGTTAGGTATCGTGAAATCACACTGGTATCGTATCGGCAGAAGATCAGGTATCGTATCGTTGGAATCCTTTGGTATCGTATCGTCATAGTTCCAGTATCGTATCGTGTGCAGCAGGGGTATCTTATCGTCTGCTTCCCAAAGTAGTATCGCGACACCACACTGGTATCGTATCGCCTCTGTGCCTGGTATCGTATCGTGGGCATGGTATCGTATCGTATCGTGTGATTGTCCAGTATCGTATCGATTGGATTCTGGTATCGTATCGCAGTTAAAGCAGTATCGCCGAGAGCAGTATCGTCAGGAAGTGGTATCGCCGAGATAAACCCTTTCTTTAGTCAGACACTTTGAGCCTTTAGGAGAGCTAACCAAGGGGAATCTAAGAAGAATAAAGAGAGGCCTCAGAGAGTGAATGAACTTGAAGTCAGGAAGAGTTCTAGGTAGTAGAAGGAGTGTCATATCCTCAGTAGGGAGTACAGCCCAGGCTAGTCATCACTCAGTCTACCTAGAAACTTCCAGTGACTCGGAAGAGGAGCTACTTATGGCTTCAGAAGACATGCAAGGACCTACACCAGCAGGAAATTTCATGACTACTGTTGAGGGAGATTACCGTACCTCCTTACAATATGTATCCACAAATGCCCAGGAGATTCCAATCTACCTGGATGGCTTAAACAGGTCCGTTGCCAGAATGGCAACAGCACAAGATGTCACCATCATACCACGACCAGCTGTCAAATACGAGGGAGGTGCTTACATTGACAAAATGGGTCACATCTACATAGTAACTGAATTTCCGGAGAGGATCAATGAAAGAGGAGAGTTTGTGGATCCCAACAACTCTGAAGAGTTAGTGACCACCCCTAGAGGCAGATCACAAGTATCACGGGTCTTGAGAGGAGACTTGATACCTCAAGACGACTACTTGTTGGAAGTCTACATGATTCACGGAGCAGACTTATTGCTTCAAACTGACGTACCTGTTCAAGGAATAGGAGAGAGTCCCATGACATTCTATGAGTTGAAAGACCCAGATGACGAAACTAGACTCACTTACCTAGATAAGAGCCAAAGAAGATATTGGCCTGTAGGTGCCCTAGACAGGGCTCGGCTGAGATATATGGGTGCGCCTGTATTTCCTCAGAGGGAGCAGGCAACTACCTCACAGAACCCTTTTGGAGATCAACAAGAGACGGAACATACCACATCAGGACAGACCAGTCAAAGAAGTGTGCCCAACCGTACTCATGTACAGTTTGCAACTCCAGGAGTGCACACACACAATCAGACCCACACAGGGATGGGGAACCATTTCTGACCACCGGTCAGACCACGACCACCTGTGGGAGGGCAGCCAGGAATGCCTCCATTACGACCAGCTGCCCCAGTCTTCCCTGTAATACCCAGACCGCCTGAACCAATGAGGAGATTGAGACCAATCCAAGTAGCTAAGTTTATGAGAAACCATTATGATGGATCAGGGGAGCCATATGACCATATTGCCGAATTTAAACAAGTTCTAAGAGCAGAACAAGTAGAGGACTTCTTTGTGCAGTATGAGTCTTTTGGACTCACCCTCACAGGAACAGCTCTAACTTGGTTCCAACCTCTAGATCCCAATCGATTTGGAAACATGGAACAATTCTTTCAAGAATTCATCGGAGAATTCACAAGGAGAGGGATTAAACACAATTCAGCTTCTTTAATCCATAGCTTTAAACAAAACCCTAAGGAAACTGTGAAGACTGCTGCCCGAAGATTCAATCAATATGTGGATAGATGCCCAGTGGCTGAGAGACCGACTCAACAAAAGATGATTTCATTGTTTTTAGATGGACTCTCTAACGGGACCCTAAGAACCCTAGTGTATGTAAAAAGGCTGCAAACATTGAGTGATTGTCTTCAAGAGTGCATCGACTTGGAAGATAACCTTGCGGAGGACCTCAAAGGTACTACCGACCTCACAAAATCAGAAGACTCAAGAAGCACTGTTACGTCTAATTCTAGTAATGTGGAAGAACTAGCGGAACTATTAGCAAAAAAACTAGGAGTCCAAGGACAGAGAGCTTACCAATATCCAGCTCAAAGAGTGCCTATGTTGAGGAGGTGTAACTTATGTGGAGGAGAACATCCCACACACTTGTGTACCAGAGGAGGAGCCGGGGCACAACCAATGTATCCACACAACAGACAGCAACAACAAGGAACTTCTTCATACTGCCACATCGAGCAAAAATATACCAATCACACAACTGAGAACTGTCCCTTTAATAGGCAAACACGACCTGTTAATCCACCCCAATACCGACCTTATGGATACCCACCTAGAGAGCTTGGTAGGGAGATGCCTAGATACAACCAGTATCCGGTAGGAGCACAGAGACAATACGAGCAAGCACCATATCCACCACCACAACCAGTGTTGGGACCCCAACTGTCACAACCTCAACAAGTTGTACCTGTGAAGTATACTCAACCAGAAGAAAACTTGGAGAGAGCCATAATACCAGCTTCAATAGCGACCAATGTAGAATCAACCAACCAAGGGTATGAACCTCCGCCAGGAGAGTACTATCCATATGAAGCCAACATGATGGAATATGAGCCAGCATATGACATGGCCTATTATGGATATGAAGGATTTGATCAGAATTATGGAGCGGAAACTGCAACTTTAATGTACACTATGCCCAAAGCACAACAACCATTGAGACCTCCCATTAGACCACCAGTGCAGAGAGGACCTTGTTATAGATGCGGAGGGGATCACTTCATTCGGGAGTGTCCTCGACCTTACAACCCCCCACCACCCAGGATTTGGGAAGGATATTGTAGTGATTGTGGGAAAGAACATCTTTTTCGAGATTGCCCTAAGAACCCTGCAAAAACTCAAGGTCCTGCACCAATCAATGTAATAGAGGTCATAGAAGAATCTGGAAGTGATAAGGAGTACACAGTACCGCTGAAAGCTATTACTAGAGCTCAAGCAAAACAACAAACAGGAAAACAACCTGAAGAGAAGCTAGAGAACAGTAAAACAGTAGAACCAAACATTCAAGTAGTCGAGGATTCAGAAAACTCATGTGAGAATGCCCAAAACACCAAAGTGCAAAAATGGAAAGAAAGACGAGAAAAGCTCAAAGAAAAATGGGCAAGAAATAAGAGCCAAGACAGCAGGAAACAAGCGAAGGATTCTAGAAAGCATAGTACACAAAAAACACATAAGGAGATCTCTAAAACACCACCAACTAGCTCAGAGGAAAAGAAGCAAGGATCAATTCTAGCGGACCCAAAACCCGAGGATTTGGACATGTGGTTAAAAGCATACCAAGCTAGAATCAAAATGGGACTGAGCCTAGAGCAACATGAAAGACTCTACCCTCAAGGGGAATTAGAGAAAGAAAGACTGGCGATATGTAAAAAACTCATAGAAGTAGCTCAGGCAACTCTAGAAAAGACTATCCCAATTTTACCTGAAACAAGGATCGCACAGGAACTATACGAAGAGTGCATTCAACCTAAGGATAAGGAACCTAGAAGGGAAGATGAACGAAATGAACGAATGAAATTTCAAGGGGAACAGGTATCCATAATACCCGACCTAGAGGAAGATTGGTCCAAAGACTTGTGGAAAAGAATTAGAGAAGAGCAATGGAAAAAGGATGGAATCAGTCCACCTCCTTTTGAGGAAATAGTGGGAGAAGATAGTCACCATGATCATAACCTAGAGGAAGCATATGAGGAAGTGTCAAGGTTTGATAAAGAAAGAGAGGAAACCATGAGCATTTCAACGTTGCCTAATTACATGGGAGAATATGAAAGAGAGTCTATAATAATACGAGCACCCACAGTGCATGGGAAAGAAAAAGGAAACTCAGAAGAGAGTTCACACAACCTAACAGAACTTAAGAAAACAAAGGTGCAATGCAAATTGACGGTGGAAGAATTGCTTCAACTTAGACCACATCTATGGAGACAGCTAGCAAATCAAATAGAGCCACCAGCAGAGAAAGGAGAAATGAAAGGAAAGGAAAAAGAAAACCACTCCACAATACAGGTTCCAGTTGATAAAGTAGGAGAATTTAGTGAAGGAGATGAAGGTAATACGTGCTTACCTGTCACCTACAATGGGTACATGACCAAAGCCATCTTAGACACTGGAGCTGGAGTAGGAATTGCAACGAAGGAAATTTGGGAAAAGTGGGGTAAACCAGCCTTACGACCCACTCGCATGAAGCTACAATTAGCAGATGGACATGTAGAGAAACCCTTAGGAATATTGGAAAGAATCAAACTGACCACTTGTGGAGTAGAGTTTGAACACACATTGGCCATATGTAAGTTCCAAAAAGCAAACAATTACGAAATGATATTAGGACGACCATTCATGCGACAGATGCGAGTAGTACAAGATTGGGGCAGAGATTCATTATATCTCCAACATCAAGGAAACACTACCAAGATAAACCTGCACACATTCGCTTATCGGGATGTCCCTCCATTACAATGGAACCCAGTCCACAAAGAAGAAGATGACCTATCCATTCACAGCGCTGGATCAAGTGACCAATCTTGGATGCACGAGGATGTCCAATTGTGGATGTGCAAAGAAGCCAAGAAGGAGGAGTGTAAAAAACAAATGTGGCCAATAGGGCATCCTAATTATCGATCGATAGAAGACCCCGACTATATGCCTCAAATTTTTCCAGATGAACTCTTTGAACCACATGGCTGGATGGAAATCCTAGCCACATTAGACGTTTGCGTGAATGAGGAAGTCTTGACGATGAACGACTATATAGACGAGGAAGGATATGATGTGAACCTTTACATGGTCATTCTCCAAGAAGTAGAAGCAGGAGAAATTGTAAAAGAAGAGTGGAAAGAAGAATACGAAAGCATAGAAATGGAACCAGAGTTCGACTCTGAAGAACAATATTTAGAAACTATGCAAAAAGAATCAAAAGACAAACCGACAGAAGTCTTAGCAATTGAGACCATCCCAAGAATGCACGAGCATAGAGAGGGCACAAGTAAAGTGGAACCTGAACCAGACCACTTCGAAGTTCCAGAACATTTTAAAAGATATGAAGTGGAAGAAAGGAAAATAGCAACTCAAAGGCCTAAACGAGAAGCACGAGATGGAGAAGCCTATGATAACAAGGAACAAACCAAAAAAGTGGTTGTAACGATAGAAGAAGGAGAAGAAAGATGCACGTATATTGGGAAAGACGTATCAGACGAGGAAGAAGAGGAACTCATCCACCTTATCCGAGAATATCGAGATGTATTTGCCTGGACGTACAAAGACCTTAAGGGTGTAGAACCTAGCATATGCGCTCATCGAATCCCTATGACAGCAGATGCGAAACCTTCTAAACAACGCCCTTACACGTATAATGAAGTTTATGCAGCGAAAATAAAGGAAGAAATTGACAAACTACTAGCGGCAGGGTTCATATACGAGATAGAACACACAGAATGGGTATCGCCACTAGTAGTAGTGCCCAAGAAAAACGGAAAGCTAAGGGTGTGTATCAACTTAAAAAAAGTAAATGCAGCAACTATACGCGACAGTTTCCCTTTACCCATCACAGACCATCTTTTGGAAAGAGTTGCCTGCAAGGAGGTCTATAGCTTCTTGGATGGATTCTCTGGTTATAACCAAGTAGCTATTGCAACTGAGGACCAGCATAAAACCGCATTCGCTACTGAATGGGGAATCTATGCATTTAGAGTGATGCCTTTCGGGCTCACTAATGCGCCAGCCACCTTCCAACGACTGATGTGTCACGTATTCAAAGAATTTTTAAGGAAAAGTATGGAAGTATACGTAGATGACCTTTGTACCTACTCAAATCAACGACCGGACCACATACCGGAACTGAGAAAGATATTCAATAAATGCAGACAGTATAGAGTTTGTCTGAACCCAGAGAAATGTGTCTTCATGGTACGACAAGGGAAAATCCTAGGACACATTGTCTCAAGGAACGGAATATCTACAGATGAAGACAAGATTAAGGTAATTCTAGATTTGCCAAGACCTAGGAATGCAAAGGAAGTGCAAGCCTTTATGGGACACTGTGGATATTACCGTAGGTTTATTCACATGTATGCCATAATAGCTAAGCCTTTATACGGTCTATTGACTCAGTTCACTTGGACAGACGAGTGTGAGAAAGCCTTCAACGAGCTTAAGAAACGGCTGAGTACAGCCCCAATTCTGAAATCACCAAATTGGAGCAAGCCTTTCCATATTCATGTTGATGCTTCGAACTATGCCATTGGATGTATCCTAGCGCAACCGGCTGACGAAGGGAAGCTTGATCATCCAATTGCTTATGCCAGTAGACAACTGAACCAAGCAGAAAGAAATTACACTACTACCGAAAGAGAAGGCCTAGGTATGGTCTATGCAGTGAAGAAGTTTAGACACTATCTCTTAGCCAACAAATTCAAATTCTTCATAGACCATCAGGCTTTGTTGTACTTAGTCAATAAGCCTTGCAACACGGGAAGGTTGGTACGATGGTTCTTATTATTGATGGAGTTTGACTTTGAAGTGATAGTCAAAAAAGGAAACACACACGTAAGAGCAGATCACCTTTCAAGGCTAACGCATGGAGAACCACCTAGCGGAGTACCGGATGAATTACCAGACACGTATTTGTTTAATCTTGAGGTATGTCCAAAGTGGGCGGAACGACTAATTCCTATACTCACCCATGGCCCTCAACACTCAATAAATAAGGATAGCAAAAAAGAGATTCTTCAAACAAGAAATTTACACATTGTTGCGGGAAGTATGTATTATAAGGAACCCAACGGTGTCTTATTAAGATGTGTCGAGGAGGACGAACAGAAGCAATTAATTCAGCAAGCACACGTAAACAAGTGGAGAACCCATCAAGGGATACACGGAACAATTCGAGAATTAAAAAGATTAGGGGTATATTGGCCTGACATGCCCAAGAGTGTTCATGACTACCTAGACAACTGTGCAGAATGCCAGGAGCAAAGTCCTGAGGATCACATGTCATTACCCTTTTCGACCATAGCGCCTAATTGGAGCAACTCATTAGTACAATTCCTCAAAACAAAAGAGCACGAAATAGGAGCGAGTTTAGCAAGAAAGCGATCCCTAGAAGAAATGAGCAAAGATTATGTGATAATGGGAAAACAGTTGTTCAAAAGAGGAAAAGACAATCAACTTAGATTGTGTGTGCATGAAGGAGAATATCTTCCCATATTAGAGATGGCTCACGCAAGAGCTGCTGGAGGTCATTTTTCAGCAGACAGAACTGTCAAGATGATTCTCTTTGCAGGTCTGTGGTGGCCAACTCTACATATGGATGCTGAAACATATGTGAGAAGCTGCGAAACATGCCAGAGAGCGAAATATCCCGTTCGAAGAGACGACATGCCTTTAAGACCCATGGTTTGTGCAAGAGCGTTTACCAAGTGGGGAATTGACTTCATAGGACCCATCAATCCACCAGCCAGAGGATCACATGCAGAATACATCATAGTAGCCACCGATTACCTGACTAAATGGGTAGAAGCCAAGGCTACTAGAAAGAATGATGCTCAAACAACTGCAAAATTTCTCTTTGAGCATATTTTCACGCGTTTTGGATTACCTATTGAGATTGTGAGTGATCGAGGAACACACTTCCTAAATGAGGTAATAGAATCACTTATGAATGAATTCCTAGTAATCCATAAGAAATCTGCCCCATACCATCCCCAAGCCAATGGTCAGGCAGAGAGTTCCAACAAAGTACTATGTACCGTATTGACAAAGATTGTCAATAATGGAAGGTCAGATTGGGACAAACAATTGCATCATGCAATTTGGGCCTTCCGATTAGCATATAAAACGGCTATTGGAACTACACCTTTTAACCTAGTGTATGGGCAGAATGCAATTCTACCAATAGACTTCTTGGTACCAACGCTGAGAGTAGCTCAACAATATGAATGGAACTGGCATGAATTATCCCAACAACTAGATCAAATCGAGAAGTTACATGAGACTAGATTGCAAGCGGTAGCAGGCATTTATGCTGCTAAACGAAGACAAAAAGCATATTATGATGCACATATAAAAGACAAGGGACTCAAAGAAGGAGATTTAGTCTTAGTGTACACCCTAAAACAACATGCCAAGAAATTACAAAAACGCGGATATGGACCCTTGATAATCAATAGAATCTCAACTAGTGGGGCAGTCAATCTAGCTACCCTAGACGGGGACATTCTTCCCAACTACATCAGCGGATGTAGAGTGCGAAGATTCATGGAGCCTTTGACTGATCAAATGTTAGCACGATTATTAGGTGCCCAAAATAGGAAGAAGGAAGAAGAACGAATCAGAGAGGAAGCTCGACAAGAAGCATTAGAACGAATTAGGAAACGGAAAGAATGGATGAGGCAAAGAGACGAACGCCATCTCCAAGGTGAAGAACCTATCCCTATGGCTAATTATCGAGTCAATAACCCTGATACGAATGGTGTGTACAACGCACAGCCTTACTTAAACCTAGGGATTGGAAGAACCGAGTATGCTTTGATAGATGCTCTAATCGACTCAGGAGCAGGACTTAGTTGTGTACGAAACAAGGTCATAAAAGATCAGCAGTTGAAGGTGAATCCCACAAGTGCACGATTGATAGGAGTGGGAGGTCAAACCCTAGAATGTATTGGAACGACAAACATATCTCTACACATAGGAAATTCCTCCATGAAACAGAGAGTGTTAGTCTGCAACGATGAGGACCTGATAGAAGACTTGATTTTAGGACAAGACTGGATTATCGAGAATGAAGCATGTATCCATCTAGCTCAAGGGTATATCTCTGCCAAAATAGGGCACAAAGAAATATTTAGCTTATTAGGAGAGAAGCCACTGTGCCAACCTAAGATTGTGGAAAATTCGGAGAATAGCTTAGGCAAAGAACCACAAAGGGAACCCTGTACCCAGACCCCTAGAGTCAATATGGAAACAGCAGAGACCTCGAATGCAAGGATGACCGCAGAAGAACCTGAACCTTCCCAAACGGTCAAGAAAAGTTCAACCACTACCCAAAACTATCAACAGGCTACACAACCGACCTATTGGAGAACCTCAAGCACAGGTTCCGGTCAGACACAACACAAATACAAATGGGTGCGCAAGGATCAAATGAGCATTCAAGGACAACCAACACCCAACCCAGAACCAGCAAGAGGAGTAACCAAGTCTATGGAAAAAGTAGTGCAAATTTGGGTTCCGAAACCCTTACTCGAAGCTCAGAGAGGCCGACAACAGATATGGATTCACAAGAAGGCTGCTCGGAATGCAAAGAAAGCTAGGACGACCCAAGAACATACCTCTTTTCAAGAAAGACGAAGCAGCAGACCCAAGCAATCTCAACAGCGAACCCTAGGCACAGATTTTGGTGCTCAGAGTCAGATCAAACCAATACCAGCCAATCAAGGACGCAACAAAAGAACATGTATCAAAAGGGTGACCACGACTCAGATATGGAGGCCGAAGAAAGTGCAAAGAAAAACTTCACCATTTGACAATCCTAATTGCACTCATGAAGTACACAATGCACCTAAAGTATGCATAATAGGGCCACATTACACGGCCATGCATTTGGCACATGATGCTCCAAACAAGATTAGTGGTGCACATTCTCCAAGGGAGATTAGTTGTCAGCTTGAACTCAAATAGGAATGGATCTACAGTGTAAATAAATAAAAGCTTCGGCTATGCTAACAGTTGTTCTCTTTCAGGAAAATGAAAAAGAAACTAAAAAGGTGGTAAGAGATCTCAACTATGGGGTTATGGGAACGGAGTGAAGAACGATGATACTCAGAAATGCACCACACTACTGCATTCTTTGGTGTGAAACTAATATACTTCACTTACGAGTGCAGATGTCTTCTCAAGATTCTGAAGCAACCATACCTGAAGAAGCCATGGATTTCCCACCCCAAAGTATTACAAAGGCGAAGGGACATTGGTTCCGGGAAGATCAACCTGACGGGGAATCGATCTTCCTTGCAACAATCAAGATCATGGACACCGATCATCAATTTACTATTCTGTCCCAGGATTTTCGGGTACTGCATGGGATGCCATCTATACAGGATATCATGACGAAAGCAGGCATTCTCAAGTATTTCGAGTTGCCCATTTACAAACCAGATTTCCAAAGATGCACACAGGTGATGAATACATTACAACCAGCATTACATGACCCGTTGGTACCAGAAGCTAGAGTAATGGACAAAGTTGGAGAATGGGTAATTATTCAGTTCACCCATGAACTGATCAAGGAAGCTTTTGAATGGGAGAAAGATGGGATTACAGTGGTGAAGGAAGAAAGCCGAGGTGCCAAAACTAGGACATTCACCGAAATTAATCGGGGACATCGAGGAGGCGGTCAGGCTAATTCACCAGCATTTCTGCTTTCCTAACATGCACCGATACACGGCCCCACAAAAAATCATCGTGCAATTACTGTCGCATGCAATCAAACAAATCGGGAATCAAATTAATCTGACCCCATATGTGCAGGAAAGATTGTTCGAAGCGAAGAAGCAATGGAAAAACAAGAAGTTCCTCAATGGAAGTATTGCACTGACCATTCTGATATACCATGCGCTAGGCATCAGGGAGCATCTACAAGAAATGCCCTCATCAACAGGTTTAGCTCAATATGCCAAAGTAGCAACTGTCCCTAAGAAAAAGAAAAAGACAACCATTGTGGAGATGGCTGAAGCAAGCTCTCAACCTAGAATGAGAGGCACAAAAAGACTCAGAGAACTCGAGTTACAGGAAGAGGACACACCAATTCGGAAGAGGGTCCATGTTCTTCCCAAGGCCGCGATTGAGAAAAGAAAAGAAATAACGGAAAAAGACTTGACAGAAGCTCTCGAAGAGACCCATCAATATACAGAAGGGCAAGTTAATTTGCCAGTGCAAGGTCATCACTATAAGCAATCACAACAAGCAACAGACCAGAAAGCCAAGCTCACAAAAGTTCATAGATATAAAGAAATAGGCTTGGATAATTCTAGTTCGGTCTCGGAGAAACAAGAAGAACCAGACAATTCATTGCTTAATGTCGATATTCAAAGCGAATCAAAAGATGATGGACATTGGGATGAATTAAATGAAGTGGACTATGGCGCAACCCAAGACGGACACAAAGAACAGGATCAGACAAAAGAGGTAGACACAAATGCTACTAAACAGCCGGAAGAAGAAGAAAGACAACAACCTGTTCAATCAAAAGGCGCCTCCACTACCCATATCAAAGAAGGTAAATCCGATAATGAGGAACAGTTAGTGCTATCAGAGGATAAGCCTCAAGAAGAAGGACATGATGAAGAACCCTTCACTCCACTAAGGGTTGTGGCAGAACCATCCCCCATGGACGTCACGTTTCAAGGAAGTGCCACGAAACCTAAGGATCAAGGTAAAAACAACGAAGAACTGAATGTACAACTACAAGTCCGACAACCACATAATGAAACTATTCATGTGGAAAAAGGGAAAGATGTACACACAGGAGAAACCCCAAGTATACCAAGGACATGGCTAAACGTCGATATAGCTCAGCTCAAGCCTGTGGTGCAGGATATGATTCGAACTGCACTAGATACTCAACAGTTAATGCTTGATGCTGATGAAGATTACGATCAGGCCATGCGTGAAAAGCAGGAGCTTCAAAAAGAAGGTGTGGATCTGGCTAATAGGTTATCAAAAGCAGAAGCTCAAGCCTTAAAGAAACACGAGGAAATAAAGAAGACCAAAACACAATGCCAGATATTAGAAAAGGAAAATGCCCAACTAAAAGAACAAATTTTGGAGCTCACGAAGAAATTAGATATGACAGAAAAAGAGAAAACAAGGATCAACGCTCGTGGTAAAATACTCGAATCACAGCTCAAGGTGAGTATGGAGGAAGCGGAAAATTTAAGGAACAGGAACAAGGAGCTCATGACAGCTCTCCTCAGTGATCAACCACCAGCAGAAACTAATCATTCAACGGAGGACATAAAAGAACTGGAAGAAAAGATCACCAAGATGGCAGATCAGCTCAAACAGGAGCAAGACACCATTGCTGATTGGGAAAAAAGGTATATGCATGACACTGCAGCTCTACGCAAGAAATGGAAAAAAGCTGAAAATGATTATTTCAGACAGTGCAAAGAAGACACAGATCACATGAATATAGTTGCTCAAGAAGTGATCAAACATCAGGAGACGATTGCCAAGGCTGAAGCAGAATTAAAGAATAAAGATACACTCATCAAACAGCTTCAAGAACAGATTGAGCGCCAAGACAAACAGGGGACACCAGTAGTTCCACACGCTGCGGAGGCTACTGTGGAGACTGAGGTACGTCCTCTCTCTCCCCCCTCATATCATTCACCGATCAGGGCGGAAAAGGAGGTTCACGTTGAACCTAATACTCGCGAAATTGCAGAAATGAGCAGACCAGCAAGGGTACTACTGGTGTCCCAGCTCACTGCTGATTTTGAAGATCAAATAATTCAGATAATGAAAGAGGCTCAGATTGAGCATAAACAATTAGATCAAATTTTGAAGCCATTCAACGTGCCATACGGCCTACTTAAAGAACAAACACGGATGTATATAAAGTCTGCAACGAATAAAGATCCGGACCACAACCTTCACTTTAAACATGACACGTTCAATTACACTCAAGAGGAGTTCGAGAAGGCGGATCCAACATGGAGAAGGAAGATCTTGGAGAAGAATCCAACGTTGCGGGTGCAGTGGGAAGCATCACCATACGCGCTTCAAGCCAACCCATCTTTTTGTCCTGTACCCCGCAGACGAGCTTGGTCGCACTTTTTGGAAGGTCAGCGCCAAGGCAGTATCAATAATCAGTGGCTTAATTATCCGCTACTACCTAGTCCGCCACATAATTACCTACCGACCGAAGAATATATGGTAAAAACAATGGAATTTTGGATTGCGAGATACGCTACAGTTCCGGATTTAGCCGTCAAGATGACCAACAAAATATTCAGTATGATCATTACAGTTTTGAAGGTATTCCAGCATGCGAAATATACATTCTTGAATTTTATCGGCATTACGCAAGGGTCTGAGGCTCTTATTTTTTATTTATCAACCATTCCGAGCCGCCTCACACTTATGGCCTATTATTCTCGTCTCATGTTTTTGCCATCGACATATATGCAAACGTTTGAAGAAGCATTCTTTACCGGCTTTTTTGAGATTGATTCAGAAATTTTTGTTAAGATGACTTCCAACCTGAATGCAAGACTGGTGGCCTACGAAACAAGTTTCTTTGCTGATCATAGACAGGCGCCAGAAGACGGAGTAAAGTCAAGGCAATGGAAGGAATTCATGATATGTCATGCTAATCTACTGAATCAAAGAGAGCAAACAGCTATCCAAACTTACTCACGTCGCCACAGAAAGCCTGTCGAGGACGACAGAGTTCAGGAGGAGGGACGTGTAGAGGGACAATCAAGCAAAAAGAAAAGAAGAAGAAGGTCCAAGTCCAAAAGTGCGCAGTAAAAGATAAAACACCAAATGATTAAGGACCACTCTCTGCAGGAAGCCCCGCAGGGGCGCAACACCCATCTCTACCCAAAGCCCCGCAGGGGCACGCACCAGGCTACAAAGCTAAACCCCGGGGTCCAGAGGAGTGGATTTTTCAAACATCAGAGTAGGACCAAAAGTTAAAAAGGGGTAGAGGCTGAAAAGTTGAAGAGGGTGACTAAGAATAGCACATTCCTAGTCACTGGTGGCGTGCGTGGCAACCCGAGTCAACAGGCAAGACAACTACATCAGGCTCTCGAGTAGTAGAGCTTGAATCAAGAAGGCCATCGAATCTGCATGTCTGTTTAACTGCAGACAATACTGACCAAGGGGAGCGTGCAGTGGAAAAAGATGAAGCGCCTCTAAAACGTAATGCAAGATCACGAAGCACACAACACTACCCACGGGACGCGTTCGCGAAGCAAAGTCTGTCAAGGGACGACAGAGACGAAGAGGGGGAGAGTGTTGCAGAGCTAAAGAGCGCAGAAAGCAGAGAAAAAAGACGGGCCCCCAAATTTTTCCGATTTGGACACCCAATTTTTTGTAACATAACCACTTTTGTACATATTTTCCATTGTAAATGCACTAGAGGAGTCCTCTAGATGCATCCCCTCAGAAGATTAGTGAATTACCCATGTATATTAGTAGGAAGTTAGTATTTTAGTGAATAAAGTGCCGGTCTCTTGTGTGAAAGGACCAAACTTAGGGCACTAGTATATAAGTCAAAAGTGACTCATTGTAAAGGACTTCTTGTCATTGTGAAGAAGAGCACTTCTGAAATTTCGAGTTTGCCTCTTTCTTGCTGATTTTGATCTTCATTTTGCTCATGTATGTGTGTGTGATGCTTGAAATGCAAGTGTAGGACTGTTGTCTACCCCTTCCCCCTTGTTTTGAGTGGCTGTAGTGCGTGCGTAAGCTAGGAGAAGCAAAAACGCGGGTGTTAGTAGTTCCCGTAATTCACTGTTTCTACCATAACTTGCAGCAGAGTGGTCAGAATTGAGTGAAACCACCACCGTTGGATTCGTCTCGTCGAGAGCTTCGAAACGAGTACCCTATTGTCTATGTTCGGAGTTCAGGGCAGGGAGAAAACCTCAAAAAACCAAAACTGCTGAAAAGAGGCTTGCGGCAACACTTCCAGTTTTTCAGTAGGTGTGGGTAGTATTAGTCTTTTCTCATGCTTGGATAGCTAACTCACTTCATTTTCTATCACGTGTGCACATGTCTTCATACACTTGGTAAGTCACTCCTTAGGATTGATAATTAAATGTGTGAAAAGAACTCCACTATATGCACTTGTATGGCAATCGAGGTATAGTCTCATTGGTACAAGTCCTTGAGTCATTGCGGCTCAAGTACACAATCATTTTGTATTGAAGTGATTAATAAGAACTTGAGAGCTCTTGTCCATCTTTTCTAAATATCTTCCTTTAGCTTTCATGGTGACCTGATGATGAATTGTTGAATGGTTACCATGGATAAGTCTTGTTGATCAGTCGTTCATTGATGGCTATATCCTCATCATAAGTCTCTCCAATCTTACAAAGTGATATTCAAGGTGATTTCCTCTTTCTTTTACAATTGGAATTTTCGCATCTCTATGATACACGTACTGAAATTACTTTTTGATGTTACTAATATCTTCCTCATGAAAATGGCAAACTTTAGGCACAAAAATCATTTAAAAAGCTCTCTTCTAGCTCTAGTTTACAAGAAAACCTAGTATTTTTCATAAAAAGTGTGAAATCTCTATTGAAACTAATCTTCTTGACTAATCTTGGAGTCCATCAATAAAGAAGGGGTTGTGTTCTTAGAATTCTTCCCAGATTGAAAGTTTAAAATGTTTAAAGTTGTTGTTTCCTTGATACTAAGATGATTGGAGAGGCCAACTCCAAAGAACAACAAGCACACATACCTCGTGCATTTCTGAGTAAGTAGAGTTTAAACTCTAAGATCCTAGATCGTTGCTAAGAAACTCTAGGTTGTTTGTTTGTATATGCATGATTCCATTGTTATCAGATACTAGGTCCGCTAGCTTAGAGTGAAATTTTATAATGAGACCCTCTACACTCCTCTAAGTAACCAACTTTGGAGCATTTGAAACCTCAACTCCAAAGCAACACCTAGTGTAGCATTCTAGTAGTCTCCACAACTAACTTGACATGATCATCTAAGCAATACGTGTTGTGTATCCCTTGAGTTGTAGGTAGTCTCCCTTGTTGCCCCTTACAGCTATCCATCTCTAGTGTCCTAGAGAATAATGTAGCCTTAGTGCATCAATCATTGTTATGGAAATCTTGACCAATATATAATAAGATATTTTATTACCACTCGACCATCCATTTGATTAACAACCATATTTGCAATCACACTTATCAGAGGAGTTTTCAAATTTTCATAGATGTCTCACCAAGGGCTCGAAATTAATGGAATCTACTTTGGTTCTAACATTTCCAATTTCTTATTAGTTGATCTATCCAGTAAACTACTTCCCATATTGTTTGATTCAAAATTGAAGCTCTCTACAACCTAGTCAAAGAGGGAAATAACTCAAGAGATATAGTTGGAATAAGAAGCCATCCACAATCCCTTATTCAGTCACATACTTTTGATATCGATAAGCAAGCAAAGATGCTAGGGAATCGGATAGTCATGGATCAAAACCTAGAGGACCATCCTTTATGGTCCCAATTGTTGGCAAAGACTCATCCATATCAAGCCTAAGAGCATTTTTCTCATCTACCTCAGATCTCTAAATGCCTCATACAGAGAGAGAGAGGGAGGGGATTGATTGTCTAAATTATTAGTTTCAATTGTTTAATGCAATCTATTTTAGGGAGTGAAGTTTAATGTAATTTTTCTTTTTGAAGTTGAATTTTAGAGTTTGTTTATTAGTGTTTAATAACCTAGAGGAGCACCCATTATGGTCCCAATTGATGTTCCATATAGATCATCAGACATGATTAATGTTATCTTAGAGAAGGATGTCTCAATGGGGAAAGAGCAAGGGTTGGATCCTGCCCTTGGGGTGAATCATCCCTGTTTGATGAGAAATGTTTGCATATTAGGTGCCTTTCCTAGGGATAGTCTATCGAGCCCGGCTCACATGTGAGCAGTAACAATGAGGCCCATGGAAGAGGAAGAAGGATCTCACTAATGAATTTGGTTCGAAGTAGGTTCAGGCAAGCAAAATTCATAAACAAAAAATGATGTACAATTGACTCTGACACTTGATGCAAACCTTAAACTAGAAATCTCAACAATCATTTACTCATCAATAGTCTTGCCATCGATGAGCAATATACAAAGTATGGGTTAGATTCCTTATACAAACTGAATGAAATCGAAGTAGAGGATCCTTGAAACAAATAAGGATCATAAAAACCTTTGTTATAGTGCAGGTTAGAATAAGTAGTCTTCGCTTCGATCTTCTCATCTACAGGTTCAAAAATAAGTTTTTGCTCTTTACCTCTCTTTAGACCTTTTGGATTTTCTAAAAAACTCCGATGGAAAAAAATCAATTTATAAAAGGGAAAAAACTAAGCTTTAGTTTTGATTATTTTGTACTTTGATTTGTGTTCCTATTTCTATCTTATCATTCTTCCTAAATATTTACCTTTCTATTTCCTTTATTTATTTATTTCATTTTGTTTCTTTTTATTTTTAGTTATTATCTATTCAATTTTCTTAGCTGATTTAAAATAGATAAACAAAACAAAACAATAATACAGAACAGTGTTGATATATTTAGGTAGTGATGTGTGTGAACACTCTAGGACCGCAGGGGCACTTTTTCCCTCTTTAGGAGGTTTTTTTCCCCTGGCTTGTATATACGCCTATTGCCCTAATGGGCTACTTATCTTTGTACATTCTCTAGTAATACATTTAGTATTATGTGTTTGTGCTCCAAGCTTCTTCTTCTTCCTTGTGCTGTTCGCGTGCTTCCGCAGACGTCTATCTCCAACAATTGGTATCAAAGCAGGTCGTCGCTTCTTCTAGGGTGCCGTCGACACTCATCCGTTTGCAGTCTCAGATTCGCACGAAATTTGGTGAGCATACTCAGGGTGTTTTCGAGATCAAAACAGCTTCGCTATGTGGTGCCGAAATCGCGATATGAGGTCGTTTCGGCCTCCGAACGCACTATCGCAGTGCTTGTGCAGGCTATTTCGTCCTTTTGTGCCAAAGGTATATACCAGTTTTTGTTCGCCAGTTTAAGCGTCTCGAAGTCTGCTACAAGTCTAGCAGAACTCGTCTGGGCAGTTCCGTTCAACTTTTTGAGATACAGTCAATTTTCTGCATCAAGGTATTTTAGTCACCGGCCATGGCTGAAAGCAGTGATGTATTCCGTATGTTGGCTGTTGAGGATAAGTTGGATGGTACCAACTACCCATTATGGGCTTATATGATGCGACATGTACTGGTTGCAAAAGGACTGTGGAACATTGTGCAGGGTGTTGAAAGACGTCCTGTTACACCTGCGACTACAGGTACTACAAATACAGGTGCTGGAGGTGCTGGAGCTTATGAAGATGGTGTCGAAGATGATATTCCACAGATTCCTGTTCGTGCTGTTGTTCCTATTGCACCTACTGCAGAGCAGATTCGTTGGGATGGCAAAGATGCCTAGGCACATGCATTGATAGCTTTGTCTGTCAAACGTGCCATTATTCCTCACATTCGCTCTTGCAGAACAACAAAGGATGCTTGGGATACACTTACCACTTTGTACCAGGCTAGGAATGAGGCTCGTGTTGCTTACCTCCAAAAACAGTTGGAGAGTGAGCACATGAATGAAGGTGATTCTATGGACAATTTTCTTACAAAGATCAAAGACCTGAAGGAACAATTGATTTCTGCTGATGAGGTTATACCAGATAGCTCACTTGTGCAGACCGTTCTGAATGATCTTCATGATTCATATCAGAGTTTTGCCTCTACTCTTCGGTTGATGATGAAAGGCAAAATCGAATGCCTTGTCATTTGAGGAATTAGTCTCTATTCTATTGTAGGAAGATCAGTCCAGGCAGAACAGGTCCATTATGCGTGTTGCAGATCAAGCTTTCCTGGCTAGTCAGAAGGGCAAAGGAAAATGGAGCTCTTCTACTAGTAAGAAGAAATCTGCAAATGCTGCACAATCGAAGAACCAGGATAAAGATGAGAAGAAATCAGAAAAGCAAAAATTGTTCTGCAAGTACTGTAAAGGAAATGATCATATTATAAAGAACTGTCCAAAACTGGCTGCTAAAGAGGCAAAGAAGAAAGAGGCTGGAATGGTTGTTGTAGAGGCCTCTACACCAAAAACAGAGTCTGCAAATCTTGTGCAGGAAGAAGAATGGGCGTTTACTACTGTCTGCAGTTTTGACCCATCTTCTCATGATCAGTGCATGTCTGCAGTAGACTCAGATGTTTGGTACTTTGACAGTGGGGCGACCAAACATATTACCTCGCAGCGCAGTTTCTTCTCTTCACTCAAGCCTGCCCCTACAGCGAATACTGTCACATGCGCCAATAACTCCTCTTATCCTGTTATGGAAGTTGGTAAGATCATTCTGACTACTGCTGATGGTAGTTCTTTCACTTTGTCAGATGCTTTATTTGTGCCAGGGATAAAAAAGAACCTGTTATCAGTTTCTGCATTAGCCAAGATTGGCTTGGTTGTGAAATTCGTTGATGACAGGTGTACAGTCCATGATCTCTCAAATGGCGATGTGATTATTGCTTCTGGCATTTTATGTCGTGGGCTGTATAAGCTCATAGACTATGAAAGATCTGTGAATAATTCGGCATGTGCAGTTCATGATTCTCAGGCTATGTCAGATGCAAAGCTTTGGCATGCACGCATTGGTCATCTGAATTTTGCTAGTTTGTTACACCTGCAGAAATCTGAAATGGTGTCCTCTTTGCCCAAACTTGAGGCACCTGGAAAACATGTTTGTGAAGGCTGTATTTTGGGCAAAATGCAGCGTTCTTCCTTTCCAAAAGATGGTTCAGTTCGGGCTACGCAGAAATTACAGCTTGTACATAGTGATGTCTGTGGTCCTATGCAGACACCCTCTTTTGGAAATTACCTTTACTTCGTGACTTTCATTGATTATTTTTCCAGGCATACATGGGTATATCCACTCAAAGCAAAGTCCAAAGTGTTCATGTGCTTCAAACAGTTTTTGGTTTTGGCTGAAAATCTGTCAGCATGTAAAATGGGCACCCTCCGTTCTGATCGAGGGGGGGAATATATGTCTTCAAATTTTAATGCATTTCTAGCTGAACGTGGGATAAAACACCAATGTACAGTGTCGTATACACCTCAACAAAATGGAGTTGCTGAACGAAAGAACAGGTCACTCATGGAAATGGCGAGATGTATGGTCAAAAGTCAGGCTTTACCACATAGTTTCTGGCTTGAGGCTGTCATGTGTGCAGCATATGTACTGAACAGGTGTCCCACTAAAGCGTTGCAGTCTATCACTCCATATGAGGCTTGGCATGACCGCAAGCCATCTGTTGCTCATCTGCGTGTTTTTGGTTGTTTGGCATATGCATTAGTGCCTGAACAACATCGCAGAAAATTGGATGATAAGGCAGTAAATTGTATTTTTGTTGGGTACAGTTCTGAAAGTAAAGGCTATCGTCTGTATCATCCACAAACTAAACGCATTCTGGTTAGCCGTGATGTTGTCTTTGTGGAAGATGCTATTCAGCCATTGCTTTCATGTACTAAGGAGACATCTGTTAGCTCCAAAGACATGTATGATACTTTGATGCCTCTTTTTACAGGTGGACAGGCTAGTGCTGGTCCTAATGAGGCAACTTCTCAACCTTTGCAGGTTTCATATGATGATGCAGATCATTCCATTTTTGATGCAGATTTACATGATGCACTTGTTGATGAGAGAGCTGATATTGAGCAGGCAAAAACTATGCCAAAATGGCTGGTGCAGACTTTGCGTGACAGCAAATTAGATGCACCTTTGTCATATCGTACTCGTTCAGGCTCTCATAGTACCTCCTTTGCATCAGATTGCTATGCTATGGCTGCATCTAGTCTCTGTGATGAGAATGAGCCTGTTTCTTTTGACGAAGCACAAAATTCAGAAAATTGGAAGGCTTCTATGCAATCTGAATATGATGCTATAATGAAGAATGGTACATGGTCTTTATGTGACTTGCCTCCTGGCAAGAAGGCCATTGGCACTAAGTGGGTATACAAGCTGAAGCGTAAACCTGATGGTACAGTTGACAGGTATAAGGCTAGGCTTGTTGCAAAGGGTTATGCACAGGAAAGAGGCATTGATTTTGATGAGACCTTTGCACCTACATGCCGTATGACTACTGTTCGGAGCATTTGTGCACTTGCAGCCCATCATGGTTGGAATGTACATCAGTTGGACATTAAAACAGCATTTCTGAATGGTGACTTGCATGAAGAAGTGTATGTTTTTCAGCCCCGTGGCTTTGTGCAGAAAGGGCATGAAAACCAGGTTTGCAGGTTAAAGAAGGCATTATATGGTTTAAAGCAAGCACCACGTGCTTGGTATGAGAAGATACATGCCTATCTGATTGCACATGGTTTTTAGAACAGTCCAACTGAAAGCACCTTATATGTTAAACGTGCTAATGATGTGCTTCTGATCATTGTTGTCTATGTTGATGACATGCTGCTTACTGGTCCTATTGAGACACATATTGCTGCTTTTAAGGCTGATTTGCATGCCTTAAAATATTGACACATTATTGCAGCATTTTGGCCTTGAAGACTGTAAGCCTATTGCCACTCCTATGGAGACAGGTTTACGATTGAGTCTTCATGATGCTGGAGATGCATTTGATGTTGTTCTCTATCAGCAGGCTGTTGGATGCTTGATTTACTTATGAATTACTCGGCCAGATATTCAGTTTGTTGTCTCACAGATGAGCAGGTTTATGCATTGCCCAGGAGTCACGCATTGGAAAGCGGTTAAGCGCATCTTTCGCTACTTGAGTGGTACTAGGCTACTTGGGTTGTTTTATCCCAAGGGGGGATCACTACCGCCATATTTGCATGCTTCTTCTAACTCAAATTGGGCTGGTTGCTATGACACTCGTGTGTCCACCAATGGTTTTTGCTTCATGCTTGGTACCTCATGTATATCTTGGTTGAGCAAGAAGCAGCCTACTGTGGCCACTTCCAGTTGTGAGGCTGAGTATAGGGCAGCTTTCACAGCGACTGTTGAGTGTCTGTGGCTCAGACGCCTTATGGCTGATTTGGGTGTTGGCCAGTCTTCTGCCACCACCATCTTCACTGACAGTCAGAGCGCATTGGCAGTTGCGAGGAACCCTGTGTTCCATGCTCGCACTAAGCACATTGAGGTGCATTATCACTATGTCAGGGAGAGGTTTTCTGCTGGGGAGATCAGCTTGGCATATGTGCCCACGCAGGAGAACATTGCAGACCTTTTCACGAAGGCTCTACCTAGGGAGAAGTTTGAAGCTTTCAGCAAAGCTTTGGGCTTACTTCCTTTTGTGGAGTGATTTCCACATAGCTTGGCACTTCCTTATACATGAGTGCCAGCTCCTTGTTCACCGCATCACTCCCAGGGGGGATTTGTTGATATATTTAGGTACTGATGTGTGTGAACACTCTAGGATCGTCGGGGCACTTTTTCCCTCTTTAGGAGGTTTTTTTCCCCCGGCTTGTATATACGCCTATTGCCCTAATGGGCTACTTATCTTTGTACATTCTCTAGTAATACATTCAGTATTGTGTGTTTGTGCTCCAAGCTTCTTCTTCTTCCTTGTGCTGTTCGTGTGCTTCCGCAGACGTCTATCTCCAACAAACAGTATCAAACCCCCTCTCTTTCTCTCTCTCTCTCTCACCCTCTATCTCTCTCTTACTATCTCTCTGTCTCTCCCCCCTCTGTCTCTCTCTTGCTCTCGCTCTCTCTATCTCTGTCTTTATCTCTCTCTCTCTCTGTGCATACGTAAAATACAAAATTGCATTAACTCAATCTTTTTGTTTCTCTAATGCAACTTTGCTACCCACACATAGACAAAAAGTAAGAAAGAAGAGAAAATTGTGGCTTCTTGACTACAACATAGACATAAGCACATACGATTTTTACCTCTATCATTTCCACGTTTTATCTTTCAAATGAAAAACATATGAAAAAAAAAGACTCTCTTTCTCTATCTCTGTGAGAACTTTCAAGTTTGCAGGTATAGACATGGCTTAATAAGATTTCTTAAGACCTAAAAAAAAATAGCATTATGTTTAGTAACCAAAATGAATTTGCCTGCCACAAAACTGTCTGACTATCTCTATCTTTCCCCTCTCTCTCTCCCTCCTTCCTTTTGTCCTGTGCTATTACTACTACATCATATTCTCTCTCTCTGTCTGTCTCTCTCTCTCTCTATCTATCAATCTATCTTTCTTTCTTCTACTCTCTGGTGTGCGATATCACACCAAGGCGACAAGGTGGG
Organism: Ceratopteris richardii; assembly: GCA_020310875.1. Classification (NCBI taxonomy): domain Eukaryota; kingdom Viridiplantae; phylum Streptophyta; class Polypodiopsida; order Polypodiales; family Pteridaceae; genus Ceratopteris; species Ceratopteris richardii. The sequence continues at coordinate 35,411,865 of CM035440.1, forward strand.
GAATATGGAATAGAAGATTTTTGCATTGAGAGAAGGTATGTGTTCAACTGACGCGAAAAAAGGAAATTATAAGATACGGTACCAAAATCAATGGGAGTTGGGAAAACCATCAAGATTGATTGATTTAGAGGCAAGACGATAGTCAATGAGGGGCATGTTCTTGTGGTTTATAAGAAGAATCAGGTTATCAAGGATTATTTGAGTAAGAGGCATGGTCATGATGGCTGATTGGAAGAAAGAATGAAGATGAGGTCTCTCTAGATAGATAAGTGAGAGCTGCAACAAAGAAGAATGTTGCATAGAAGGAAGGTCACCATGGCCAACCTGTAAAGTTCATTCGGTTATGATGGAAAATGAACCTGATGATGTTGCTAGTGTTTCACAACCAATTGCTCTACACCTCTCTCTCTCTTTCTCTCTCTCTCTATTTTTTTACATTGCAGCATTGGCCAATGGAGAGAGAGAATAGAGAGGAGATAAGAGATATAATTTAATCTCTCTCTCAATCTCTCTCCTCATGGGGGAAGTATCTCAAGCCCTATGCAATGATGAAGTGTGAATGACCTCCATAGGTACTCTTCTTTGACCTCTACACACTAAAAATGTGCTTTCTAATAGCATATGTAGAGAACTCCATAGAGCTTTTGCAAACGTGTCCAACAAACTAAATTTCACTCCAAATGGATGGTTACACAAAGAGAAACACTATCCACAACATGAGTTGATTGAATGCTCACAGTTGCTAGTCAGATAGAGACCTCATCTCACTCTAGCAACTTTTTCTCAGAGAGTATACAAAGAATGAATTTGAAAACTTCGGTCAGCTTAAATTACTCTAGTATCGTCCCAATGACACCAAAAGCATAGCAATTGGATAAATAGAGAAGGAGAACCAGCCCTTACAAGAGAGAGAAACAAATTTCCAACATAGCCTACACATAAAGAGAGATAACAATCACCCAACTTATCTAAAATGAGAGTTGCTCTTAAAGTACTAAGAGAATGGTCTAGATATTTGATGTGCACAAAATAGACTTTAATAGCTATCCAATGAGACAAGAATTACATCCAATGGATGCATAACAAGGGAGGACCAATGATAACAACATAGCGGTAGGGAGCTGCACCATTGCCTGTGCACACACATAGATATGCCTACTCAAAGGAAACAAATAAGAAAGCAAGGGGCTTGCTTATCAAAACTCTTGCACTTAGTGCTAGCTTTGCATAAGCTAAACCTCAAAGAAGATGGCCCAAAAGAATTCAGGATTCATGCTCCTTTTATAGCGAGAAGTGTGCCCCTAAAATCTGGGAATTGCCTTTCCAAATCAGCCTCCTAACTTGAAGGACTTAGTTCAGATGACTTGTGGAGCTTTTGAGTGACTTTTGTTGATGGAATCGTGTTGATTTCAGCTTCTTATGATTGCTCTGCATGGCCATAAATGATTTCCAACGAATTTGTAGCTTGAAGCTTGAATTTTAACACTCCCCCTGAAGCTTCAATTCTTCATCCTCATCCTGCAAGCTCCTTCATGTTGATGCATTGCTTGAATTTTGAAATCTTCATTCCATCCAAAGCCTTTGTAAACATGCCAGAATCGTTGTCCTTGGTACCAATATGATGTACTAAAACTTCCTTGGATATCACCTTTTCCCTTATGAAGTGATAATGTATTTTAATATGCTTGGTTCTAGCATGATAGATAGGATTCGATGCTAGATGAATGCTAGACAGGATCTCCTCAATGCCCTTTGTATCATTACTTGTAATGATAAGATCATCTACATACACACACATGTAGACTACAAATTCTCCTCTTTGTTTGATAAAGAGAGATGGATGTACCTTGCATTGTTTGTAACCACATCTGATCAAATAGTCCTTCAATCTTTGGTTCCAAGCCCTTGGAGCTTGCTTTAGGCCATAAACTACCTTCTTGAACCTACAAACATGATGTGGAAATTCTTTATGAACAAAACCTTGTGGTTGCTCCATGTATGCCTCTTCTTCCAAGTCTCCATTGAGAAAGGCATTCTTGATATCCTATTGGAAGAGCTTCCATCCTTTGCTAGCAGCCATTGCAATGAGTGTCCCAGTGGTGCTCATCTTTTCCACGGGGCTAAATGTATCTTCAAGGTCCACTCCATAGGTTTGTGCAAAAACCATGCCACCAATCTTGCTTTGAACCTAGAAATAGATCCATCTAAATTCTTTTTTACTTTATACATCCACTTATTACCTATTACCTTCATGTTCTCCTTCTTGGGCACTAGAGTCCATGTTTGATTCTCTTGAAGTGCGTCGATCTCTTCTTGCATTGCCTCTTTCCATTCAGTGTACCTGCTTGCATCTTCGTAACAATCAAGCTCATGATCTTCTACTACTTTGTTCATATATGCAAATGCTTTGCCATGTAGGAATCATAAGTAAACCTTTCAGTTGGATACTTAACCCTAGAAGACTTCCTTTCTTCACCTTTTGGAGGAATAAGCCTCCTTTGCCTTGGGTACTTGATCTCTTTCTTTGATGTGGCTTCTTTCTTCATCATGTGTCCTTCATCGTCTTCAAGTTCATTGCCTTCTTCATCCAACTTGATGAGTGTATAGATTCACATATAATTGAAACAACATTGGCAATCAATACTTAAACAATGGGAGTAGAATGGTAGAGCTAAGGAGTAAGCTCTTCAATCTCTAAAAATGAACATGAAGTGGTCACAAATCAAGCTCTCTAATGGCGACCTCCTTCTTGCTCTTTTCATAGCTACTTTTGGAGGTAGGTTTGAATTTGAATTCAAATAACTTGACCTAAAATCCGTGCTACAAACTAGGAGATATTCTCTTAGTTGATGTATTCATGGTTTTAGGTAGTTAGAGCCACGAATTTCCTTTTTACATCTTGCATGAATTAAGCCATTCTTTCTTTCACAGTTACAAGAGATAAAATATACTCTTTTACAAGAGGTGTTCATATGTCTAGACATATGTCTACAAATGAGCATAAATCAAATCATATCAAGAATGTAGGCTTGGGTAAAATGCACCAACACTGAGAACTTGAGAACTCTTCTCTACGTTTTCAAAATGTCCCATGGTGCTTTTTTGATGAATTGATGAATTTTTACCATGGATAATGCTTCTTGGTCCGTAATTCATTGAGTAGTACATGCTAGTCTAAGTTCATATCATCATCATAAGTCTCTACAATGTTATAAAGTGTTGTTCAAGGTGATTTCCTATTTCTATCATAATCGTGATTGTCTCATCTATGTCATACAGGAACGCATGTTAAGTTTTGATGTTACAAATATCTTCCTCATGAAAAATGGCACACTTTAGGCACAAGAATCCCTAAAAGAGCTTTGTTCTAGCTCTACTTATGAGAAAACCTAGTATTTTTCATAAAAAGTGTGAAATCTCTATAGAAACTAATCTTGTTGACTAATCTTGGAGTCCATCAATGAAGAAGTGTTTGTGGTCTTAGAATACTTCTGAGATTAATTTGAAATGCTTAAAGTTTTTGTTTCCTTTATACTAAAATGATTGGAGAGTCCAACTCCAAAGAACAACAAACATTATTGGCATTGTTGCTAGGGAAGTAAGCAAAGCTATCGAACATTGAAGTTTTGGATGTTTGATCAATCTTCCAAGTTGATGGTAATAGAAACTTTTACAAACTCATTTTGAATCATCAAGTGTGCAAAGATGAAGAGGTGAGTGTGTTTATCTTTGGGAAAGACTACTTCATTCATTTTGTTTAGGAGGATTGGTAAAGAGTTGCATGTTGTTCTATAATCTTAAATTACAAGATCTCCATCTTTCTTCATGAGATTTTAGTTTTATTTAAATGAACTTTTTGTTTGTTGGAAAATTGTTCTTAAAAAATCCAAAAGATAAAAACAAAATAAAAAGGAAACCAAGGGAACTAAGGGGAAAAGAAATGGCTAACATCAGTGAATTAGCAGTAATCAAAAGAGCCAAGAAAATCAAGAAAAATAAAGTTAGAAGGAGTTTCCTTGCTACATTGTTTTTTGAGAAAAAATAACTATTCTTTCTAGTTTTGCAAATAAGAAAATTGCGATTGTTTGTTTATAATAAGATCATTCAAATCTTGGGCGAATTGAAAATTTTTTATTGCAAAGTAAGGAGGAAATAATACTAAGTTCAAATCAAAAGGAAACTTGAAATTCCGTAACATGAAGTGAAAATCTTCATTGTGAGCAAGAACTATAAAAAGAGGTCGTCGGAAAAAAACTGACTTCAATTGTGTGAGTGAGAGTGAGAGAGTGATAAAAAGAGCTGAGAATTGTGTTTTGATATTTATAGCACTTGTGATTCATCCAAACTAAGGTAAAGAACATATTTTGATGATATAATATGTTTGTTCTATAATCTTTTTGCAAAAAAAATGATTAGGATCACTTTGTTAAGAATCAGGATTTTTAGAGCAATGCATTTACATGATGAAAATATAACATTTTTATAAACTTTGTTTTATTGTATGGCATTCTTTTAAAAGGTGCTTTTAGTGATAATAATAAAACAAAAAATAATAAACAAAAACTTTGAAAAATCACACAAAAACCTAATTTTATGCTAAATAACACAATTTTCAATGAAAATTGTGATTTGTCATGGTTGTGACCAATCATGACTATGTCTAAAATCGTCATTGTGAGCATCAAAATTGCACAATATTGACCTTGATTCATGTGTAAAGGAATCTATAGATCTCGAAGAAAATAGAATGAATGATATTCAAATGTTTGAAAAACAAAGAAACCATGAAACTAAGTTACCACCAACAAAAGGATTTGCCAATGCCATAGCTAAAGCTTTAGGAGCTATAGCTAGACTAGACTTAGTTAATTCTAGAACGATACAATTCAAGAAATGTTGTCTGCATGGAGAGAATCATCCTAGACACATGTGTAGTCATCAACAACCACAAAACTTTCAAGATAGGAGAACACTCAACTATTGTACTCTAAAAAAAAAATGGAAAAATCATACAAGGGATGTGTTTCTACAACAAAGAATTTGGGGAGAAACCTAGAATAGTACTAGCACAACAACCACCTATACCAATGTGCTGCCATTAAAATATGCTTGAGGAGAAGAAAATTTGGAAAGTTCATTAGCACCATCTAAAGAGTGCTCAGAAGACTACCATAGTCATTCAATGGATTATTATGAACCACATAGTTGGGATTACACTTATAATAAGGAACCTGATCTTTAAGCCTTGGATTTAGCAAATGGGAGAATTGAAATGATTGCAACAACTTTCATTTAGATAGCCAATGATTACACTTGATTAAAGATTGACCAAATAATGGACAAAGAAAACCATAAATTCTCACATCCCTCTAAAATCATTAGAGATTCTAGAGAATATAAAAGAAGAGAAAAATCAAGTAACATCCATACAAGAAGTGATAAGAGCACAAGCAAGAGAAAAAACCATAAACTAAAAGAGGAAATACAAAGCAAGGACATACAAAACACGATTAGAAGAAGAAACAAGTGTTGTAGATCAAGAAAAAGTATAGCTTGTGCCTGATTTAGAAGAAGAAAGAATGAGGCTATGCAAGGAAGTAATAGAGAAAACCCAACAATTGCTTAAGCAATAAAATACAAAAACTCCAATTACAAACAAAGGTAGTATAAAAGAAAAAGTATGGAAGGATTTTTAAAAGACAAGATACAGAAACAACATGATATGCATAATGATAAAGAGACACAAGAAGATGACATGATGTTGAAGATGAAAGTCAATATTTCTGATCATCGTAAAATTCTATACCAATGGACTTTAGGAGAAATAATCTTGGAAAACCCTCGCATCTAGTTTCATTTGACAAAATCACTAGAAATCTCTTGCACTAATCAACATAGAGATCCAATCATGCAAACATCAAGTGATAAAATTGGACGATATTGTGAGGGAGAAGAGGGAAATACAATATCGTCACTTCATTTTGGTGAGAAATAGACCAATGTAGTTTTACATAATGGAGGTAGTGTAGCCATTATGACAAAGAGAGCTTGGGAAAAGTGGGGAGCTTAACCACTTCACTCTACTAAAATGAAACTACAACTTTCAGATGGACACATAGAAACATCATTAGGAATATGGGAGAAAGTGATAATTGGAATCTGTGGAATTGAAATTGAACACACATTTGCAATAGTAAAAATTTCACAGCTTACATCTAATGAGATTATGCTAGGAAGGCCCTTTATGAGGAAAACACAAGTTTTTCAAGATTGGGGAAAAGATTGTCTTTATCTCCAAAATCATGGGAACATTACCAAAGTTATTCTAAGAAGAGAAAGTTATTACAATGTATCCCCATGAGAATGGAACAAGGTACATCGTGAACATGGCAATGTGACTGAGTCTAATGAAAGTAGTGATAATGAAGAAGCACTTTGGACATGTATTTCCAGAAAGAAAAAATTATGAGAAAGATTTTTTATGAGAAAAGAAAATTTTATAAATTAGAGGAAGCTAGAAGATACATGGTACATACCTGAGAAGTTTAATGATGAAGATTTTGAACCATCTAGATGGAGTTAGATCTTGTCGCACTTAGATGTAGCAAATAAAGAACATGTGAGAATAAAATTTCAAAATGATGAAGGGTATGATATTTTCTATATAGGATTGAGAATGACAAGAATTGAAGAAAGAAATTTTGAATCCAAGAAGAAACACATCCAAGAAATGAGTAACAAAAACTCATATTTAGAGGAAATGCAAACTAGAGATGTGATCAAAGATATGTTTTTAGGGAAATATAATAATTTAAAACACAAGGGGGAGGCAAAACAACACTAGTCAAAAAGAAATTCCAAGTATGAAAAAAGAGAAGTTAAGAAAGAAGAAGAAGGAAACTTTGATGCTTCACCCAGTTTCAAGAAACATGAAATTGAGGAAAGACCATTATTCAATCTCAAACCTAGGAGAGAAAAGAAAAAAGGAGTGTTTTATGACAACGAAGAGGAAACAAAGAAGATTCTTATAGCTCAAGAAGGGGAAGAGGATAGATAAATAGTGATAGCAGATGATATGGAAAAAATAGAACAAGAAGATTTAATCAAACTTATCAGGGAATTTTATAGATGTATTTTCTTATAGCTGCAAAGACTTGAAAGGAATAAATTTTAATATTTGTGTCCATAAAATACCCATTTGTGGCTACCAATTTCATTTATGAAATTGAGTACATAGAATGGACATCTCCAATATTTTTTGTCCAAAAAAGAATGGCAAACGTAGGTTTTCAAAAACCTTAAAAGAGTTAAGGCTGTAACTATCAAAGATAGTTACCCATTGCCAATAACAGATCATTTTCTAGAGAGATTAAGTCAAAAAGATATTTATAGCTTTTGGAATAGTTTTTCAAGCTATAATCAAGTAGCTATTGTATTAGCAGATCAACATAGGACTTCCTGCGCAACTGAATGGGGTGTTTATGCACTTATAGTTACACCTTTTGGCTTAACAAATACAGAGTCTGCATTCCAAAGGTTGATGTGTCATATATTCAAAGATTTCCTAAGAAATATAATGTAAATCTATGTAGATGATTTATGTACATTTTCTAATCAAACAAAAGATCATTTATTAGACGTGGAAAATATATTCAAAAAATGTAAAACATATAGTGTGTCTAGATCCTGAAAAATGTGTCAGACAAAGAAGAATGTTAGGACCTATAATCTCCAACAATGGAATATAGAGTGATGAAGAGAAGATAAAAGCTATAGTGAATCTGTCAAAACCAACAAATGTGAAGGAATTACAAACATGCATGGGACACTATGGTTATTATAGGAAATTTGTGTAAAAATTAGAAAACATTGCCAAACCATTGTATGCATTAAATACTATATTTGAGTGGACCAATGAATGTGCAGAAGCCTTTGAAAACTTGAAAAATTGTTTGGCCTGACCACCTATCCTAAAAACTCCATAATGGAATGTAATATTTCATGTGCATGTAGATGCTTCTATAAGATGTATGTTAGGACAACACATAGGAGGAAGCAAATCAGATTTTCCCATTGCATATGCAAGTAGACATTAAAATCAAGTTGAGAAAAACTACACCACAAATGAGATGGAAGGATTAGGAATGGTGTTTGCAGTAAAGAAGTATAGATATTATTTGTTAGCTAACAAGTTTAAGTTCTTTGTAGATCATCAAGCTCTCTTCTAATTAGTAAACAAACCTTGTCAGACACGCAAGATAGTTAGATGGTTCTCACTTCTCATGGAGTTTGAACTTGAAGTGGTAGTGAGACAAGAAAAAACCCATTTGAGAGTTGATCATTTATCAAGAATTCTCACTAGAGAAAAATCACATTTAATTGATGATGAGTTAGCTAATGCATATCTATTTCATGTAGAAAGTATACTAGGATGGGAAAGTTCCTCGGGTACCAGTTTTGTCAGTTGGACCAAGAACATCAAAATGGATTCCCAAAATTTTAATTTTTCTAAGTAAAATCTTTATTCTTCTATAAGGACATTTTTACCATGTGAATAACATTGGAGTACTAGAATATTGTGTTCGTAAAGAAGAACAAGGCACATATTTAAAGAAAGCACATCTTTAGAATCCATGTTTCCATGCTTCAAAGGTTTTTACCCTAAATTATTTGGCAAGGATAGGAATCCATTGGCCAACAAAAGAAAAGCATGTGGAAATACACATAGCTCACTATGAAAAATGTCAAGTAAGTCATTGAAGAGAATTCATAACATTGTTTTGGCTCAAAGAGAATCCGAGGTGGAGTAACCATATTGTGGAACAATTAAAGAAAGAGAATCTCAAGAATTCAAAGGAAGAAAGTACAGACCCAATAAATATGCATGAACTAAGTAAAGACTTTGTACTCATAAAAAATGAGTTATACAAAAAGGGAATGGATGGATACTAATATGTGTCCATGAAAACAAATACTTAAAAATGCTAGAGATGGCTCATTAAAGTGTAGCAAGTCACTTTTCTGGTGAGAGAAATGCTAAATTAATTTTATTTTTAGGATTGTGGTGGCCTACCTCATTTCTTGATGCAAAATTGTTTGTACCTTATTTCTTGATGTAAAATTGTTTGCACAAAGATGTGACATTTTCCAAAGAACAAGACAACCAATAAAAAAAGATGAAATGCCCCTTAAGCCATTGATATTTTCAAGAGTCTTTAGAAAGTGGGGATTGGACTTCATTGTGTTGGAGGAGATGGTGGATAGTCTTCAGACATGAAGTGGTGTTGCTTGAACCTGCTTCACACCTACCAAGAATAGTTGCTGGAGAGTATAGTGGGGCCTCTTTAGCTATCTAATGAGCATCAATAATCGTATACGATGTTGGAATATGATCCAATAATAAAAGGATTAAAATAGATATGTGGGAATTGATCCAAGACCAAAAACTTGGTATTCTTGTCTCTAAACATGTTCAGTGTTTTGAACAGTACTCTGAGCACAATAGAGCTTGGCTTAATCCTTTTTGATGAACTATAATTAACTTAGATAGCTACCACTCATGAGTGATGTCATAAAAAATGATGGACTACACATTGAGAATGATTTTTAGCAAACTAGAGAACATTCCTAACGATTTCGGGGTGAATCACTCAGCAAACCAGAGAGCAATGTCATGCTAATATTGCATGATTGAGATGAGCAATGGTAATGAGATTCTGTACCAATATAGTATAAATTATGATGACCATATCATGCTTTAAATCATTGAAAATCATCACGCATGCATTGAGAACAAGATTTGAGAAGATCATTGTTCTGATGTAGTCATGACAAAGAAGTAAAGTGAAGATAAGATAAAATGTATGTATTAAAACATGTACACATACAATGTCATTGGAAATTATCAATTTCACAAGGTGAGAAGTGTGAATGCACTATAGAGTGAGCTCTTCAAAATTACAATATGTCTTCTCTAATGATCTCATAGAATCGAGATAGCATGCAGATGTTTTGATCCTCCTTTTAAAGTTGAGTTTTGAGCCAAACATTTGAATTTGAATTCAAAAGTCTACCTAAAAGAGAATCCTAAAGTATAGGATATATTCTCTCATTAATCAACTACCAAATACTTTGAGATTTTATGCTTCCTAACTTCCTCATGGTTGTAGATCAGTTTTACAAAGATAAATGTGAAGAACTTTTACAGAAGGTTGATCATATATAGTCTCATAAGAGTTATCCTAATTAACCAAGTATGTGGGCTTGGTTTCTGTTGCACCAATAGCTCCCCCTCAAGCCTAACATGCTTGGTCTTCATTTTCCCTTGATCTCTTGCAAACCAATCATCAAATTGAGTCTGTTCATTGTGGTTTCATCCAAAGACTTTGTGAGTATATATGCACATTGTGAATGAGTTGATACATAGGATAGTTGAATATCCTTGCTACGAAACCTCTCCCTTACGTAATGATAGTGCACTTCAATGTGCTTAGTCCTTGCATGATATACATGATTAGGAACCAAATGAAGTGAACTAGAATTGTCTCCAAAGATTATTGGAGTATAACAGTGTATTCAAGCGGTGTTGAAGCTTCTCTGCAATTCTCCATATTAAACTTCTTTAGTAAGTTTTGGAGATACCTTTCTTGTGTGACATATACACCATGATCTGTGTATGTGATTTCCATTCCTAGAAAGTATGACAACTTTCCTAGATCATTGATCTGAAACTCCTTTTCGAGTAACCTATTTACTTCTTTAATTCCTTCATCTGAGGTACCTGTGGTTATAATGTCGTCTACATAAATGCAAATGTAGATCATACCTTCTTCTGTTCTCTTGATGAGTAGACTTGCATCTGCTTTCAAACTTTGGTATCCAAGTTCATTGAGATATTTCACAAGCCTATAATTCCAAGGTCTTGGAGCTTACTTCAGTCCGTAAAGTGCTTTTCTTAATCTGCAAACGAAGTTTGGGTATTTGGAACTTACAAACCCTTCTGGTTGTTCCATGTAGACTTCATCTGATATGTATCCATTCAGAAATGCGTTCTTTATATCTAGCTGACTTAGCTTCCATCCTTTTGATGCTGCTATAGCAATCACTGTCCTTATGGTTGGCATCTTTGCCACCGGACTAACGTCTCATCGTAATCTATGCCATGCGTCTGAGCATAGCCCTTGATAACCAGTCTAGCTTTGTGTCTGGTTATCCTTCCATCTGCAAGTTTCTTAATTTTGAAAACCCATTTGTTTCCAATCACTTTCTTACCATTTGGTTTCGGAACAAGTTCCCATATCTTGTTCTCTTCTAGTGCGATAAACTCTTCTTCCATTGCTTCTTCCCATTGCTTCTTGCCTTTAGCTTCGTCATAGTTTTGAGGTTCTTCATCATCTTTGATCATATATGCGTAATTTTTCTGGGTTATATACGAGGTATCATAGGAATACCTTTCTGGTTGTCTTCTATTCCTATTTGACCTTCTTGGTTCAAACTCTTCATGTGTATCTGAATACACGTCTTCATCGAATCCTTGTTCATCTCCATTTCTCATACTTGATCCGATCCTGGACGTACTTGCCTGCATATGATCTTCATCTCTGTTCACCTGCACAATTGATTTCCCTTTCTCTCTTCTTCTTACTTCTTCTTCAAATTCTTCCGGTGTATGATTCTGATCTGTATACCAGCTTTTCTGTTCATCAAATGTAACATCTCTGGAAACAGTAAACTGTTTTGTTAGAGGACTCCATAACCTGTAGCCCATCTGCTTTTCATCATATCCGACGAACACATATTTCTCTGCTTTTGGTTCAAGCTTATGTCTGAGTTGTGATGGTACATAAGCGTAAACTACTGATCCAAACACTTTGCAATGATCAAGTGTTGGCTTCTTTCCCCACCAAGCTTCATACGAGGTCATTCCATCTAATGCCGTACATGGTAATCTGTTTACCAAGTATGTAGCTGTATTTACGGTTTCAGCCCAAAGATAATTTGGACAATCCTTTTCTTTTAGCATAGCTCGTGCAAACTCAACTAGAGTTCGTTTCCTTCTTTCTGCTACACCATTTTGTTGTGGTGTATACCTGCAGGTTATTTCTCTGTTGATACCTGCATTCCACAGATAGTCATTGAACTCTCGGAAGAAGTATTCTCCCCCTCCGTCAGACCTCAGTCTCTTCAACTTTCGACCTGTGAGTCTTTCAACATATGCATGAAAATGTCTGAAAGCTCCAAACACTTCTGATTTCTCTTTCAAAACGTATAACGTTATCCATCTTGTAGCATCATCAATGAATAAAACATAATACCTCGATCCACTGATTGATCCTTCTTTTGTTGGACCCCATACATCTGTATGAATGAGTTCAAGTACTCCATCATGTTTGAATCCCTTCTTCTAGAAAGGTAACCTGTGGGCTTTTCCCATCTCACATGCTTCACACTTATGAATCATATGTGGATTCTGTACATTCAGTAATCCCAGTACTGACTGATTCGCAATCATAGCTTTAATTCCTTTTTCATTGAAATGACCTAATCTCTTATGCCAGAGATCAAGTTCTGTAATCACCTTCTCACCATGTGTGAGCAGCGCTTCGCCGATATTCCCTCGTACTCTTAAGGTAAAGAGTCTGCCTTCTTTCTTACCAGAGAGCATCTGATGATATCCATTCTCGGGATCTTCTACAAATACTCCTTCATTCATAAATCTGACCTAAAAACCTTTCTCAACTATCTGTCCTACGCTAATCAAATTTTTCGGTATTGTTGGAACATACAAAACATTGGCTAGCAAATCTGCTCCACTCTTACATTTCATTTTTCCAATTGAATGTACACTATGTCTCGTATTGTCACTTGTTTGAACAGTATGACTGGAACTACCTTTTTCGAATTCTGACATCAGTTCTATATTTCCTGACAAATGACTAGAACACCTAGAGTCAATGTAAAATACCTTCAGGTCTTTGTTATCTGATGTGCTGATTGATTTCATCATTAACGATGTATGACTTTCATTCTGAGTATCATTTGCGTAGTTGTTGTAGGTGGTGTTGTAGGATTGATTCTATCCCCAACTTCTTGTTCCACCTCTACCGTAGCCTCCTCTTTGATTCTTTCTTCCTCTTTGAAAGTTATTTTGATATCTTCCACTTCTGCCTCTGCTATTACTGTTCTGATTTTGATTTGATCCTTATTGATTGTGCCAACAATCATGAGCTAGGTGATTACTTAGTCCACAAATCCAGCAAGCCTTTTTGTTATTGCTCTGGCTGCCTCTTCCTCTTCCAAAGCCTCTTGCTCTTCCTCTACCGGTGCCTTTACCTCTTACATAATAAGCCTGAGAACTCGACTCTTCTTCATCTTTTGACTTACCTTTGTCTGCTTTCTTCTTGTTCTTCATGTACATTGCGGAACTTTGTCCTTTATCTGCATCTCCTTTCAGGTCTTGCTCATATGTGAGCATCAAACCAAGCAACTGATTTAAATCTGGTACAAAATGATTTAAAGATAGTTCAGTTGAGAGTACGAAAGGTTTCCACCTTTCATCTCCTCTCAAACCTGTGTGCAGTTGCGCTATCAATCTGTGATCTTCGACATCTTCATTTATGGATCCGAGACTATCTGCTAGATCCTTCATCTTATTAACATAGTCACTAATGCTTTGACTCGACTTCTTTTTGAACGTTGTGAATTCGGACCATAAGCTAGCCTTCCTAGCTTTCATAGTATTTTGGAAATGATCTTCCAACGCACTCCATATGTCCTCCGCTTTCTCCAGACCTCTAATGTGCAGTAGTAGATGGTCTGTAACGGTATTATAAATGTAAGCTCTTGTCGTTGCATCTTTTTTCTGCCACAGCTTCAAGGCTTCTAATTCTTCTTTTTTCAGTTGACTATCATCTTCGAAAGTCAGCTTCTTTTCTTCTCTGGTCACATACATCATTAAGTCCTTACTCATAAGTAAGGCTTTCATGCGCATTACCCACGCGAGATAATTATCTCTCTCCAATTTATCAATTTGGACATGATCTGCCATGATCTTCTTGTTTCTATTACTTCCGGTGAACTTTTTGAGAATCTTTCTGCTCTTCAGAATCTTTCTCATTCTGGTTCCACTTGTTGTGGTTAACCGGCTCTGACAGCAATGATGGTGAATAACCTTGCTCTGATACCACTTGTGGGCGATTAACTTTTGCCCCTATACCAACTGTTGGTGATCTCACGACTCTGAGACCACTTCTTGATGGCCGTCGCGGCAAAGGCTTGAACCTTGTCAGACCTGCGGAAATCACCACGCCACCAAAATTGGTTGCCAAGCTAGAGTGATATTAGAACACCTCTATAATCAGCAGTAGCTCAGCATGGTTACTATCACTCAACATATAAAATTGCGCTTTGAATTTACTAAAAAAATTCCACTAGAACTCCACTGGACTGTCACTAGACTGACACCGTAATTATACCGGAATCTTACGGAAATCGACTCCTATTCTGTTTGTAATTACTTCAAGTGAGTATACAAGAAGTAAGGAAGTGATACGTGAACTTCCTTCACTGAGTGAACACTTTTTGAAGTTTAAGAAAAAACTTCTCCGATTTAGAACGTCTCTTTTCGATTAGGCTTTGTACTATGTGTACATATCCATTTCACTGAAATCTTTGACGAACTGATAGTAGAGATGTCTAGCTATAAGATAAGCTAACTCTCATACAAAACTTTAATTTACTCTACGATATATACTTCATTGTTCTACCAGAATTTCTGAGAAAACTGTAACTGACCGAAAATGCGTTTACTCAGATAACTGTATTTGATCAAGACATTCGTTGATTGAGAGAGTACCGAGGAACACGTATACTAACAGACTGTAACTGATAACGGTTAAGGAACTTTCTACTGTAACACGAAAATACTCACGGTTCTTCACATACGAACAGTGCGTGCAAACTTCCACATGAACATGTGTTTTCTATTAGAGAAGATGTGTACAAATTAGCTTGGCCTCTTCTTGCTCAAGCTATGGAAACTCTCCTACACTGAGTAGTTTCTTCTACCATCTCTCTCAGATGAACATCTGACATTTCAGGTTTCTGTTATTCATCTGTACATACGCAATCTATGGCGTCTTCTGAGAACTTCTCACTCTCTCTCTTCATTCTCTATGCATACGCGATCTCTGGCGTCTTCTCACTTCCTTATTCCCTCATGCTTTCTGACCTCTTTATGTGCTCTATTTATACTGCGCGCTCTTCTCATGCACATTCTAGCTCGCACTTCCCTCTTATTATTCTTATGCACGTTCTCTTTGTATATACAGTTTGATTCGGTGTAACGAACTCTGATTCTGCAGGATTCTGTGCTATACATAATGGTCATGAATTTGTCCCTTCATTAAGGCTTTTGATTTTCTGAATATTTGATTCCGCTTATCTTTATCTTCCTTTGTCTGTACGTCAAATTCGTGAGTGATTCTTCAACAGCATTTGGGCTCTATCTTTCTACCTTTACATGTGTAAACCTCAAGGCTTTTACAATGGTAAATAAACCATCAAAAATCTCTCAAAAAATACAATAAATGAGCATATGAAAAAGAACTCTCCAACGGATATTCTTTCGATGTGATAGCTTTTGATGTAGATGAAATCCTCCTCAAGCATAGTGTAAGCTTGATGTTCCAACAGCTCCCCCTCAAGCTAAAGTATGCTTGAGTCTTCATTCTCTGATAGGTTGAATACTTGCCATAGCTTTGAATCTACAAAGCTTTATTTCATCAAGTGCCTTCGTCATCATATCTGCTACTTGCTTTTCAGTTGGAATAAAAGAAATGTCAATCTCCTTTGCCATGAGCTTCTCCCTGATGAAGTGGTAATGGACTTCTATGTGCTTGGTTCTCGCATGAAAAATAGGATTTGCCGCTAGATGCATGGAACTTACATTATCTCTAAATATGTGTTTTAATGTCTTCAATTTTCTCACCTTCATAAACACTAAGTTTATGATTCATCTCCAAAGGTGTACCTACAGGTTTAGTGTTCTCCATTTTGAACTTGAGAAGAAGATCCTGAATGTATCTTCTTTGAGTCAAATACATTCCTTCATCTGTATATATCACCTGCATACCTAGGAAATATGTGAGCTCACCTAGGTCACTTATTTTGAACTCCTCTTGCATGTGTCTCTTGATCCTTTGAATGCCATTTAGATCATCACTTGTCACAATAATATCATCTACATATACACATAGATGGATAACTTCATTGTGATCCCTTTTGATGAATAGAGAAGGATTTGAGCTGCTAGCTTTGAACCCTTGATCTTGAAGATATGTAACCAACCTGTAATTCCAAGCTCTTGGAGCTTGTTTCAATCCATACAATGCTTTCTTAAGTCTGCAAACATAAGATGGATGATTATGGTTTTCAAAACCTGGTGGTTGTGACATGTATACCTCTTCACTTATCCAATAATTTAAGAATGCATTTTTTACATCAAGTTGGAGGAGTCTCCAATTCCTTGCAGCAACTACACTTATCAATGTCCTGATTGTAGTCATCTTTGCAACTGGTGAGAATGTTTCCTCATAGTCTATACCATGAGTTTGTGAGCATCCTTTGGCAACTAATCTTGCCTTGTACCTGCAAACTAATCCATCTGAATTTCTTTTAACTTTATATACCCATCTACAACCAATTACCTTTGGATTCGATGACATAAGAACCAAATCCCAAGTGTCCATCTCCTTCAATGCATCTATCTCTTCGTTCATGGCCTTTTCCCAATTAGGGTTTCTGGTTCCTCTGAAATAGAGTCTTTTTCCAAGTATATTGAATGCTTTGTAACAAATGTGGAATCATATCCATACCTTTCTGGTTGTTTCTTCTCTCTTACTAATCTTCTAGGTGCTTGTTTGGAGGATTCTCCAATCTCTTGCATCTTTGCCAAGGATTAAAGGGCCATCCTTACGACCATCAAATGGTAAAAACTGGTAATTCTTAATGGCAATCTTGAAATGCATGCCATCCGATTGGGTAGAGACAATAGATTTGACCACCCTTGTAAGGTTATGTTCATTAGTTTGCATCTTTTCGAGCATTTCATTGCGTTGTCGGATCTCAGTCCGAGTGCCTCGTAGTTTGTGCTATAGGAGCTCAAGTTGTTACTCGAGTGTTACCTCAGGTAGAGGTGACTCGCCAAAATCCTCCATGTTGTTCATAGGGTCCATGAGGATGTAGAGACAAAACCCTCTTGCTAGATATGTAAAAATAATTTCTGAGTTTGTTTGAGTTAAAATGTAAATGGAATGGTTGTTCTTGGGAATTGAAAAAATAAGAAAGAGATGAAAGTTGTGTTAAATATAAGAAAAGAGAAGTAGAGTGACAACACAAAGAGATAGTGTAGTGGTAAAACACTCCCTTGTGTGGGTGAGGTTGTGGGTTCAAATCCTCCCACCTTGGTGAATATATAACTCCTTATTGCCACTCATAAATTAAAATTGGTTCTCGTGTAGCCAACCGCTGCCAACGGTCGCCATGGGAGCCTTGGGTGCCAAAGATGATGAAGTAATGCCTTACTTGTGCCTTAATTGATGCCTTGGAGTAAGCCAAAGCAGTAAATATAGGAGTAAACGTAGGTGTAAACGTAGGTTCTGGTTCTTGAACTGAAACTGAAACTAGAATCGAGAACAAAAGCGAAAGGGGAAGTGAAAGCGAAAGCAAAAATGGAAGCAAAAGCGGAAGGGGAAGCAGAAGAGGAAGTGAAAGTAGAAATGAAAATTGGAATCGGAAAACGGAAACGAAAACAAAATCGGAACTCAAATCGGAATCGGAATCAAAATTAGAATCAGAATCGGAATGGGATCGCGAACAGAGAACAGTGAAACAGAGATCAATTTTCCAAAACAAACAGTATAGGTCCCTCTGTAGTGACAAGTGCAAAGCTCTGATACTACTGTTATGAGGATCTTGCTCACATGGACACAAAATTTACGAATGAAAAAGACACACAGAAAAATAGAGACACCAAGAGATGAGACATAACACATTTTGGGTGCAATCTCCCCCATGCACTCTGTTTTCGACAGTCCACACAGTGCATGTATTTATAGGAATTTTTTATTACATCAAAATGAGTGATTACATGAAAGCGGCTTCAAAAAGCATGCATGGAAGTAAAAGTTGGTGAGTTTTGTAGAAAGCCTTTGCTTTTAATATCAGAAATTACGATTTACAATGACCCTTATTCTAACCACTACTTTTCTAGCTATTTCTAACAATAGAACCTTCTATGCGGGTTTACTTAAAAATCAAATTATAAATTAGATTTATTGATGTGCACCCTAAAGTCGGATTATTGATGTCCGCCCTTTCAGGCTTTCATGCCCTTCAAAACCTTCAGCTACTATATCAAAAACACCAAAACACATTAATACATTAATAAATTAACACTCCAACAATGCATTGTTCAACATATTCCATAAGTTATAACATAATGTACTTACTCCATAGGCAATGTCTACTCTTGTTGGGGTAGCATAGTTGAGACTACCTAAAAGTTGTTGATAACCTATGACATCCTCAAGGAATTCTCCTTCATGGGAACTAAGCTTGTGGTTCACCTGCAGACCTGGTTTTCATGCCCTTTCTGCACAAAACCACGGGGCTGAAAAACATACACTTCTTCATGCCTTCTTTAACCTGCAGACCTGGTTTTCATGCCCTTTCTGCACAAAACCACGGGGCTGAAAAACATACACTTCTTCATGCAAGTCACCATATAATGCCTTCTTTAACCTGCAGACCTGGTTTTCATGCCCTTTCTGCACAAAACCACGGGGCTGAAAAACATACACTTCTTCATGCAAGTCACCATTCAAAAATGCAGTTTTAATGTCCAACTGATGTACATTCCAACCATGATGGGTTGCAAGTGCACAGATGCTCCGAACAGTAGTCATACGACATGTGGGTGCAAAGGTCTCATCGAAATCAATGCCTCTTTCCCGTGCATAACCCTTTGCAACAAGCCTAGCCTTATACCTATCAACTGTACCATCAGGTTTACGCTTCAGCTTGTATACCCACTTAGTACCAATGGCTTTCTTGCCAGGAGGCAAGTCACATAAACACCAAGTACCATTCTTCAATATAACATCATGTTCAGATTGCATAGCAACCATCCAATTTTCTGAATTTTGTGCTTCATCAAAAGAAACAGGCTCATTGTCATCACAGAGACTAGATGCAACCATAGCATAGCAATCTGATGAAAACGAGGCACTATGAGAGCCTGAACAAGTAAGATATGACAAAGGTGCATCTAGTTTGCTCTCACGCAAAGTCTGCACCAGCCATTTTGGCATAGTTTTTGCCTCCTCAATATCAGCTCTCTCATCAACAAGTGCATCATGTAAATCTGCATAAAAAATGGGATGATCTGCATCATTGCATGAAACTTGCAAAGGCTGAAAACTTTCCTCATTAAGACCAGCAGTAGACTGTCCACCTGTAAAAAGAGGCATCAAAGTATCATACATGTCTTTGGAGCTAACAGATGTCTCCTTAGTACATGAAAGCAATGGTTGAACAACATCTTCCACAAAAACAACATCACGGCTAACCAAAATGCGTTTAGTATGTGGATGATACAGACGATAGCCTTTACTTTCATAACTGTACCCAACAAAAATACATTTTACTGCCTTATCATCCAATTTTCTGCGATGTTGTTCAGGCACTAGTGCATATGCCAAACAACCAAAAACCTGCAGATGATCAACAGATGGCTTGCGATCATGCCAAGCCTCATATGGAGTGACAGACTGCAGTGCTTTAGTGGGACACATGTTAAGTACATATGTTGCACACATGACAACCTCAAGCCAGAAACTATGTGGTAAAGCCTGACTCTTGACCACACACCTTGCCATCTCGATGAGTGACCTATTCTTCCGTTCAGCAACTCCATTCTGTTGAGGTGTATAGATGGACAAACACTTCCAACATTATCAACTCAAAAAATTGTTCATGAGATATGGCAGGAAGAATCCATTGTAAAATGTGAGGAATGGCCTGATGAATTAATTGTTGGTGTAAATTACAAGCCTACACATTTGGCTCAAAGTATGCATTGAAGTCCATACACACATGAAGAAGCATAGGAACATATGCTAGTGGTTAATTACCACTTTACCTCATTGTAAAAGTCAAATTGACTTGGAATCTCTTGTAATCACCTACCAAAAGGATTCATGGAAAAATTAGTTGTTTGATTGAAAGAATATCTCCAAGCATTTAGGAGCTTGATCATAGGGAGCCAAAAGTTTGAATTTGAATTCAAATTTTGTAGTCATCTCTTATAAAAATGGACATGAAAAGTCACAGGCAAGAGAGAGCACTCCCGAGCATAGCATTACTGATTTTTGAGTGTGTGTGAGGTCTACACTCAAGCCGACACCTCTCAACACCATTTGGCAATGTTATTCATGCCAATGGAGTTGTATACAATTGTTCATTAATACATACATTCACATTGTCCATCTCTGAGTTCTCTGTTAGTCTACTCAAAAGTCTGTCAACTTGTCAAGGGCATATCTCGGCCAATTCTTCACCAAATTCAGTGATTCAAAGCTTGTTGGATTCTCTTGAAGTAATCTACATTCTATCAAAATTTGACGAAATTCTATTCAGCCAGTTTGGAGAAATCCGCATCGAGGTGATCTCTGGTCATTTTCTGCTACAGTCCTAAAAAGTCGGGGGTATAGCTTAACTTGCTAAATTGATTTCTCTTAGCATAGTTTATCATTCTACATCATTCCACTTGGAATAGGTAGCTTACAAAGTTAGTTAGATACCCCTAAAAGGAATTTTTCCAATTCCTACTGTGCTGGTCATACTGAGCAAAATACTAAGTAGGTGTCAAGATAAAAATAGAAGGTTTTCTTGAGTTTGTGACTTTCCAAGTTATCTGTTTTGATTCAATCATTGCACATATCATTTCCAAAGGACATAAGACATTTTATGGTGTCATTGGAAAGCTAAGGAGGTCTAGTTATCAACTCTGAAGCAAAAGAGGGCTGGTACAAAGCAGGTTTAGCAGTACCTACTCAGTCTCTTGGAGCATCCATCCATCTTTCCCAACATTAATGCCCATAAAATTATTATTAGGTCAATCTTAGATGAGAGAAACTAAAGAGTCTATTGATTTTGATAAACTGATGATTCATTTAAAAAATAACAATAGAAAGATATTGTTTGTAAGTGATAATGTGTAGGATTTAGAAGGAATCATACATAGTCAATAAATGAAAACTTTCAAATTTCCATGCAAAGATAATCTAATAGATCTGGAGAACATTATAAATAAGGAATCAATACAGGATCATATAAAGGTTTCATATTGATATTAAAGAAAAATCAAGAAGAATATGTAAAACAGAGACCTTGGATCATGACCATAAAAGGATGAAACAAATATGGAGGCCAAAAGAGAGACTACGTGACCAAAGCACAAGAATGAGGCAGGTCTAGAGACCCAAACCATTAACAACCAAAGAGAAGTAAGAAAATTCATCAAATATATAGAGGAAAAAAAACAAACAAGATGAGAAACAAAAAGACAAAGAAAACTAGTATTGGTGAAGAAAGACAATACGAAATATACAGAATACATTTCAACAATAACATGAAATGATTAACAATCAAAACAAAACCTTATCATGAGAGATTCACTTAAGTGCATTAGTTAAGGTCTCAAGTTTGCACCAAAAAGAGGATGCATTGTCAGAGTA
Organism: Ceratopteris richardii; assembly: GCA_020310875.1. NCBI lineage: Eukaryota > Viridiplantae > Streptophyta > Polypodiopsida > Polypodiales > Pteridaceae > Ceratopteris > Ceratopteris richardii. The sequence continues at coordinate 35,433,662 of CM035440.1, forward strand.
TGCATGTGTAAGGCTACACTACCGAGATGTGCATTCACTAGGCATAAAAAAGTTAATTCCATGCACGGAGAAAAAATATTTTCATTCTAGGAGAAAGAGCTGGGAGGGGAAGACAAAACAAAAGGAATAACTAGATCTCTTATGACCTCTTAAAATTAGTTTTTTATTTAGAAGAAAATAATTGAAGAAAACAAAAATATAAATATGTAAATATATGTATATACGTCTATATATGTACATAAATATTTTATTTTTTCAAAATCACAAATCAACACATAAAACTATGGGTTAGTATTATTTTTGTGATTTAAAATATTTCAAATTTTTCCCTTTTCTTAAAAAATCAATGAGAATAGCCATATCTATGTTTCTCTTTTTGGTATTCCAAATTCAAACAAAATTCTTTCCAGTTACACTAGAAAAATCTTTCTACAAGTGTGATGAGAACAAGACTTCTTGAAAAATATGGTAATATTACTATATATGTGATGTTGAGTGGTAAAAAATTATTTTTTCTTTCAAATGATTGACACAAAAAGTGATTTTTTGCATCTTATATGAAGATGTGTGGAGTGTTGGTGTGATTTTTCCTATAGGATGAATAAAGAGCTTCGAATAGCTGAATTGGAAGTGGATGTTGTGTTCTTATCTAGAGGACATTGCTTCTTATATAGTGATGCACTAGAGGAAGTTGTGAAACTGGATTCTGAACAAGAAGAAGTTCTAGAACACTAACAAATAGAAAAAGAGTTGAAAGATTTTTTTCAAGAAAGACAGTAAACACATTTTCACATTGAAGAACGGAAAGTTCAAGTACACCAAGCTATGCCAGGAGTTTTATAACTTTGAAAGATCAGCAACAACATATAAGATATGGAAGGCAGTGGGCTTGCACAAACATCATGAGAAACCTATTTTATTTATAGATTTTGAAAGATGTGAACATGTCATGTCTTCATCATAAGTGAAAAGAAGCATAGAGGCCTATTTTTTGCAAAGTTTAAAATTTGGAAAATGAGATTATAAGCATCACAATCAAGGGAGAACATATCAAGGCTGCCTTAAGCTTCTACCCGATGGGAACAAGTAATGATGTGAGTTTATTTAAAAAGAATTCAGCCACATATGCTAGATTCACAAAACTCTCTGATTTCAAAAAAAAAGCATTTGAGGCATTAGTTAGCAGGATATTTTTACAACTTTTGTGTCTTTCAAGGCTGCCTAGGTATACTATGCCACATAAGCCAATCAGCCTTGTGATGCTGAACAACAAAGCCAAGAAAAAACCTTTTAGAGTGGTGGACATGACACCTTATCTAAGCGACTAAAGAAAGGAGCCAAGCATTAGGAATCCAAGAGATTCATGAATGGAGCTTATTTACTGAATAAAATAATCTATCATGTATTGCGCATTGAAGAAGGGTTAAAACTAGCTCCTAAAGCATAGGTATTTAGAGAAACCATGAATGGAGTCAAAAGTTTACTTAGAACAATATCCATTAAAGAGATAAGGGGGAAAAGAAAAGAATTAGTAATGGAAGTACCCCAACCAATCAAGAAAATAAAAGTAGATCCAAGGAAGATAGACTTGGAAGTAAGAGAGCTATTGAGGAGGAATTAAAAGAAGAACAAAAGAGAATACAAGCTGATACATAGCCACACCCTCCCCAGACTAGCACAGAAAACTATATTCATATCTTATGCAGGGGGTTGATAATAGAGCTGCATATGAAGCCGAGTACCAGAAGATGTTGGAAGAATTTTGTCACAAAGCTATAGACTGGATACAATAGAAAACGGAGCATTTTCAAGAGCTTCATGAAAAATTGATGAGTGCAAAACCAGAAGTAGTGTTTGTCAAAAAGGGAGCTGCACTCTTAGCATATTTTAAGGAACTACATGGAACACCTAAAACAAGGACCAAGGTTGTAGCAACAGTCAAGAAATCAAGGAAGGAGACTAATGGAAAGAGACAAATAAAGGGTATAAAGAAGAAAGTAGTAGTGGAAAAGGGAGGAAGATGGAAATCAAGCTAGAGGATCAACTTTGATGTACAAAATTGAAACTAACAGAGAAGATCATAAATTAATAGAGCTAGTGGTAGTACCACTCAAAGAAAACTCAAAGTCCAATACAGATACTCACACTAAATAGTTTCTATGAGATACTCACAATAAACAATTTCTATTAAGAAGTCTAAAACTCTCAATCCCCAACACTCCTATCAAAGTAGTTAAAAAATATGGAAGAATTGGAGATGAAAGCAGAACAAGGAAGGAAGGTACTTCAAGGGAAATAGAAACTATTTTCAAAGATAAAGAAGATGGAGAATGCCTCATCCAGGATTATCAAGAAGAGAAGATGGAAGCTTCCAAAGAAAACACCAGCCATCATGAAGAAGAAGAGGATAAAGCTACAACAATCATAGAAGAAAAGACAATTGAAGAAGGTGGTGTGGTGATGAGGCACATAACAATGAAAAGACTACATTTAAAGGAATCAAAATATGGTGCTAAGATGGAAGGATTAAAAGAGAAAGTATTAGAACGGGAGGATTCAATACATGATACAATTGCAAAAATTCAAGAAGTATTCGATGACATTCAAAAAGAAGACTCACAATTAGGTGTGGAAATGAAAGATGTACTTAGTACAGAATAAGAAGAGTCAGTGGAAATGCAAAACGAAGAGAAGCAACATGAAGATATCACCAATAGACAAGTAGAAGATGACATAGGAAAAATAGATAAATAGTTAGAATCAAAGGAATCAAATGAAGATGATCAAAACAATAAACTAACAGAAGTAAAGCAACCAAAATCTAGCACAAGGATAGAGATAATTCCCAAGGATATTAGGGGAGTATGTCACATTATTATAAAAACCATTGAGGAATTCAAACCTGCAAGTAGAAATATCATCATGTTTGCTATTGTTGGAGAGTCGCAATTCATTGAAGGCATTAAAGTCATAGAAGACCATAAAAAAGAAAAGAGCAAATTAGAAGAGGAACTAAAAGAGGAGCATAAATAAGTGAAAAATACTTCGAAAGATCAATTGCCCAAGAGACGAAAGTAGTGACAAATAAACATAGAGTAGCTTTTTTGGGATAAATTTTCACAAAATAGAATGAAACCATTAGTAAGATTGGATAAGACATCAAGAAGTTGGAGTCAAAAAATAGAGTACTAGAGGCTTCATATCAATTACTCTCTAAAACCAATGAAGAAATCAATAGGATTTTTATGGAAGAAGGGCACATAAAGGTAAGAGCACAAAGTTTAGGAATTCAAAATGAAGAATTAGAGGAGTTAAGACAAGAAGTAATGCAATTCAAAGAGGAGCTAAATGATGCCAAAGAGTTGGAAAAACAAGCTAATGTGCATGCGACTAATGTCATGAGAGGATATAACAACCTCAATGAGAAAATAGAAAAAGAAAGAGCTATGTGGGAACACCAAAGAATCAATATATTGAAAGAAATTGAAGAATGGAAAGCTAAGGTAGGCATTCACGATAAGGAAGTATCCACAAACAGAGTATTTCAAGAAAGACCAATTATTACAACTATGACATCCTCTCCTATGCATGAATTGTACAAAGAAGATCCAAGATCTGTAGAACAGTTGGATGTGGAATAAGATGAATTTATACAATAGCTACTCACAAATATAATGGAGAGTGTTAATCTCAAAAAGAACAACCTACTCTTGAACTTAGAGCACCTCTATATCAAGAGTAAGTCAAAAACTTTCACCAATTTAAAGGATCAATGATCAAATATCAAATTCTTGAACAAACTGTGAAGAAGAAGATTACTCAGAAAGTCTGCTGCATATAACTTTCTCATTGACTGATTAAATGTGTAAAGCTTTTTATGAAACTTTGCACAAGGTGTCGCCTAAGCATTGCGTACCTTCTCCAAGTTAAATTTTCTCAAAAGACTTAGTAGATCTTGAGAAATCTACTTCATAAGTTATCTATGTCTAAATCTGCACTTTTGAGAAGTCGATTTTGACACCCCTAACTTCTAACACATGATTCTCTCATTATAGAACCTGTTTAAGTAAATGCTTTTAACCACGAGTAGCTTACCTTCCAACTTAAAGATTAAGTGCTTACTTGCACAAAACTTTAAACTGTGGAGTGAGAAATGATCAAATCATTAGGATCGAAATTTGCGCCTGTTTTAGGAACCAGTGATTACTTTCTCACATGTAAATATTCCTACACACAATTCTCTTAGCGTGATTACAATTGGAAGCTAAAATCTTGCACAGAGGTCGATCAACTCTAGACTTAGACTTGTACAAAAGCATTCCACAAAAGATCTACCACAGAAGGAGAAGACACAAAAACTTGGGGCGCAAATTTTCTTCTATTCCTTAGAAAATTACAACTGAGTTATGAGAGAGACTTCTTCTCATTCCTATGAACTCTAATGAGTCTTACAACTTACAAATGCACTATTCTCATACTCTCTTATTGTCTCCTCTATTGCCCCGACATTTTTCAAAAGTATTTATAGGCAAATATGTACAGGCTTATGACTAATCAAAGATGTAAGTGAACTATGTCTTCACTAATGTACATATGTGTACATGTCTTTCAACTTGTGAATGTATCTACCTTCTATGCTTCAAGAATTGATCTTATCTCCATCCTTTGTCTTCCAAATCTTCAATTGGTGATTGGTCTGCACCAACAGCTCCCCCTCAATCATCAATTGAGGTTTCTCTTATCTTCTTTATGCCTGCCATGTCTTTGAATTTCTGTAACTTTGGTCCATCCAAGCTTTTTGTAAGCATATCAGCTAGCTGATCTTTTGTTGAAGTATGTATAACTTCAATCTCTTTATCCATCACCTTCTCTCTTAGAAAGTGATACTGTATCTCAATGTGTTTAGTCCTGGCATGAAAAACAGGATTAGCAGCTAGATATAATGAACTCACGTTATCTCCATAAATGATAGGTATGCTCTGTATAGTGTCAAAACTCTTCATGAGAGTCTTAATCCATATCACTTCTTTTGCAGCTTCAACCATGCCTTTGTACTCTGCTTCTGTAGATGACAAAGCAATTGTATGTTGCTTCTTTGAGCACCAAGAGATTAACTTATCTCCCACATAACACATGTATCCATAGGTTGACCTTCTGTCATCTGGATTACCTGCCCAATCTGCATCACTATATATTTTGATATTTGTATCTGATGTAAAACCATAATACAAACCCTCTTTGAGTGTACCCTTAATGTACCTCAACACTCTTTGTCCTACAATCCAATGTTCTTTCCTAGGACAATGCATGAATTGAGACAACACCCCAACTGCATATGATAAATCAGGCCTAGTTAAAGTAGCACAGATAAGACTACCAACCAAACTCTGATATTGTTTCATGTCCTTGAACTCTTCACCTCCAAATCTGCTTAATTTGTGATTCACTTCCATTGGAGTAGGTGCTACTCTGCAATCATTCATTTTAAACTTGGTTAACAAATTCTTCAAATACCTTTCTTGAGTCACATACACTCCATGTCGAGTGTATGAAATCTCCATGCCCAAGAAGTATGACAAATCTCCTAAATCACTAATTTTGAACTCTTTCTCCATTTGCTTCTTTAGGCTTTGTATGCCTTTCTCATCTGTACTTGTAAGAATTATATCATCAACATATATGCATATGTAAATGAACCCATCATCACTTGCTTTAACAAGCAAGCTACTATCTGCTTTAGATACTTGAAATCCAAGTTCCTTTAAGAACTTTACAAGCCTATAGTTCCATGCCCTTGGGGCCTGCTTCAAGCCATATAAAGCTCTCTTGAGCTTACACACATGATCTGGATATCTTCCATCTCTGAATCCTTGAGGTTGCTCCATGAAAACATCATCTGAAATATAACCGTTTAAAAAAGCATTCTTCACATCTAATTGACACAATTTCCAACCTTTGCATGCAGCAATTGCTATGAGTGTTCTGATGGTTGTCATCTTTGCCACTGGACTATAAGTCTCATCATAGTCAATACCATATGTCTGAGCAAACCCTCTCACAACAAGTCTAGCTTTGTACCTAGACACACTTCCATCTGCAAATCTCTTTGTCTTATAGACCCACTTGCATCCAATGATCTTTTGGCTATTTGGCTTTGGAACCAAATCCCATGTTTGATTTTCCATCAATGCATCATATTCTTCCTGCATAGCTTTTTCCCAAATTTCTTTACCTTTTGCCTCTTCATATGTAGAAGGGTCTTCATCTGCTTTAATCATGTGTGCATAATCCTTAGTAGTCAAAAATGAAGTATCATAGCTATACCTTGTAGGTTGCCATTTGTGCCTTGTAGACCTCCTAAGTTCTCCACTTCTTGAGGTTTCTGGTTCTTCACATTCAGGATCAAATCTTGGTGTCTCTTCCACTTCAACCTGCACTTCATGATTCTCTTGTTCATCAAATATCTGAACCTTTGATTTACCTTTCCTTTGATTCACAATTTCTTCATCACCTGTATTAATATTGATAGTACCTGCATACCAAGTACCTTGCTCATCAAATGTAACATCTTTTGATACAAGAAAATGTTTTGTGGATGGATTCCACAACCTATATCCCATCTGCTTATCATCATAACCAATAAACACATATTTTTCAGCTTTAGGTTCCAATTTGTGCCTTAATTGTGATGGCACATATGCATAGGCCAAACATCCAAATACTTTGCAATGGTCTAGTGTAGGTCTCTTACCCCACCATGCCTCATATGGTGTCATACCCTGCAAGGCTTTACAAGGTAGCCTATTGACCAAATAAGTAGCTGTATTTACAGCCTCAGCCCACAAATAATTTGGGCAATTTTTCTCTTTCATCATGGACCTTGCAAACTCAACAAGAGTCCTATTCCTCCTCTCTGCTACACCATTTTGTTGAGGAGAGTACCTGCAAGTAACCTCTCTTTATATACCTGCATTCCACAAGTAATCACTGAACTCATTAGAGAAATACTCTCCCCCTCCATCTGACCTTAGTCTCTTCAATTTATGTCCTGTAATTCTCTCTGCATACACATGATAATGTTTGAATGTATTGAATACCTCTGACTTATCTTTGATCACATAGATAGTGACCCATCTGGTAGCATCATCAACATAAATCACATAATACCTTGATCCATTGATACTGAAATCCTTTGATGGTCCCCACACATCTGTGTGTACCAACTCAAGTTTCTCTGAATACATAAACCCATACTTAGAATAGGATTGCTTTTGAGCCTTACCTAATTGACATGCCTCACATCTGTATGTCATATGTTGACCTGCAACATTAGGCAATCCAAGCACTGAACCATTATTAATCATGTCTTTAATACCTCTTTCATTGAAATGTCCAAGCCTCTTGTGCCAAAGATCTAACTCAGAGATCTTATGTCCTCCATAAGTGAACAAGGCATGACCAACATTACCTTGAATCTTCAATGTGAACAATCTTCCTTCTTTCTTCCCTGAAACAATTTGTTTATACCCATTGCTAGGGTCTTCCACAAACACTCCTTCATTAGTGAACCTCACTTCATAACCTTTTTCCACAATTTGTCCTACACTTATCAAATTCTTAGGAATTGTAGGAACATACAAAACCTTACTCAATAAGGTGCTACCATCCTTGGCCTTCACTGATCCAATTGACTTCACATTATGCTTTGTATTATCACCTGTTTGAACAACATGATTAGATATCTTATTCTCCAAATCAGTCATCAAGGCTATATTACCACTCAGGTGGTTGCTACACCCTGAGTCAATGTAGAAAACTCTTTGATATTCACTCTGCCTTTCACAAGTTGCATTCATTATCAATGTTGAATGTTCCTTTTGATCTGAAGCATAATTGTAGTAGGTATTGTTATATTGTTGACGTTGGAATTCTCTACCTGCATTTCTTCCAAAGTAACCCCTACTATCTCTACCTCTGAAATTACCTCTTTGATTTCTGCCACCTCTTCCTCTTGAATTATAGTTCTGATTATATCCACCATTACTCTGAGTGTTATGCCAACAATCATTAGCTAAATGATTTGTCTTACCACAAATCCAGCAAGCTTTGGCTCCATCTTTGTTACTCCTGCCTCTTCCTCTACCTTTGCCACCTCCTCTTCCTCTTAGGAAGTTGGCTTGACTAGTTGTGCCTTCTTCTTCATTTGCTTGTTGCTTTGCTTTGTTAGCTTTCTTCTTGTCTTTGGAGTACATTGCATGGCCTGCACTCTTGTCAACATCTCCTTTGATATCATTCTCAAAGGTTAGCATATGTCCTAACAATTGATTCAAATCAGGAGTGAAATGATCCAATGAAAGTTCTGTAGATAAAATAAAAGGCTTCCACTTCTCATCACCTCTTAGTCCTGTGAGAATTTGCCTTACCAATTTATCCTCTTCAATGTCTTCATCCACTGCTCCTAATGCATCTGCAATGTCCTTCATCTTTGTCACATAATCAGATATTGATTGTGAAGCCTTCTTCTTGAAAGTAGTAAACTCTGCCCATAGAGATGCCTTCCTTGACCTTGTAGTGTTTTGGAAATGCTCCTCCAAAGCATTCCATATTTCACTTGCACTTTCAAGACCTCTAATGTGAGGTAGCAAGTAATCATTGACTGCCATATAAATGATACTCCTAGCTTGAGCATCTCTTTTCATCCAATTCTTCAAATCTGACAACTCCTCTCTAGTTGGAACACTAGAATCTTTGAACTGTGGCTTTTCTTCTTCTAATGTAATATAGGCTATCAAATCTTTGCTCGTAAGATGAGCTTCCATCCTCATTGACCATGCAGGATAGTTTTCTCTATCCAATTTCTCTATATGAAGAGAATCTCCCATCCTTCCTTTACCTGTGTACTGAATTCTTCAATCTTTATAAAGTATAAGGTTACCTTTACTTTGAATGACACTCCTTTTGTCCTTCTTTATGTCGTATGATCTCCTCCTCAAGCTTTGCCTTCAAGCTTTCACCTTTTAATCCTTCAGATGTTGAATTCTTTGCAACTACAGCAGTCGGGATCCTCCTTTTCTCAAATTTGATGTTTCTTGCTCTGATACCACTAATGGAGAGTGTTAATCTCCAAAAGAACAACCTACTCTTGAACTTAGAGCACCTCTATATCAAGAGTAAGTAAAAAACTTTCACCAATTTAAAGGATCAATGATCAAATATCAAATTCTTGAACAAACTGTGAAGAAGAAGATTACTCAGAAAGTCTGCTGCATATATCTTTCTCATTGACTGATTAAATGTGTAAAGTTTTTTATGAAACTTTGCACGAGGTGTTGCCTAAGCATTGCGCACCTTCTCCAGGTTAAATTTTCTCAAAAGACTTAGTAGAACTTGAGAAATCTACTTCATAAGTTATCTATGTCTAAATCTGCACTTCTGAGAAGTCGATTTTGACACCCCTAACTTCTAACACATGATTCTCTCAGTATAGAACCTGTTTAAGCAAATGCTTTTAACCACCAGTAGCTTACCTTCCAACTTAAAGGTTAAGTGCTTACTTGCACAAAACTTTAAACTGTGGAGTGAGAAATGATCAAATCATTAGGATCAAAATTTGCACCTGTTTTAGGAACCAGTGATTACTTTCTCACATGTAAATATTCCTACACACAATTCTCTTAGCCTGATTACAATTGGAAGCTGAAATCTTGCACAGAGGTCGATCAACTCTAGACTTAGACTTGTACAAAAGCATTCCACAAAAGATCTACCACAGAAGGAGAAGACATGAAAACTTCGGGTGCAAATTTTCTTCTATTCCTCAGAAAATTACAACTGAGTTATGAGAGAGACTTCTTCTCATTCCTATGAATTTTTACTCAGAAGAAGATTACTCAGAAAGTCTGCTGCATATATCTTTCTCATTGACTGATTAAATGTGTAAAGTTTTTTATGAAACTTTGCACGAGGTGTTGCCTAAGCATTGCGCACCTTCTCCAAGTTAAATTTTCTCAAAAGACTTAGTAGATCTTGAGAAATCTACTTCATAAGTTATCTATGTCTAAATCTGCACTTCTGAGAAGTCGATTTTGACACCCCTAACTTCTAACACATGATTCTCTTAGTATAGAACCTGTTTAAGCAAATGCTTTTAACCATGAGTAGCTTACCTTCCAACTTAAAGATTAAGTGGTTACTTGCACAAAACTTTAAACTGTGGAGTGAGAAATGATCAAATCATTAGGATCGAAATTTGCGCCTGTTTTAGGAACCAGTGATTACTTTCTCACATGTAAATATTCCTACACACAATTCTCTTAGCCTGATTACAATTGGAAGCTGAAATCTTGCACAGAGGTCGATCAACTCTAGACTTAGACTTGTACAAAAGCATTCCACAAAAGATCTACCACAGAAGGAGAAGACACGAAGACTTCGGGCGCAAACTTTCTTCTATTCCTCAGAAAATTACAACTGAGTTATGAGAGAGACTTCTTCTCTTTAAGAATTTTTAGAGCTCTCAAGGGAGTAGAAAACTAGATTAGAAGCCTAGAGGAACTATTTCCTATTGTGAAAGAGGACACTTGGAAAAGTATATAAGCTAACTTATGACTCATTTTTGGGGATGATCATTTTGTATTGAAGTGATTACGGAGAACTTACGAGCTTTCATGGTGATTTGTTCATGAGTTATTGAACGTTTATCATGGATAAGTCTTGTTCATCAGTCATTCCTTGAATATTTTTTTTGGATTTTGATGTGTGTGAAAGCACATGAACAACACAAGGAAAAAGAAAAAACTTGGAGCATGACACACAATATTGAATGTATTACCAAGAGAATGTACAAAGATTAGTGACCCGTTAGGGTTATAGGCATATATACAAGCCGGGAAAAAAAAACTCCTAAAGAGGGAAAAAAGTACCGCGATGGTCCTAGTGTGTTCACAGACCTCAGTACCTAAATATATCAACAAATCCCCCCTAGGAGTGAGGCGGTGAACAAGGAGTTGGTAGACATGTATAAGAAAGTGCCAAGCTATGTGGAATCAATCCACAAAAGGAAGTAAGTCCAAAGCTTTGCTGAAAGCTTCAAAGTTCTCCCTAGGCAGAGCCTTTGTGAAAAGGTCTACAATGTTCTTCTATGTGGGCACATGTGCCAAACTGATCTCTCCAATAGAGAACCTCTCTATGACATAATGATAGTGTACCTCAATGTGCTTAGTGTGAGCATGGGAGATAGGGTGCGCTCTCACTATGGGTGAAGATGGTGATGGCAGAAGACTAATCAACACCCAAATCAACCATAAGGCATCTAAGCCACAAACACTCAACAATCATTGTCTAAGTTTCCCTATACTCAGCCTCATAACTAGAAGTGGCCACAATAGGCAACTTCTTGTCGAACCAAGATATGCATGAGCTACCAAGCATGAAGCAATACGCATTGGAGGACACACAAGTATCATAGAAACCAACCCAATTAGAGTAAAAACAAGCATGTAAATTTGCCATAGTGATCCCCCCTTGGGATAAAACAATTAGAGTGGTCAAGAACCACTCAAGTAGCAAAAGATGCGCTTAACTGCCTACCAATGGTTAAAACTTGGGCAATGCATAAACCTACTCATTTGTGAGACAATAAACTAAATATCTGCCCAGTAATGCATAAGTAGATCAAGCATCCAACAGTCTGCTGATAGGAAACAACATCAAATGCACCTCCAAAATCATGAAGACAGAATTGTAAACCTGTATCCATAGGAGTGGCAATAGATTTACAGTCTTCAAGGCCAAAACATTACAATAATGTCTCGATATAATTTTTTTGACACAAAGCTATTCCGCCATCAATATGCATAAACTAAATGCCTAAATAATGATGCAAATGGCCTAAATTTGACATGTTAAATAAGGCATGCAAATCAGCCTTAAAATTAGCAATATGCTCCTGATGAGGACCAATGAGCAACATGTCATCAACATAGATAATAATGATCAAATGTACATCATTTGCACCCTAAACATATAAGGTGATTTAAGTTGGATTGTTCTCAAAACCATGTGCAATCATATAGGCATGTATCTTCTCATACCAAGCACATGGTGCTTGCTTCAAACCATATAATGACGTTTTCAATCAGCACACTTTGTTTTCATGCCCATTTTGCACAAAGCCATGGGGCTAAAAGAAATACACTTCTACATGCAAGTTACCATTCAGAAATGTAATTTTAATGTCCAGCTGATGTACATTTCGACCATGATGAGCTACATGTGCTGAGATGCTCTAAGCAATAGTCATTCCATATGTAGGATTAAAGGTTTCATCAACATCAAGCCTCTTTCTTGAGCATAACCCTTTGCAACAAGCCTATCCTTACACCTATCAGCTGTTCCATTAGGCTTATACTTTAGCTTTTATACCCACTTAGTGCCAATGGCCTTCTTTATAAGATGCAAGTCACATAAAGACCAGGTACCGTTCTTGATAATAGCATCATATTCAAACTGCATACCAACCATCCAATTCTTTGAATTTTATGCTTCATGAAGCATAACAAACTCATCCTCATCATAGAGACTAGAGGCAGCCATAGCAGAGCAATTTGGTGCAAAGGAAGCACTCTGAGATCCACAACAAGTATGACATGATAGAGGTGCATCTAATTTTCTGTCTTGCAAAGTCTACAACAACCATTTGGGCATACTCTTTGCCTCATCTATATTAGTTCTCTCATCAAAAAGTGCATCACATCTATCTACATCAGAAATGGAATGGTTTGTATCATCGCATGAAATCTATAAAGGTTGAGACACTAACTCATTTGGACCAGCACTAGACTTTCCACCTGTGAAAAGGGGCAGCAATGTGTCATACATATCTTTGGAGCTAGCTGATGTCTCATTAGTACACCAAAGTAATGGCTGAATTGCATCTTCGACAAAAATTCTACAATTAAGCCAATCTTGGCTAATGCTGAAAGTGACAATATTTTTCTCTTTTGGTGCATGTGATAGTATTCCTTGTAGGGGCAAGCTCAAGTGAAGTGAAGAAACTGTGCTGCAAGGTAATATGTTTGGTTTCCCCACTATCAAAGTACCGAACATCTGAGTATACTACACACATACACTATTCATGAGAATATGGGTCATAACTGCAAAGAGTAGTAAATGCCCATTCTTCATTCTATACAAGATTAGCAGACTCTCTTTTGGGTGTAGAGACTTCTGCAACAAACATTCTAGCCTCTTTTTTCTTTGCCTCTTTTGCAGCCAGTTTTGGACAAATTTTTATGACATGATGATTTCTTTTAAAGTACTTACAAGATTTCTTTTTTTTATTTTCTTCTCATCTTTGTCATCCTCGCTTGATTATGTAGAATTAGAAAATTTCTGATTACTAGTAAATGAGCTCCATTTTCCTTTGTCCCTTTGACTAACCAAGAAAGCTTCATCTACAACATGCATAATGGACCTATTTTCACTAGACTGATCTTCCTATAAAAGAACAGAGACTTTCTCAAATGTTAAGGTGTTTGGATTTCTTTTCATCATCAATCAAATAGTAGAAGCAAAAATCTGATATGAATCTAGAAGAAAATTCAGAATAGTGTGCACAAGTGAACTGTCATGCAAGACTTCATCAGCAGAAATCAACTGCTCCTTCAAATCTTTGATCTTTTTCAAATAATCTATCCATGGAATCTCCTTCATTCATGTGCTCACTCTCCAACTATTTTTAGATGTAAGCAACGGGAGCCTCATTTCTTGCCTAGTATAAAGTGGTTAATATATGGCAAACATCCTTTGCTATTTTGAACGAGTGAATATGGGGAATAATGGCACACTTGACAAGGCTATCAATGCATGTTCTTGAGCATCTCTGCCATCCCAATGAAGTTGCTCTACAGTAGGTGCAATAAGAACTGCAGCACCAATAAGAATTTGAAGAATATCACCATCTTCAATACCATCTATATCAACTTCAACAACTATAGTTGCAGGTGCAATATGACGTTTTTCAACGCCGTGCACAATAATCCATAGTCCTTTTTCAATAATACATAACGCATCATATTATCCCATAATGGATAATCGGTAGCATCCAACTTATCCTCAACAAATGGCATACAGAATACATCACTACTTTCAGCCATGGCCACTAAATAAAATACCTTGGTACATAAAAATGATTCTATCTCAAAAAGTTGAACAAAACTACACTGATAAGTTTTGCTAAACTTGTAGTAGACTTGGAGGCTCTTATACTAGCAAACCAAAACGTGTATATACCTTTTGTGCAAAAAGACAAAATATCCTGCTCATGCACTACAATAGTTTCTTTAGAGGTTGAAAGGACCTCAAACCGCAAATTCAACACCATAGATTGAAGCCCTTTCGAAATCCTAATGGCTGTTAGTAGAGGGGTGTCGATGATGCCCTAGATGAAGTGAAAACCTACCCTGATACCATGTTTTAGGGTTTGAGGTCTATGAAACCATGCAAACAACACAAGGAAGAAGAAGAAACTTGGATCAAAACACACAATACTGAATGTATTACCAAGAGAATGTACAAAGATAAGTGAGCTGCTAGTATTATAGGCATATATACAACCTGAGGGAATAAAACCTCCTAAAGAGGGAAAAAAAGTGCCCGAATGGTCCTACTATGTTCACACCCATCACTACCTAAATATGTTAAAACTTTCATGCTAGTCTAAGTCTATATCATTGCCAAGTCTCTATAATCTTAGAAAGCACTCTTCAAGGTGATTTTGTGTTTCTTTCAGAATTGAAAATGTCTCATCTTTGTGATATAGGTATTAAAATTATGTTTTGATGCTACTAATGCCTCATGACAAATCGCACATTTTAGACAATAATCATTAAAAAAGCTTTCTTCTAGATCTACTTATGAGAAAACCAATTATTTTTTATAAAAAGTGTGAAATCTCTATTGAAACTAATCTTGTTGACCAATCTTGGAGCCCATCAATGAAGAAGGGGCTATGTTCATAGAAAAGTTCTCTCATTCTTAATACAAAATGTTTAAAGTTGTTTTTTCCTTTATATTAAAATGATTGGAGAGGCCAACTCCAGAGAACAACAAACACACATACGTTGTGAATTTCTAAGTAACTAAAGTTTAAATTCTAAGCTCCTAGATCATTGCTAAGGAACTCTAGGTTGTTTGCCTTGTATACTCTTGAGTGTATGGTTATCGAAGACTAGATCCGCTAGCTTAGAGTAAACTTCTATATTAAGACCCTCTACACTCATCTAAGTAACCAACTTTGGAGCTATGAATTGGAAACACAAGTTTGAAACAACACCTAGTATAGCATTCTAGTAGTCTCCACAACTAACTTGGCCTGATTATCAAAGCAATACGTGTTGTGTACCCCTTGAATTTTTACATAGTCGCCCTTGTTTCCCCTTACAACTATCCATTTCTCATGTGCTAGGAAATTGTGTAGCCTTAGTGCATCAATCATTCCTATGAAAACCTCGACCGATATATACTAAGATATTGGAAAACGTGACATGTTTCGTAGTAGTTCTTCAATGAATCATGTAGTAATAGAGTTATAACTGATTGAATCTATGTTGATCAATGTACATGAGTTCACCATAAATAATGTTGAGGTCGAGGAGGAATAGAATCTAGAGGAGATAAAGAATGTAGTTCTATCACACTCTTGGACCTTAGTAGATTCTATCGTATATTGGCCAAGAACATTAGGAACTTTCACTCCTTGCAATTCTATAGTTCTCTAATGAATCCATTATCATACCATCATTAACAACTCTAGATCTATGAAATACTATTGGCAATATAAACTAAGGGTACCACATAATAATAAGAAAGGAAGCATCGTGGTGAGAAGAGTGTGGATCCTATAGGCATCTAGAAAATAGCTATCAAATTTGATTGCAGCTTTGTTCCAACTTGATTCTCCAACCTATTTCATCAGTGAGGATCATTCTAGTGGGTTAGTAGCTTGTAGTGTCATCTCTAATAGGTGTTTGTTCAAGGCAAAGGATCTAGCACAAGATCCCATCATTGACATAGAGGAAGCGCATAAATTACTCATAGATTACTTCATAATCCCAACAAAGATTTTTATCACTAAAATAATGTTATATATGTACATACATCCGATTACCACATGTCCGACTCCATTAGTGAAAGCCAAGGAGTCATGGAGCTTGAGGAGTCTAAGTCAAAAGCTCATACCAATTTTCATAATTTTTGGAAGCCGTTAGATACCTCAAAGTAGATGTAGAACCTATTTTTTAACTATGTTGGTCACTAGATTTGAAATTGGTCAAAACTAGGCAAAAACCTATAAATAGAGCTAGAGAGCTCAGTTTGTGGTTGTTTTTGAACTTATGAGCTACTAACTAGAAGAGCTATTGTAATTAGTGGATGATAAATATGAGCATGAGTACTTTTCTTACACTCCACTGATGTCCATCGCCACTTTCCTTGTGTGTGTGCTTGTGTAAGTATGCATTGCATTTCTCACCTTCACCTTCGCGCATTGCACTTGCTCTTGATCTTGATATTAGCCTAACCTCTCTCTGGATTGACAATTATGAGGTGGAGTTCCTCACGTTGGTACTCACCATTGTACTAGAGTGACACCAAATTTGGCACTGTTGTCAGAGAGGAGCTCTAGGTTGAGCATGTGATGGTAAGTGTGTTGGAGAAAATCATTGGAAAGAAAAATTTTCTTGTTGTTTTGTTGTTTGTAGTCAGTTTTTGCACACTTTTACTCCACTTTTCCTCTAGTTTCATTTCCCATTATCATCTCAAACTCCCAAAAATACCAAGAATTTGTCATATTCCCTCCTTCTCTTCACTTTTCCTCATTTGCATGTGTGTGAGAGTGAGAGAGAGATTTTTCAGGTCTTTCTTTGTGTTTTCTGGTGCACTAACCTTGTAGGGTAGTCTTTGGGCATCACCGATCTACAAGAAACATAAGTAAAAACTCCATTTTTCTCTCAGAAATTGCCATAGAAGATGACCATCACGCTTGTCACACCAAGGTATGAATTTGAGTGAACCTTTTGCATGAAGAAGGATCCTAGGTAAGCACTTGCACAAATCCACATCTAGGTATTTGAAATCGCATGATTTTTTGACCATTGCAATGATGACACATCATCGTGACTCCGTTTGACTGTCACTGACCACTGTGGCAATTGGCTCATGCCATCGTGATCCCATCCTCTCATCATGATGGTGACACACCATCACGATGGTGGTTGAAAATCATCACAGTGCTTGACAATCACGATCCCATCTGATCATCATGACGTTGATCGCCATATTAGCCTGATTGTCGTGACTTAACAATTGTGACTATCACTGATCATCGTAGCTTGACTATCGTGACTTGACAATCATGACTGGCACATATCATCATGATCCTTAACACCATCGTGATGGTGACACATCATCATGACTGTGACTCATCATCATGACTGATCATCGTAGCTTGACCATCATGAATTGACAATCACCACTATGACTCATCATTGCAGGCTGACCATCGTTGTTTCATCATCGTGATCTCTAACCATCATGGGTGTCATACCATCCTGATGGTGACACACCATCGTGATGGTGAAACACCATCACGATTATGTCTGACCACTGCGACTGTCACAGAGAACACCAAAATTAGGGTTTTTTAAATATTTTCAAAATTTTGGGGTATTTTTGGCCATTAATTGTGAACTCTTCTGTGTGTGGCATAGGGCAAGGTGAGAAGCAGACAACTACTTTAAAACAAGAATAGCCGCTTCAAAAGTCTAGGAGAACATCGTAAATAGAATTTCCATTCTAAGTTGGTGATTTCTTTGAATCTACTTTGTGATAATTAGAGTTTTTAGGACTCCTAGAATAGCAAGGGTTCGCTCTAGGATACGAAGTGATAAGTGGCTGACAAGAGAGAGAGCAAGTGGGTATAGGAATCAAGCCCAAAGGAATTGTGTGATTTGATTACGCATCACTCAAATGAATTAAAATTGAACATATTAAAAGTATTTCTTGCAATAAACTTGAAAAAGACAAGAAAATCTAAAGAAAAAGAACTAAGAGATTGACCTAATCAAAAGAGTGAGAGAGATAAGGTGAAATAAGGATTATTTAACCTGAGATATGGGAAATACTAGGGAAAAGTGATGAGCGGAGTGTTTGATCTTCTAAGGCTAGCGTGAGAACTACAACACAATCCTGGGCTCAACAATTAGGTAGTTATCCATACAAGGTTGGTTTAAAAACAAGTGACTTAGATATGTCTTTCAACACAGAGAGACCAGGGGTTTCGCTTAATCTAGCCCATCTAGAAAGGACAAAGGGACCCTACACGACTCAATGGAGTACATCCACACGAATAGATTGGGTGCTCGGGTATATAAATTTGGCCTTTGTAGGTCAGTAATTCAATTACATAACCCTGATCAACTAATGGGATTAGAACATCCTGATGTGAAGTTTGAAAACAAGGCTTACATAGACAAAGAAGGTACCATGTACATCGTCTGAACTAGGTGAAATGTTAGAAACTACAGACCTAGGTGAGGAAGGACTCAAGGAACAAATAGAGGAACCTAGAATGCCTAGAGAAAAATCTATGCTAATGAGAGTGTTGACTCGCAAGTGGATGCCCTAGGACAACAAGAGCATAGAACCATTTTGGAATAAAGAGACCGATGAAGCTTTTTGGAGATATAGACCAGACCACCCTTCTGCTGTGGAAACAAACATGATTTATGAACTAAAGGACCCACAGGTCCTAGGGAAACTAGTATACTAGATGAAACCTTAGAACCAGTATATAAGGTAATAGAACACGGTCGCCATGCATATAGGTGGGGAGGAGAACTAGTCTTTCCCCTAATAAGATCACATGTATCTAAGGAGAATTGGGGTATCAGCACGTCCCAAGGACATAGAGAGAAGAACAAGGAAGGATGAGAGAGTAGTTTCATCCATCGTGCAGGAAGGGAAAGGGCCCCTACTGAAGGTGGGAGGGCTAAAAGAGAACCAATTAGGGATCATAGAGCTCACAGGGGTGGGGATGATTTTCCCCTACCTAGACTGAGAGACCACCCTAGAACTTTGAAGCCTACTCAACTAGTGAAGGCTATGAAGAATTTCTTTGACAGATCTAGAGATCCCTATAAGGACGTAGCTAAATTCAAACAGGTGTTATAGGTGGAATAAGTTGAGGACATGTTCACACAATTTAATGCCTTTGGAGTCACTCTAAAGGGTGAGGCGTTGGATTGGTTTCGACCATTGCACCAGCATCAATTTAAAGACATCCACCACATGATGGAGTCCATTAAAGATTTCTCCAAGAGTGGAATCAAACACAACACGTCTTCATTAATATACACATTCAAACAAACCCCTCAAGAGATAATGAGGATGGCAGGTCGAAGAATCAAACATTTCATAGAGAGATAGCTCCCATTGGAAGTACCTACCCAAGACAAACTGATAGCATTGTTTATTGATGGTCTATTGAGTGTTAAGCTGAGATCGTATGTATTCCTTAAGGAACCAAGGACGTTGAAACAATTCCTATGCATCTACATAGACATAGAAGATAAATTGGGAGAAGAGCTAGAACTTCCCAAGGTGCACAAACATTCGGATAATACCACAAAGACCTCATCCAGACATTCCAATTCAATAGAGGACCTAGTAGAACAAGTGGCCAAATGATTGGGAGTCTTTAGCAAACTTGGCATCAAGTTAGCCCCCCCTCGAAGGTGTTACAACTTGTGGAGGGTGACCATATGAAAAATGTGTGCCCAATGCACTGTGAAGAGATGGATAGGTATGTGCTTGAAGATGAAGAGGTGTTGCAAAATCCTTGATCTACACCACCCAAATGAACTCCATAAGTATATGGTGGGCCCTTTTAGCTTGCCAATCGATGTATTAGACACCCTATGTACCTTGGAAGATCACTCTCAAAAAGATAGATCAAAACAGATAAGTTGGAGTTAGCTCAGAGGTGAAAACTTGCTATTCTTGGTTCATACACCTATCCAGTGTTTTACATAATTCTCTGAGCACAACAGCAATTAGCTTAATTCCTCTTATGGAAGTCTAGGTAACTTAAACAGCTAACTTTCAAGAGTAATCTCATCAAAAATAATGAGCCACACACTGAGAATGAGTTTTAACAACTGATGATATCATCCCGATTTTCACGGGCTGCTACAGTCTGAGACCAGTGAGCAGAAAAATCAACATAACTCAAAATGTAGGAATCCAATGATTACAACAATTTGTATGGTTATACTAGACAGTCAGTTGAATCCAACAAGCTTTACATTACTGAATTTGGATAAGTAACCACTGAGAAACAGCTCTGACACGATGAGAGAAAAAGTCGGGTACCTAACAAAGAAGTGAAAATGCACATACACTGTTGACTTCAACTGAACATAACTGAAGATTGCAACATCCAAATGACATGAAAATTTGTGAGCATATAGTAGACATATAGAGCTAACATTAACAAGTTAAATAACTGAAAATGATGCACCAAGATCAGAAAAAACATCTCTGCAAGCTGACTGAGAAAAACTGAGAGTAATGGCAGTGAGTAGTACACTTCACAAGAACATGGAAAGATGAACTCAAATAATCATGAAAATGAAAGTATATTGCTTGTACAATATAATGACTTACTGATACATATGTGTGCCTTGTAATCACACCTTGATATGGCATAAAGCTCAGCTCTTGGAGGTCTTCACATAGGTCTCTCTAACCACGACTAAAACTGCCATCTATTTATAGTTGAGTTTGGGAGGCTAACTTCCCTCAATCACTCTCCAATCAATCAATGATTGATTTGATTCTCTACCTACCACAAATCATGAATTCGTGGCTCCTCTTTCCATTATTGATCAAGTGGGCTCAACCACTTAAGATTCTTTCACTTTTACATTAAGTAAACTCTTCAAAAGTTACAAGAGGTAGTTCACAATTGAACTTTACATAGTCTTCATTTTAAGGCTTTTTCTATGACTTTGTGGGACTCAAGCCAATACTTAAGCTTGTCATAGACTTGCTCCAACAGCTCCCCCTCAAGGCAAGTATGCTTGAGGTCTTCAATCTTCCAAGATTACCTGCAAACTGATCATAGCCTTGAATTTGCAAAGCTTTGTACCATCCAATGCTTTGGTTAGAATATCTGCACATTGTTGATGAGTGGACACATATGATATTTGAATCTCTTTGCTTAGAACCTTTTCTCGTACATAGTGATAATGAACTTCAATATGTTTAGTCCTTGCATGAAAATTAGGATTAGCAGCCAAATGAATAGAACTCATATTGTCACCAAAAATAGTTGGAGTTCTAAACTCCAATCCAAGATCTTTGAATAATGTCTTCATCCACATAGCTTCTTGTGTAGCTATGGCAAGACCTCTATATTCAACTTTAGTAGAAGAGAGAGAAACTGTGGGTTGCTTCTTGGATGACCATGAAATAAGCTTTGAACCTACAAAGGTAAGATAACCTGAAGTGCTCCTTCTATCTTCCTTGGAGCCAGCCCAATCTGCATCAGAAAATAGCTTCAAACCTAAATCAGATACATAAGGATAATAAAGTCCTTCATTTATGGTTCCTTTGAGATACTTGAGAATCCTTTTGGCAGCATCCATATGTGGTTTCCTTGGTGTGTGCATAAATTGACTTAGCACACTCACACTGTAACATATATCTACTCTTGTCAATGTGGCATAGTTGAGAATACCCACTAGACTTTGATATGATGTGATGTCCTCTATGAGTCCACCTTCATGTGAGCTCAATTTGTGATTGACCTCCATTGGAGTACCTGCAATCTTACAATCTTGCATCTTGAATTTTGCCAACATGTCCTTAATGTACTTCCTTTGAGTGAGAAACAAACCATGATCTTTGTAGACAACTTCCAAACCTAGGAAGTAGGTAAGTGAACCCAAATCACTTATCTTGAACTCTTCTCTCATCTGATCTTTGATCTTCTTCATACCATCTGCATCATTTCCTGTCAACATAATATCATCTACATATACACATAGGTAGATGACCTCGGAATCACTCTTTTTAATAAAGAGTGAAGGATCTTCCTTGCTTGGTTGAAAGCCTTTGTCCTACAAGAATGAAACAAGCCTGAAATTCCAAGCTCTTGGAGCTTGCTTGAGACCATACAATGCTTTGTTAAGTTTACACACATAATCAGGATAAACTTGGTTCTCAAAACCAGGTGGTTGTGCCATATATACCTCTTCTGTTATCCAACCATTCAAGAATGCATTCTTTACATCTAGTTGAAGTATCTTCCAATTCTTGGAAGAGGCAATACTAAGCAAAACCCTAATAGTAGGCATCTTTGCCACAGGAGAGAAGGTCTCCTTTGTGCAAAGCCTTTTGCTACAGGCCTTGCCTTATACCTGTTAATTGAACCATCAGAATTCTTCTTGAGTTTATAGACCCATCTTGAGCCTATTACCTTCATGGATGAAGTCTTGGGCACCAAATCCCAAGTGTTGTTTTCCTCAAGTGCTTCAATCTCTTCCTTAATTGCATGCTTCCATTCTGATTTTTCTTTGGCCTCTTCAAATGATGATGGCTCCTCTTGGTTTATATCCTGTGCTATGTAGATAGAGTGTTTAGTCACTAATGAGGTGTCAAACCCATACCTTTCTTGTTTTTTCTTTTCCCTCATAGATCTTCTTAGGCCATGATGTGATGATTCTACCTCATGTCCAAGTTCCTGCAATTTTTCTTTACCTTTAGACTTCCATGCTTTGATCTTTTCCATCTGAGATTCTTCATCATCCTCTGAGGTGTCTTGTTCTTCAATCTTCGGTTGTTCTCTACCAAGCTTTGGAAAATCTTCTTCAAGATTATATGGTAAATTGACCTTCCTGCATGAATCTTCATACCATGAATTGTTCTCATCAAAGACTACATCTCTGCTTACCAAGAATCCTTTGTTGGTAGGGTTGTATAACCTGTAGCCCTTTTGATTGTTGTCATATCCAATAAATACACACCTTTCTGCCTTTGGATCCATCTTGCCTCTAATGTGTGAAGGAACATGAGCAAAAGCAATACATTCAAAAATTTTACAATGATCTAAGCTTGGTCTTCTTCCATTCCAAGCCTCATATGGAGTCATCCCATCAAGGGATTTTGAAGGCAACCTGTTAATCAAGTAAGTGGCTGTAGATACAGCCTCAGCCCATAAGTAATTAGGTAAATGCTTTTCATTTAACATAGACCTTGCAGCTTCAACAATTGTCCTATTCCTCCTTTCTGCCACTCCATTTTGCTTAGGAGTGTACCTTGTAGTTACCTCTCTTTTGATTCCTCTTTCTTGAAGAAAAGAATCAAACTCATGGGAGAAGTATTCTCCCCCTCCATCTGACCTTAGCCTTTTTAGTGATTTACCTGTTTGATTCTCCACAAGAGCCAAATATCTTTTGAAACATGAAAAAACTTCATCTTTGTCTTTCATAAAGAATAGGATAGTCCATCTGCTGCAATCATCAATAAAGGAAACATAATACCTTGATCCAGATATTGAAGCTTCCTTGCTAGGTCCCCATACATCTGTATGAACCAACTCCAAGAGATCTCCATGCATATAACCTTTCTTCATGAATGGTAACCTGTGAGACTTTCCAAATTGACATGCACTACACTTATAAATCATATGTTGTTTTGACAAATTAGGAAGTCCAAGTACACTTTGGTCCCTATAGATTTGCTTTAATGACGTTTCACCAATATGTGCTAACCTTTTGTGCCATACTTCCAATTTTGTGAGTGTCTGACCATTCATCTCCTGTTTGTACCTCATGCTTATTCCTTGGATCTTCTAAATCTGGTAGGAGTGCCACATTTCCTGCCACATGATTTGAACAACCTAAATCTATGTAGAAAACATGCTCATCACATTTACCTTGTGGCATAGCCATGTTCATGATCAATAATGAATCCTCTTTGTTTGAGTCTTCTATGTAGTTATTGTAGTCTCTCCTTCCTTTGTAGCCTCCTTGATAGTTTGAATGATTGTAGTTGTTGTAGTTGCCATGGTAGTTGTTGAACCTTCCTCTTGAGTAGCCATAACTTCCTCTATTGTATCCTCTGCCTCTTTGATTCCTGGAATTCCTAAAGCAATTTTGAGTTGTATGATTAGTTAATCCACAAATAGAACATGAGTTGGAGACTTGAGATCTCCCCCTCCCTTGTCTACCTCCTCTTCCTCTACCTCTGCCATGTCTTCCTCTACCTGCATAGTTAGCTTGATATATACCTGCTTCATCATCTACTTTATTTGCCTTTCCTTTGTTATCTTTAGACTTGCTTTTATCCGTGTATAAAGCTGAAGATTGATTACCTTTAGAGCTTTCTCCATTTTTGATAAGCTTTGCCTCTTGAGTAAGTAGTTGTCCAATGAGTGTGTTGAAATTAGGTACATGCATGTCCATGTACAAATCCATAGCTGTGGTGAATGCTTCCCACTTGTCATCTGCCTTCAAGCCATTGATGACCTGCCTTACAATTTGCTCTTCATCCATTACCTCTCCAATGCTTCCCAACTGATCCGCTATGTCCTTGAGCTTTGTGACAAAATCAGTCACATTTTGTTTGGGAGCCTTCTTGAGAGTTGTGAAATCCAGCCATAGTTGATGCTTCCTAGCTTTAGTACTTGAAGAAAAGAAAGCTTCAAGTGCATCCCACACTTCCTGAGATGTCTTACAACTTCTAATGTGAGGCAACAAAAAATCTGAGATAGAGTTGAGGAGATAAGACCTTGCGAGTGCATCCTTGGAGCACCATGTGCTCAATCTTTCTTGCTCTTCTTGTGTTGGTTGACTTTTGTTCCTGAAACTTGGCATAACTTCATCTCCAGCCACATAACCATATAAACTTCTACCTTGGAGATAGGCTTCCATTCTTAATGACCAAGCTGAGTAGTTACCTCTGTCTAATTTGTCAATTGATGAAGGAAATCTATCTGCCATGTTGTTCAACCTTGCTCTGATACCACTGTGAAGAGATGGATAGGTATGTGCTTGAAGATGAAGAGGTGTTGCAAAATCCTTGATCTACACCAGCCAAATGAACTCCAGAAGTATATGGTGGGCCCTTTTAACTTGACAATGGATGTATTAGACACCCTATGTATGTTGGAAGATCACTCTCAAAAAGATAGATCAGAACAGATAAGTTGGAGTTAGCTCAGAGGTGAAAACTTGCTATTCTTGGTTCATACACCTATCTAGTGTTTTACATAATTCTCTGAGCACAGCAGCAATTAGCTTAATTCCTCTTGGGGAAGTCTAGGTAACTTAAAGAGCTAACTTTCAAGAGTAATCTCATAAAAAATAATGAACCACACACTGAAAATGACTTTTAACAACTGATGACATCATCCCGATTTTCACGGGCTGCGTTTGAGACTAGTGAGCAGAAGAATCAACATAACTCAAAATGTAGGAATCCAATGATTATGAAACTTGGTATGGTTATACTAGACAGTAAGTTGAATTCAACAAGCTTTAAATTACTGAATTTGGATAAGTAACCACTGAGAAACGCCTCTGACAAGATGAGTCAAAAAGTTGGGTACCTAACAGAGAAGTGAAAATGCACATCCATTGTTGACTTCAACTGGACATAATTGAAGATTGCAACATCCAAATGACATGAAACTTTGTGAGCATATAGTAGACTTACAGAGCTAACTTTACCAAGTTAAATAACTGAGAATGATGCACCAAGCTAAGAAAAAACATCTCTGCAAGCTGACTGAGAAAAACTGAGAGTAATGGCAGTGAGTAGTACACTTCACAAGAACATAGAAAGATGAACTCAAATAATCATGAAAATGAAAGTATATTGCTTGTACAATACAATGACTTACTGATACATATGTGTGCCTTGTAATCACACCTTGATATGGCATAAAGCTCAGCTCTTGGAGGTCTTCACATAGGTCTCTCTAACCACGACTAAAACTGCCATCTATTTATAGTTGAGTATGGGAGGCTAACTTCCCTCAATCACTCTCCAATTAATCAATGATTGATTTGATTCTCTACCTACCACAAATCACAAATTCGTGGCTCCTCTTTCCATTCTCGATCAAGTGAACTCAACCATTTAAGAATCTTTCACTTTTACATTAAGTAAACTCTTCAAAAGTTACAAGAGGTAGTTCACAAGTGAACTTTACATAGTCTTAATTTTAAGGCTTTTTCTATGACTTTGTGGGACTCAAGCCAATACTTAGGCTTGTCATAGACTTGCTCCAACATGCACTGCAACCCATAGGAAAATCTAATGGAATGTACTGTACCATAGAGGGAAGATACACAAACCACATGGCTCAAGATTTCTCATATAATAGACACGTGGTTAGACAGAGCTATCCTCAACCATGATAGCAAGGTAGATAACTAGGGTAGTACCACCCACAACAGTACTACCATGATCCCCCTAATTATCAAGTTCCATATCAAGCACAAACTAGAACCCAATGAGCCCTAGGACAATAACCTCCACACCTAGCCAATGCGGTTTCTGTGAAGTATGCCACTCCAGAAGAGAGTTCAGATATGGCAAACAGTTTTGACTCCACCTATGTGGATAGCCCACCAGCTGACTATACAAAGTCACCAGAAAACTTAGACCCATACTATGAGAATCCTGTGTATGAGCAAAATTGGGAGCTGGGTTACGCTCAGGTCATCTATACAAACCCCAACTTGAGACCACATGCTAGAGGCCCGAGCTACATTTTCAAGGATTACTAGAAAGACTAGGGCAAATAGTATCTAACAGAACAAAAGTATACTCTAGCACACACACTAGCCCAGAGGAACCCTTGAAGAACACTCTAGTTGAAAGGGCTAGGTCAGACTTAGAGAATCATAAAACAGACTACATGGATTCACATGCCATCTTAAGAGAGATTCAAGAAGAAAGATGGGGGCAACAACAAGAATCACGACCACCTATCCCGAAGATTGATGACTCAGGGGAACAAGTCCCTAGAGATATTCCATCTATTTATGGGGATCAAGTGGATGATTGGGTCAATGAGCATACTAGTTTTGAGTCTAACTCCTTGCAAGAATTACCTCACTTCATGGGACATGGGAAGATCGATCAATTCAAGTAAAAGCCCCCTGTATTCTAGTAAGAGGAGAGGATTCAGTTCTTCCAAGGAACACAGAGGCCATTAGGAACACAAAATTTGAATGTCATTTGACTCTGGAAGAGCTATCAAAAGTCAAACCAGAACTATGGAAACATGTGGGAAATTAGTTCCCAGAGATAGCCACAACTTTCTATAGACCATGTGTAGGAGGAAAAAAACCTAAAATACCCTTAGACAAAGTAGGAGATGCCAGTGAAGGAAAGGAAGTTAATGCTTATTTTCCTAGTACTTACAAATGTTACACTACAAAAGCCATCCTAGACACACGTGCAAGAGTAGCTATTGCGACCACTTCTTTGTGGAAGCATTGGAGTAAATCAGCCCTTAGATCTACTAGGATGAAGCTTGAGATGGCAGAAGGACACATAGAAAGACCCTAAGCATTACTGGAAGTTATTACCCTGTCCACTTGCACAGTAGCATTTGATCACACCTTTGCAATATGTGATTTTAGGAAGAATCAAGCATATGAGATGCTTCTAGGGAGACCTCTCATGGACAATGAAAAGTAGCACAAGATTGGGGAACCAACTCTTTGTACTTACAACACCTAGGAGTAACTACGAAAGTGAACCTCACAGACTATTCACATAGGGATGTACCACCCTTGCAATGGAATATTGTACATAAGAACCAAGATGAGAAGGAATTAGAACATTCCTTAACATCAGATCCATCATGATTGCATGAGGATACACACCTTTGGATGTGTAAAATTGCAACAAAGGAAGGGGAGCGAGCAACAACAAGAATTTAAAAATCTAGACCCACTGAGGACCTTGTGTATGTGCGAGTAATGTTCGCAGACGATGAATTCGAACCCTATGGCTCGGCAAAGATTCTTGCAACTATGGATATAGCACAATGGACCCCCCATTGTGATGAAGACGGCTATGACATATCCATATTCACTCTAACCTTGTAGGGAAAGAAACAAAAAGGGAAAAACTTGAAGGTGAGATCTCGGAAAGAAGTAAGCAAGTGAATGAGGAAGAATAGGAAGTAGACTAGAAGAAACCCGAATGTTCATCTGAGGAGGAAATTCTAGGTTGGGTGGAAGCCACGATGCCATGTCTGGGTTGGGTGCAAGCCACGATCCCATGTCTCACCACCCCTAGGAAGGAAAAGGATAATTCAAGTTCTAGTCAACCAAATCAAAAGACGAGAAAGGAAAAAAACATGAAACCAGACGAAGAAGAACCATTGATGGAAGTGCCTGAAAAACTTTAAGAAATATATAGTGGAAGAACGAAAAATCATGATAAGAATGCCAAAGAGAGAGACAGTAGTTCAGAAGAAGCTTATGATAATAAGGAGACCACAAGGCCAAATCAGCTTCCTACAGGCACCAACACTCGGGGTCAACCAATACCTTGCTACTTCACCCTTCATGAAGCGGACATCAACCTTGAAGGCGATTATCTCATCCCGGGTCTAATTTTTTACTACACGATACCTCCATGACTTGCCAGCAAGTCCGCCCTTGATGCTCTCCCTCTTGTGAAGATCGATGCGGACTCCAAAGATGAGCTTCAACGTGCGATTTGCATCGACACTATTGAAGCAGGTTCGCAAGCAACACAACTTCCATGCCAGCATCTCTTTCATAGGGACTGCATTACACATTGGCTCAGTAACAGAAGAACATCTACCCATTATGTCGCCACGAGCTACAAGCTCAGGAATAACCAGATTCTTCCTCAAAGTAAGTGGGGACATATGCTGCAGTAGATGAAGATGATTCAATCCGAGGGGAACTCAGTGTGTTTGATTCGCGTAATGTTCAAGAACTGTAAAGACTTTTAATGAGTCTAAATCGATTGTAAAGAAGAAGAACTGTAATGTTCAAGAACTGTAAAGATGATTCAATCATGGGAACTCCGTGTGTTTGATTTCCGTAATGTTCAAGAACTTGCCAGCCGCAATACATTTGGTTGTTCATGTACTCTAAATCGACTTTTAATGAGTCGAGTCTGCTGTAAACAAACTATAGAAAGACAGTCAAGAAGACATTTGGCTCTTCATGTCAAGAAGTCTTTTGTAACCAAACTACAAAAAAGGCAGTCAAGAAGTCATTTCAACCGTACAGAACTACAAAAAGCTAAAGCTCTCTGTACATGCCTTAAGAACAGAAGTCAAGAACTCATTTGGCTTGTTGTTGTAAGAAAGGCAATCAAGAACTCATTTGGCTTGGCATGTGTTTAAACCGAGTTTTGAATGGTCGAGTCTGTTGTACAGAATTAGAGCAAGATAAATTGGCTGTCATCATGCCTTTCACAGAATTACAGCAAGATAAAATTAGCTGTCTGTTCATTACGCCTTTTGTATTAATGTCATACGACATGCTTTGGCAAAAGTTCGTCGTCTTCTGATGTGGTTTGACGTTGCTGCTTGTTGTAGTTCAGTATGTAGCAGATGACTCTTCCAAGAGAAAATTCATTTGGCTCTTCACGTGTTTAAGCCGAGTTTTGATTCGAGTCTGCTGTACAGATAACTAAAACCATAAATTAGCACTCTGTTCATGCCTTTCATATCGTACATGCTTTGACAAAAGTTCTTGATCTTCTAATGTTGTTGTTGACGTTGATGCTTTTTGTACTCCAGTAGTATGTAGAAGATGAGTTAGAGTGCTCTGCTCATGCTTGTTAGAGAGTAGACCACCTCTCGAGGATAACTTTCGGAACCTTCCTATCTTATGACCTACCTCAAAGAGCTTTCTTCAAAGTATTAAGTCTACATCGTAACAAAGAGAACAACAAGAAATAAAATGAGTTACTTGATATTACAGAAGAAGCCATAAGCATGTTGCAAGCCCAAGAAAGAAGAGTGATTCTTGAACCACTTGAACTCAAAACACACACACACACACACATATCTTTTGATGTTGTTGATGTTGATGCTTTTTGTACTCTAGTATGTTCATGTTGTTGAGGTTGATGTTGACTCTCCCAATTAGGGTATTCATTTTGGCTATTGATGTGTTTGAAATTGACTTTTGATTGGTCGGGTCTACTGTACAAAATTACAAAAAGATAGAGCTATCTGTTCATGCCTTTCTGGTTTTGTGCTTCATGCTTTTTATAATTCTATATTCTAGTATGTAGAAGATGGCTCTTCCAAGAGAATTTCGTTAGTTATTGGTGTGTTTAAGTTTTCTTTTGATTGGTCGAGTTTGCTATACATAATTACACTGAAAACTTACACTAAAAAATTAGAGCTCTCTTTTCATGCCTTTCATATCTTTCATAGAATTCTTGCAAATGGCCCTCCTACCTGCCTTGCTATCTTCAAAGTTTTAAGTCTACATTGTAAGAAAGAGAATAACGAGACACAAGGGAAGGATTGGTTTATGCTTTGGATCTCCCCATGCAATGAAATGGAGTTAATTACTTCATATTGGAGAAGAATCATACATACACACAATACATTATTACTCGGTAAGGGATGTAGAATCGTACACACACAGAGACAGAATTGGATAGGGATGTTATTAGATACACCCTTATTATTCATTCACTACTTTGTACTTTGTCCAATTCATCAAAGTGCAAAAGCTATATGATGTTTTGAATCATTTGGACAAGGGATCCCACCACATAGATGAGACATGTTCTTTGGATTTTAGAACATGAGGCTCGAGGGTTATCTATAGTATATAGCTCTATTTCTTAGGATAGAAATATTTTTTCAAGGGAAAAACAACGTAGTAAAGTAAGTATATTATCTAAGGATCTGGACAATTCAGACAGAAATGAAATCGCACAGCATATGGTCACTCGTGTGTATGACCAAAGATATCCAGACTAAACTTATGTAGTAGGTCATGTGCTCTTGTAAACAAGTGATCCACTTAGCTTAGTCATGAAGTCTCAATGGTGTGAAGGAGGAGGTCTTGGTTTTATCCCCCATGGGATACATGGGGCGAGTATTTTGCCCAAAGATATATAGAGCCTTCTAGAAGCATAAACTTGAGTTAACTCAAGTTAACAAGGATACTTGGTGCACATGTAGCAAAATGATAGACACATGCATGCATGGTTAGAATCCACTTACCTAAGAAGGTAGTTACCTAGAGAGAGCTATGTATAGATGCATATGGTTGGGAGGAGAGTCACCTCTTAAGCACGTGGTGGTGGCAGTAATCCTATTTCTTTTGCGCTTTGGATCTTCCCTAACAATTAAATATAAATTATTACTTCATATTGCATAAGAAGGCATAAGAATATTACAAGCCCAGAAAAGAACATTGCTTTATGAACCACTTGAACACAAAATACATACACACACACATATATGTACATACATACACACACATCACATACATACATACATATATACATACATATATACATACATACATATATACATACATACATACATATATGCATACATACATACATACATACATACATACACACATGTTGGGGCTTCACTCATTAAGTAGACATGAAGACAAGAAGACCTCAATGAGCAGAAGAAGGACAAAGAGCTATGCAAGGTAGACATTTAGAACATTATGGCTATGTGAAGGGAAAAAATCACACTTGTAATATAGTGTAAGATTAGAGATCGATTTTGGTTCAGAGCTTCTAGAATTAGAGGTTTGAATTCAGGAGCATGTAAACCAGATATATATAAGTTCATTCGATAAAATGGAATGTGTGTGAGCAGCATAGTGTAATGTAGCAGAGCAGTGAGAGAGTAGAGAAGGGAATAATGAAACCTGATTTGTAAGTCCAAAATTAGTATGAGGCAGTTGGGTAAATGGTGAGGAAAGATTACTTAGTGTCAGAGTTCTTTATTTTGACTATAAGTAGAAAAAGCCATGCCATTTTCTATACACATCTTCCCTAATAGTAAATTCTCTTCATGTGAAGAAATCTAAGTGATTTCATAAATGTATGAAAGTTGGTTGAAACTACGACTTCTTTTGGTGCACTTTTCTTGATCTTCTTAGATTCAAATCTCATAGTACAGTGTAAAGTTTTTCATGAGTGATAGGACACTGTGAAGCTATCACCTTCTACTATAGAAAACCATAAGATCTTTGTAAAATGGGATGGATGCATAGAGAAATAAGTATAACAGTAAAGGTATGTTAATCAGGTGAAGATAAAAGTTGAGAATCCTTGTCCAATGAAGCACAAGTGGAATACTACTAGAAGGACACGAGACTATATAATTTTTGAGAGTTTTAGTTGGAGAAAAGCCACCAAAAAGAAACTTGAAACCACTCAAAAGATACCGAAAACCATCAGAAAGTTATAGTTAACCATCATAAAAATACCAAAAAGTCACCCAAAAAGTATTGGAATGAAACCGAAATAAATTTTGGCTATCTCCATGGTTTTTTTAAAGTATTATCAAGCTATTTACGATCATAGAGGTGTTCTAATATCACATTATCTTGTTTCTTGTGGTGTTTTTCATACACCAACAAGTGATATCAGAGCAAAAAGGCCCTTAAGAGCAAAAGGAGCTATGAAGACAAGAAGTTTGAAGAAGTTTTTAGTGAAAACGTAAAATTTAAGGTGTTCAACAATAAAAGGCATCACTGCAGTATCTTGAAGTTATTCTAAAGGATAAATATTTACAAAAGACTATAGCAGAAGCAAGAAAATAATGGTGGATCATATGTCTCTTGACAAATTGGACAGAGATAACTATTTTTCTTAGGTGATGAGAATGGAAGTCTTACTTATGAGTAAGGAACTAATGATATATGTGAAAGGTGAAGAAGAAGAGCCTACATTGGAAGATGATAGTCAACCTAAGAAAGAACAGTTAGAAGCTTCGAAGCTATGGGAACTCAGTGTGTTTGATTCCCATACTGTTCGCTCTATTCATGCCTTTCTGGTGTTGTGGTTCATGCTTTTTGATGATGGCTATATGTTGTTGAGCTTCTGTCTTCAATAACGCAGTGTACATTGAATGCTTCAATTGACTCCTCCAACAAGGCGATGCTTGAAAACCTTAATCAAATCTATTTCAGGGATACTGGAAAACCTTAATCAAATCTGTTTCGAGGTTTTACACGACCTACCTCAAAGAGCTTTCTTGAAAGTATTAAGTCTACATTGTAACAAAGAGAACAACAAGATACTAGTGAAAGATTGGTTTACGCTTTGGATCCCCCCATGCAATGATATTGCAGAAGAAGCATAAGCATGTTGCAAGCCTAAGAAAGAAAATTGACTCTTGAACCACTTGAACTCAAACCACACACACACACACATACACACACACACACACACACACACACACACACACACACACATATATATATATATATATATATATATATATATATATATATATATATATATATATATATATATATATATATATATATATATATATATATATATATATATATATATATATATATATATATATATATATATATATATATATATATATATATATATATATAGCAAGAGACTAACATTACGACCATCACCACGTAGTAGAGAGATGACTCTCCTCCCAACCATATGCCTCTATACATAGCTATCTCCAAGGGACTGCCTTCTTTGGCAGGTGGATATAAACCATCCATGTGTCGGCTATGTAACTGCATGTACGTCAAATATCCCAGTTAACTCGAGTTAACTCATGTTGATTTAACCAACTTTTGATTGGATTGGTGGAGTCATGCTTTTCGTATCGTACATGCTTTGAAAAAAGTTCTTGATCTTTTGATGTTGTTGACGTTGATCTTCTGATGTTGACATGACTCCTCCAATTAGGATATTCATTTTGGCTATTGATGCTTTAAATTTGACTTTTGATATGGGTTGCATTTATTGGACCAAATAATAGAAAAATACCGAATATGTTCATTTTATGCTTGGTTATCCGAATAAACGGGGAAAAAAAATGGGGATGGATACTTT
Source organism: Ceratopteris richardii (assembly GCA_020310875.1). Taxonomy (NCBI): domain Eukaryota; kingdom Viridiplantae; phylum Streptophyta; class Polypodiopsida; order Polypodiales; family Pteridaceae; genus Ceratopteris; species Ceratopteris richardii. Next base: position 35,467,823 of record CM035440.1, read on the forward strand.
TTCGATCAAAATGCTTTTGATTGAAAGCTTTTTGATTGAAAAGCATTTCCGTCGAAAGTGCTTTCGATTGAAAAGCGATTTCCAGTTAAAAACAAAAAATCTTAGATTCGATAAAAAATCTCATTTTGCACATGCTTCATTGGTATTCTAGAGAGATTTAATCCTAAAACGTGTGCATATGCAATCTCTATGCCTTGAAACCATCCATGTGTCCGCCATGTAATTGCATGTGCATCAAATGTCCCACTTAACTTGAGTTAACTCATGTTGTTTTAACCAAGTTTTGATTGGATTGGTCGAGTCTACTGTACAGATAACCAAAAAGAGAAATTAGCTCTCTGTTCATGCTTTGACAAAAGTTCTTGATGCTTTTTGTACTCTAGTATGTTGATGCGTTTCGTATCGTACATGCTTTGACTCAAAGTTCTTGATCTTCTAATGTTGTTGACGTTGATGTTGACTCTTCCATTTAGGGTATTCATTTTGGCTATTCGGGTCTACTGTACAGAATTACAAAATGATAGAGCTCTCTGTTCATGCCTTTCTGGTTTTGTGCTTCATGCTTTTTATAATTCATACATACATACATACACACATGTTGGGGTTTCACTCACTAAGTAGACATGAAGACAAGAAGACGTCAATGAGAAGAAGAAGGACAAAGAGCTGTGAAAGCTACACATTCAGAAAATTATGCCTATGTGAAGGGACAAATTCACACTTGTAATATTAGAGATCAATTTTGGTTCACAGCTTTTAGAATTACAGGTTTGAATTCAAGAGCTTGTAGACCAGACGTAAATAAGTTCATTCGACAAAAAGGAATGTGTAATGTAGTAGAGCAGTGAGAGAGTAGAGAAGGGAATAACGAAACCTGATTTGTAAGTCCAAAATTAGTATGACGTAGTTGCGTAACTTCAGAGAGAGATGGTTAGGATATATAACTCAGTGTCAGGAAAGATTACTCTAGTATGTTCATGTTGTTCACTTTTGATTGGTCGGGTCTACTGTACAGAATTACAAAAAGATTGGTCGGGTCGCTATACAGAATTACACTAAAAACTTAGAGTAAAAATTAGAGCTCTATTTTCATGCCTTTCATATCTTTCATAGAATTCTTGCAAATGGCCCCTCCTACTTGTAAGAAAGAGAATAGCGAGACATCAGGGAAAGATTGGTTCATGCTTTGGATCTCCCCATGCAATGAAATAGAGTTAATTACTTCATATTGGAGAAGAATCCATAAGCATGTTGCAAGCCCAAGAAAGAAGATTTATTCTTGAAGCACTTGAACTCAAACTACATACACACACACATACATACATACATACATACATACATACACACATACACACAATAGTCTATTACTCGGTAAGGGATGCAAAAGCACACACACACACACACATAGAATTGGTCACAAATGTTATTAGATACACCCTGATTATTTATTCACTACTTTGTACTTTGATCAATTCATCAAAGTGCAAAAGCCGTACAATGTTTTGAATCATTTGGACAGGGGATCCCACCACATAGATGAGACATGTTCTTCCAATTTTAGAACATGAGGCTCGAGGGTTGTCTATAATATATAGCTCTAGTTTTTAGGAAAAAAATATTTTTTCAAGAGGGAAAGAATGTAGTAAACTAATTGCCCTATCTAAGGATCTAGCTAGTTTAGACAGACATGAAATCGGGCGCCATATGGTCACCCGTGTATATGACCAAAGATATCTAGACTAAACTTACGTAGTAGGTCATGTGCTCTTGTAAACAAGTGATCCACTTAGCTTAGTGGTTAAGTCTCAAGGGTGTGAAGAAGGAGATATTGGGTTCATCCCCCATGGGATACATGGGGCGAGTATTTTGCCCAGTACATGGGGCGAGTATTTTGCCCAAAGATATATAGAGCCTTCTACAAGCATCAACTTGAGTTAAGTCAAGTTAACTAGGATACTCGGTGCACATCTAGCAAAATGACAGACACATGGATGGTTAGAATCCACTTGCCTAAGAAGGCAGTTACGTGGAGAGAGCTATATATAGATGCAATGGTTGGGAGGAGAGTCACCTCTTAAGCACGTGGTAGTGGCAGTAATCCTCTTTCCCTTGCACTTTGGATCTCCCCAAGAAATTAAATAGAACTAATTACTTCATATTGCACAAGAAGGCATAAGCATGTTGCAAGCCTAGAAAAGAACATTGCTTTATGAACCACTTGAACAGAAAATACATACACGCACACACATATATATACATACATACATACATACACACATACATACATACATACATACATACATACATACATACATACATACATACATACACACACACATACATACATACATACATACATACATACATACATACATACATACATACATACATACATACATACATACATACATACACACATGTTCGGGCTTCACTCACTAAGTAGACATGAAGACAAGAAGACGTCAATGAGAAGAAGAAGGACAAAGAGCTATGGAAGCTAGACATTCAAAAAATTATGCCTATGTGAAGGGACGAATTCACACTTGTAATATAGTGTAAGATTAGATATCAGTTTTGGTTCCGAGCTTTTAGAATTACAAGTTTGAATTCATTAGTGTGTAGAGCATATGTATATAAGTTCATTCGACAAAAACGAATGTGTGTTAGCAGCATAGTGTAATGTAGTAGAGGAGTGAGAGAGTAGAGAAGGGAATAATGAAACCTGATTTGTAAGTCCAAAAGTAGTATGAGGTAGTGGGATAACTTTAGAGAGAGATGGTGAGGAAAGATTACTCAAGCTTGCAGTTCTTTATTTTGACTATAAGCAGAAAAAGCCATGCCAATTTTTGTACACATATTCTCTAATAGTAAATTCTCTTCATCTGAAGAAATCTAAGTGATTTAATAATAATTGAAGTGGCTCATCATACTTTAGAAAAACTTGTTCAGCCACTACCTAGCACTAGGATTTTAGAAAAAGAATTTCAAGAATGTGGAGCACCTAGTCATCCTAGGGAAGGAAAGAAAAACGAGAACTTTGAAGAAAAATGCCATGAAAGTAAAGAAGAAAGATCTGTAATCCCTGAAGTAGATGGCGAATGGCCTAGAGACATATGGGCAAGAGTCCAAGAAGATAGATGGAAGAAAACAGAAGGAATTGAACCAACTTTTGAGGAGTTAGAAGTAGTAGGCAAGCTTGAATTGTCATTTCTTGAATTAGACCTAGAAATATCATCTCAACTTGATGACACCGAAGATGATGAAGACAATGTGAATGTATTACCAAACTATATGGGGGAGTATGAACATAACTCTGAATTATATCATGTTCCCTTAGTGAGGAGAAAGGAGCAGAACCCATCCATCCAAACCTCTGACATAATACAACACCTTAAGAAAGTAAAAATACCATGTACCATGGCTCTGGAAGAACTCTTGAAAGTGAAGCCATTAAGAGAGAAAATCACCAGCCAGTTAGAGATAAAGTCAGACAAAAGCGAGATGCGAGATAAAGTAGCCATGGTTAAAATCCCAGGTGACAAAGTTGGAGATTTTAGTGAGGGAGATGAAGGAAACACATGCCTTCCTATAACTTATAGAGGCTATACCACTAAAGCCATATTAGATTCTAGAGTTGGAGTGGGAATCGCGACCAAAGAAATATGGGAGAAATGGGGAAAGCCAGCCCTATGACCTACTAGGATGAAGATTCAAATGGCAGATGGACACACGAAACGACCCTTAGGATTATTAGAAAATGTAGTATTCACCACTTGTGGAGTCGAATTCGAGCACATCTTAGCAATATGTCAATTTGAAAAGGCTCCCAATTATGAGATGATACTTGCAAGGCCTTTCATGAGACAGCTCAATGTTGGAGCAAGTCTATGACAAGCCTAAGTATTGGCTTGAGTCTCACAAAGTCTTAGAAGAAGCTTCAAAATGAAGACTATGTAAAGTTCACTTGTGAACTACCTCTTGTAACTTTTGAAGAGTTTACTTAATGTAAAAGTGAGAGAATCTTAAGTGGTTGAGTCCACTTAATCAAAAAGGGAAAGAAGAGCCACGAGTTCATGATTTGTGGTAGGTAGAGAATCAAATCAATCATTGATTGATTGGAGAGTGATTGAGGGAAGTTAGCCTCCCAAACTCAACTATAAATAGATGGCAGTTTTAGTCGTGGTTAGAGAGACCTATGTGAAGACCTCCAAGAGCTGAGCTTTATGCCATATCAAGGTGTGATTACAAGGCACACATATGTATCATTAAGTCCAATGTATTGTACAAGCAATATACTTTCATTTTCATGATCATTTGGGTTCATATTTCCATGTTCTTGTGAAGTGTACTACTCACTGCCATTACTCTCAGTTTTCTCAGTCAGATTGCAGAGATGTTTTCTCTAAGCTTGGTGTATCATTTTCAATGATTTAGCTTGGTAAAGTTAGCTCTTTAATTTTACTATATGCTCACAAATTTTCATGTCATTTGGATGTTGCAATCTTCAGTTATGTTCATTTGAAGTCAACAGGGTCTGTTCATCTTCACTTCTCTGTCAGGTACCCAACTTTTGTACTCATTTTGTCAGAGCCATTTCTCAGTGGTTACTGATCCAAATTCAATTATTTAAAGCTTCGTGGATTTAAAGTACTGTCTAGTATAAGCATAAAAATTTTTAAAATCATTGGATTCCTATATTTTGGGTTATGTTCATTTTTCTCCTCATTGGTCTCAAATTGTAGCAGCCCATGAAAATCAGGATGATGTCATCACTTGTTAAAACTCATTCTCAATGTGTGGTTCATTATTTTTTATGAGATTACTCTTGAAAGTTAGCTCTTTAAGTTATCTAGAATTCCCCAAGAGGAATTAACTTAATTCTTGCTGTGCTCAGAGAATTATGCAAAACACTGGATAGGTGTATGAACCAAGAATAGCAAGTTTTTCACCTCTGAGCTAACTCCAACTTATCTATTTTGATCTATCTTTTTGAGAGTGATCTTCCAAGGTACATAGGGTGTCTAATACATCCATTGGCAAGATAAAAGGGCCCACCATATACTCCTGGAGTTCAATTGGCTGGTGTATATCAAGGATTTTGCAACACCTCTTCATCTTCAAGCACATACCTATCCATCTCTTCACAGTGGTATCAGAGCAAGGTTGGACAACATGGCAGATGGATTTCCTTCATCAATTGATAAATTGAACAGAGGTAACTACTCAGCTTGGTCATTAAGAATGGGAGCTTATCTCCAAGGTAGAAGTTTATATGGTTATGTGGCTGGAGATGAAGTTATGCCAAGTTTCAGGAACAAAAGTCAACCAATACAAGAAGAGCAAGAAAGATTGAGCACATGGTGCTCCGAGGATGCACTTGCAAGGTCTTATCTCCTCAACTCTATCTCAGACTTTTTGTTGCCTCACATTAGAAGTTGTAAGACATCTGAGGAAGTGTGGGATGCACTTGAAGCTTTCTTTTCTTCAAGTACCAAAGCTAGGAAGCATCAACTATGGCTAGATTTCACAACTCTCAAGAAGGCTCCCAAACAAAATGTGACTAATTTTGTCACAAAGCTCAAGGACATAGCGGATCAGCTGGGAAGCATTGGAGAGGTAATAGATGAAGAGCAAATTGTAAGGCAGGTCATCAATGGCTTGAAGGCAGATGACAAGTGGGAAGCATTCACCACATCTATGGATTTGTACATGGACATGCATGTACCTAATTTCAATACACTCATTGGACAACTACTTACTCAAGAGGCAAAGCTTATCAAAAATGGAGAAAGCTCTAAAGGTAATCAATCTTCAGCTTTATACACTGATAAAAGCAAGTCCAAAGATCACAAAGGAAAGGAAAAGAAAGTGGATGATGAAGCAGGTACATATCAAGCTAACTATGCAGGTAGAGGAAGACATGGTAGAGGTAGAGGAAGAGGAGGTAGACAAGGCAGGGGGAGATCCCAAGACTCCAACTCATGTTCTATTTGTGGATTAACTAATCATACAACTGAAAATTGCTTTAGGAATTCCAGGAATCAAAGAGGCAGAGGATACAATAGAGGAAGTTATGGCTACTCAAGAGGAAGGTTCAACAACTACCATGACAATTACAACAACTACAATCATTCAAACTATCAAGGAGGCTACAAAGGAAGGAGAGACTACAATAACTACACAGAAGACTCAAACAAAGAGGATTCATTATTGATCATGAACATGGCTATGCCACAAGGTAAATCTGATGAGCATGTTTTCTACATAGATCCAGGTTGTTCAAATCATGTGGCAAGAAATGTGGCACTCCTATCAGATTTAGAAGACCAAGGAATAAGCATGAGATACAAACAGGAGATGACACAAGAGATCCTGTGGAGAAAATAGGCAATGTCAAAGCACCTGATGGAAACATCAACCTACTCAGTAAGGTACTCTATGTCCCTACCATTACAAAGAATTTGATAAGTGTTGGGCAGATAGTAGAGAAAGGGTTCCAAGTCAGGTTCACAAAGGCAGGAGCATTTGTTGAAGATCCAAGTCAAGGATTCAAAAAAATTACAAAAGGTGAAAAGACAGGTAGATTGTTCACATTTGAACTACAGGACACTAGAAACATTGCTCTCTTTAATTATGATAGTCAGACACTCACAGAATTGGAAGTATGGCACAAAAGGTTAGCACATATTGGTGAAAGGTCATTAAAGCAAATTCGCAGGGACCAAATTGTACTTGGACTCCCTAATTTGTCAAAACAACATATGATTTATAAGTGTAGTGCATGTCAATTTGGAAAGTCTCACAGGTTACCATTCATGAAGAAAGGTTATATACATGAAGATCTCTTGGAGTTGGTTCATACAGATGTATGGGGACCTAGCAAGGAAGCTTCAATATCTGGATCAAGGTACTATTTCTCCTTTATTGATGATTGCAGCAGATGGACTATCCTATTCTTTATGAAACACAAAGATGAATTTTTTTCATGTTTCAAAAGATATTTGGCTCTTGTGGAGAATCAAACAGGTAAATCACTAAAAAGGCTAAGGTCAGATGGAGGGGGAGAATACTTCTCCCATGAGTTTGATTCTTTTCTTCAAGAAAGAGGAATCAAAAGAGAGGTAACTACAAGGTACACTCCTGAGCAAAATGGAGTGGCAGAAAGGAGGAATAGGACAATTGTTGAAGCTGCAAGGTCTATGTTAAATGAAAAGCATTTACCTAATTACTTATGGGCTGAGGCTGTTTCAACAGCCACTTACTTGATTAACAGATTGCCTTCAAAATCACTTGATGGGATGAATCCATATGAGGCTTGGAATGGAAGAAGACCAAGCTTAGATCATTGTAAAAGTTTTGGATGTATTGCTTTTGCTCATGTTCCTTCACAGGTTGGAGGCAAGATGGATCCAAAAGCAGAAAGGTGTGTATTTATTGGATATGACAACAATCAAAAGGGCTACAGGTTATACAACCCTACCAACAAAGGATTCTTGGTAAGCAGAGATGTAGTTTTTTGATGAAAACAATTCATGGTATGAAGATTCATGCCGGAAGGTCAATTTACCATCTAATCTTGAAGTAGATTTTCCAAAGCTTGTTAGAGAACAACCAAAGATTGAAGAACAAGACACCTCGGAAGATGATGAAGAATCTCAGATGGAAAAGATCAAAGCATGGAAGTCTAAAGGTAAAGAAAAATTGTAGGAACTTGGACATGAGGCAGATTTATCACATCATGGCCTAAGAAGATCTATGAGAGAAAAGAAAAAACCAGAAAGGTATGGGTTTGACACCTCATTAGTAAATAAACATTCTATCTACATAGCACAGGACATAAACCAAGAGGAGCCATCATCATTTGAAGAGGCCAAAGCAAAAACAGAATGGAAGCACGCAATGAAGGAAGAGATTGAAGCACTTGAGGAAAACAACACTTGGGATTTGGTGTCCAAGACTTCATCCATGAAGGTAATAGGCTCAAGATGGGTCTATAAACTCAAGAAGAATTCTGATGGTTCCATTAACAGGTATAAGGCAAGGCTTGTGGAAAAATGCTTTGCACAAACTCAGGGAATTGATTATGAGGAGACCTTCTCTCCTGTGGCAAAGATGCCTACTATTAGGGTTTTGCTTAGTATTACCTCTTCCAAGAATTGGAAGATACTTCAACTAGATGTAAAGAATGCATTCTTGAATGGTTGGATAACAAAAGAGGTATATATGGCACAACCACCTGGTTTTGAGAATCAAGTTTATCTTGATTATGTGTGTAAACTTAACAAAGCATTGTATGGTCTCAAGCAAGCTCCAAGAGCTTGGAATTTCATGCTTGTTTCATTCTTGCATGACAAAGGCTTTCAACCAAGCAAGGGAGATCCTTCACTCTTTATTAAAAAGAGTAACTCTAAGGTCATCTACCTATGTGTATATGTAGATGATATTATATTGACAGGAAATGATGCAGATGATATGAAGAAGATCAAAGATCAGATGAGAGAAGAGTTCAAGATAAGTGATTTGGGTTCACTTACCTACTTCCTAGGTTTAGAAGTTGTCTACAAAGATCATGGTTTGTTTCTCACTCAAAGGAATTACATTAAGGACATGTTGGCAAAATTCAAGATGCAAGATTGTAAGATTGCAGGTACTCCAATGGAGGTCAATCACAAATTGAGCTCACATGAAGGTGAACTCATACAGGACATCACATCATATCAAAGTCTAGTGGGTAGTCTCAATTATGCCACATTGACAAGAGTAGATATATGTTACAGTGTGAGTGTGCTAAGTCAATTTATGCACACACCAAGGAAACCACATATGGATGCTGCCAAAAGGATTCTCAAGTATCTCAAAGGAACCATACATGAAGGACTTTATTATCCTTATGCATCTGATTTAGGTGCAGATTGGGCTGGCTCCAAAGATGATAGAAGGAGCACATTAGGTTATCTTACCTTTGCAGGTTCAAAGCTTATTTCATGGTCATCCAAGAAGCAACCCACAGTTGCTCTCTCTTCTACTAAAGCTGAATATAGAGGTCTTGCCATAGCTACACAAGAAGCTATGTGGATGGACATTATTCAAAGATCTTGGATTGGAGTTTGGAACTCCAACTATTTTTGGTGACAATATGAGTTCTATTCACTTGGCTGCTAATCCTATTTTTCATGCAAGGACTAAACATATTGAAGTTCATTATCACTATGTACGAGAGAAAGTTCTAAGCAAAGAGATTCAAATATCATATGTGTCCACTCATCAACAATGTGCAGATATTCTAACCAAAGCATTGGATGGTACAAAGCTTTGCAAATTCAAGGCTATGATTGGTTTGCAGGTAATCTTGGAAGATTGAAGACCTCAAGCAATACTTGGCTTGAGGGGGAGCTATTGGAGCAAGTCTATGATAAGCCTAAGTATTTGCTTGAGTCTCACAAAGTCTTAGAAGAAGCTTCAAAATGAAGACTATGTAAAGTTCACTTGTGAACTACCTCTTGTAACTTTTGAAGAGTTTACTTAATGTAAAAGTGAGAGAATCTTAAGTGGTTGAGTTCACTTGATCAAAAAGGGAAAGAGGAGCCACGAATTCATGACTTGTGGTAGGTAGAGAATCAAATGAATCATTGATTGATTGGAGAGTGATTGAGGGAAGTTAGCCTCCCAAACTCAACTATAAATAGATGGCAGTTTTAGTCGTGGTTAGAGAGACCTATGTGAAGAACTCCAAGAGCTGAGCTTTATGCCATATCAAGGTGTGATTACAAGGCACACATATGTATCAGTAAGTCCATTGTATTGTACAAGCAATATACTTTCATTTTCATGATCATTTGGGTTCATATTTCCATGTTCTTGTGAAGTGTACTACTCACTGCCATTAGTCTCAGTTTTCTCAGTCAGATTGCAGAGATGTTTTCTCTTAGCTTGGTGCATTATTTTCAGTGATTTAACTTCGTAACGTTAGCTCTATAAGGTTACTATATGCTCATAAATTTTCATGTCATTTGGATGTTGCAATCTTCAGTTATGTTCATTTGAAGTCAATAGGGTCTGTTCATCTTCACTTCTCTGTCAGGTACCCGACTTTTGTACTCATCTTGTCAGAGCCATTTCTCAGTGGTTACTTATTCAAATTGAATGATTTAAAGCTTGTTGGATTCAAATTACTCTCTAGTAAGCATAAAAATTTTCATAATCATTGGATTCCTAAATGTTGAGTTATGTTCATTTTTCTGCTCACTGGTCTCAAACTGTAGCAGCCCGTGAAAATCGGGATGATGTCATCACTTGTTAAAACTCATTCTCAGTGTGTGGTTCATTATTTTTTATGAGATTACTCTTGAAAGTTAGCTCTTTAAGTTATCTAGACTTCCCCAAGAGTAATTAAGTTAATTTCTACTGTGCTCAGAGAATTATGCAAAACACTGGATAGGTGTATGAACCAAGAATAGCAAGTTTTTCACCTCTGAGCTAACTCCAACTTATCTGTTTTGATCTATCTTTTTGAGAGTGATCTTCCAAGGTACATAGGGTGTCTAATACATCCATTGGCAAGCTAAAAGGGCCCATCATATACTCCTAGAGTTCAATTGGCTTGTGTAGATCAAGGATTTTGCAACACCTCTTCATCTTCAAGCACATACCTATCCATCTCTTCACACTCAACGTAGTGCAAGACTATGGAAAAGACGTAGTGTACTTGGAGCATGGAGGAATGTCAACTAGGATAAACATCCATACTTTACTTATCAAGATATTCCTCCTTGGTAATGGAACCCGATACACAAGGAAGACGATAATTTATCCATTCATAGTGTAGGATCAATTAGTCAAACATGGATGAATGAAGATACTCACCTATGGGTGTGTATGCAGCTAAAAGGGAAGAAGAAAGCAGACAAAGATGGCAGCTAGGACAAGGAGTATCTAGACCTGTAGAAGATCCTGCTTAACGTAATTATACCACTATAGAACGAGAAGGCTTATGAATGGTATACACAGTGAAGAAATTTAGACATTACTTATTGGCAAACAAATTCAAATTCTTCATTGATCATCAAGCTCTATTGTATCTAGTCAATAAGCCTTGTAATATTGGACGAATCATAGCTGGAAGCTTATATCACCAAGACTCAAGTGGATTACTTTTGAGATTTGTGGAAGAAGATGAGCAAGAAATGTGGCTTCAGAGAGCACATCATGAATCAATGGAAAACTCATTGAAGTGTTAATGGGACTTGGCAAGAGCTTAAGAGATTAGGAATATATTGGCCAACTCTGCAGAGAGATGCACATAACTATGTCTCTACATGCCCCACTTATCTCGAAAGAGCACCTAAAGAGAACTCTACTCTGTGTTACTCTACAGTAGCATAGAGGTGGAGTATGCCGCTACATATCAGCCAAGATAGGGCATCACAAAGTATTTATTTTATTAGAAGAACGACCTATCGAAGCCACTTGTCTAGCACTAAAAAATCAAGTAAGCATGCATCAATGTGAATGTGCACCTACCTCTAATGAGGAACCCACTTCTCCAAGTCATTCACTTGTGCCCACACCCTCTATTGTTCATCTACCGCTCAACCCTTCATCGAACCTTGAGATCCCTAGAAAGGAGCTTAGACCTAGTAAGACTGTTCATAGTAATCAACTAGAACCCCCCACCATTCGAATATATCCCATTCAAGGAACCAGAAAAGTATGGATTCGGAAAGACTAAGTAGTAGCATATCACCAGCAACAAGGTCAACATCTACAAAGGAACCATCAAAAGGTCATGACCACAAGACAAGCTAGAGCACGACATCGTAAGCAGTTTGTTCAAATGTGGATCCCAAAGAAACTGTTTGATGGTCAACCTTCCAGAAAATTCATCTGGATTCCCAAGAAAATGAAATCAACACAAAAAAACTTGCAGACACCAAGAATGCAGAGCAACTCATTCACTCTAAAAACAAAGAAAAAGGGAGGACAGAGTAAACGTATTCGGCAAAGATAGAAGAATCCACATAAACTTACTCATAAATAAATATGGAGAGAGGAGAAAAATCATAAGGTTGCAGTCAAAGATAACAAACTGAAGCTCATCTGGATACCCAAATCCAGGTCATCATCAACAATCCCACCAATAGCGTCTTTGTTCACACATATCGAGTTCCATGCACCTCAAACATGCATGAAAGGGCCACATTACAAGGCCATACATTCAACATGTGATTCTTCTTCTACTTATTAGTAATGCACGTTTCCCTCCTAGGGAATGGAAGAGCACCTGTACAAGACTTTAAGGAAAAATAACTAAAAGTAAAATAAAGCTTCGGCTATTCACTAACCTTTTCATTTTCTTTTAGAAAAAAAAGGAAAAAATATATATGAAAAAAAATCCCAGGTACTACCTTCCTTACACTCACGGGGGAAGGGTGACACAAGTCACTCAGAGAACTCTTCGATCCATGGAGATTAATTGGAGATAAGTCATGCAAACACTTTTACACTGATTGTGGTGTGCTTTGAGTGTAGATGGCATCATCTGATTCGGAAGCTACTCATGAGGAAGAGGTCTTGGTTCTTCCTTTGGAGTCAATTACAAAAGCAGGAGGTCATTGGTTCCGCGAAGACTTACCGGTGGCAGACCTTATCATTTTGGCCACAATCAAGATTATGGACAGAGACCATCAATTTCCATTGATGTCGCAGGATTTCCAAACTACAACATGGATTACCAAGCACTATGGATGTATGGACAAGGGCAAGAATTGATGCATTTTTACAACTTTGAATTTATCTACCAGATATTCAACGATGTACCTAGGTGATGAACATGCTCCAAGCAGCAGTGGATATGCCCTCAGTACTAGAAGCTAAAATTCTCAACAAAACTAGAGAATGGAAACATGTTTGATTTACACATGAGCTCATCAACAAAGCTTTTTTATGAAATCAAGATGGTCTAACAAATCTCAAAAATGAATGTCACGATGCTAAAAAGAATACCTTTATGGAATAAATAGGATGGATATTGAAGATTCAATTCCTATGGTGCATCAATATTTCTGTTTCCCAAGCATGAGCATATATACAATGCCTCAAAAGATTGTAGTTCAATTGCTATTTCATGCTATGAGGCAAATCGAGAACAAAGTCAACTTTACTACATGCATACGGGAACATTTATTTGAAGCTAAGAAGAAATGGGACCATAAGAAGTACTAGTAATGAAGGAATGCTTATGATTAATGCCAACCTCTATTGAAATGGCAAGTTACATGAAGTCTGCAACAATTCCAAAGAAGAAGAAAGCATCCATATCAAGAGTAGAAGTTGGAACAAGTTCAAGAACTACGATGCATGGAGCCAAGCGGGCTAGAGAAGAAGAAGCACAGGAGATCCCCCAATCTAAACAGACACAACTACTACCATGGGTCTTGTTAACTCAACCTCCAATAACACAAAGGGATCTATCAACCGTTTTAGAAGAAACACATACTTACATGCGAGGCCACATAAATCTTGATGTACAAGAATGCCAGTACAAGCAGTCTAGATGCTTGCAAAAAAAGATTCAAAAAGACCATAGCCCATCACAAGCCATCAGATACAAGGAATTGGGGCTTGACGATTCAAGTTCCAATGATGAATCTAGTCATGAACACCATACATTGGACATAGATATAAGAACAGAGATGAATGACAAAGATTGGATGGAGATTCATCAAGTCCACCACACCCTGGAAGATCAAAATCTACAAGTATAGAATTAGGAAGCACCCTCTGAAGGAAGGCACACCATCCAATTGAATACCTAGTCCAAGTTCAGTGTAAAAGAAGCATCTCCACCAAGAACAAATGTGGTACCACGCATCAAAGACGAATTGCAAAGGAATCTAGAAAAAGAGGTACTATCACAACAAACTCCGATAAAAAGTATGATTGAGATTCCAGATGATACGCCACAAGGGAAGGGAGTAACTAAAGAGGCTGATCCAATGATACAACTACATATTTGGTAGCCCCACCAAACACCACTACACGTGGCACAAGGAAAGGATGTTACCACAGGCAAAGAACCTATTATATATCAAACTTGGTTAAATGTGGACGTCAATAAATTGAAGCCACTTGTAAAGACCATGATTGATAATGCAATGAATGCACAAACGGTGCTCATGGAAGAAGATCAAGAGAAAGAAATGTTGATGGCTGACAAGTACAGATTTCAGACAATGAGTGAAGAACTCACGACCACCATAGTCAACTTACAAAGTGTGTTATCTCAAAAAGATGCCAAATGCAGACCACAAAAGAGGATTTAAAAGTATCACAAGAACAACAAAATGGTCTCATGCAACAAGTTGAAGGATTACAAAAGAAAGTTGAAGACTTAGAACAACAAAAAGCATCTTTTGACATAGAGAAAGGTGGTATACTCAACTGAAGTAAACTCCTTGAAACTCAAATCAAAGTATATATGGACAAAAATGATAATATGAGGAGTAGGAGCAAAGAATGCATGAATTCTCTCTTAATGCATAAACCCTTAGAGGTACCGAATACCGATGATAGTGCTACACATGAGGTATGCAAACAATTGGAAGGTATGGAAAATCATCTTAAACAAGCACAAGAGAGCTACAAGGTATTAGAAATAAAATATTCTACAAACACTAAGGAGTTGACTCTCAAATGGAAAGATGCAGTTGCGAAGTATACTGAGCAATGTATACAAGATGCGGATCAAGTGAGGACCATATATGAAGAAAAGACTAGTATTGAAGAGAAGCTCAAAGCCAACATCAAGGACAATGACGAAAAAGATCAAATCATTGCTCAGCTCAGGAAACAATTAGAAGATGCTAGAAAAATCGACACACTAGTAGAGCCTGTTAGACATGGTCAATGCTCCACCCTCATGGAAGACTTGGCATCATGCCAAGAAGGTAGTTCACCTTTGGGTGGACATTGAGGAGGGGTGTTAGATATGCTCAATGCCTCACCCTTATGTAGCACCACCATTGTTCCATAACACTCTATCTTGTAAGGCCCCCATTATGAGGAGAAGCCATGTGAGAGTGTTGGAAATTGGTAGGTTCCTGACTTTGATGTCAGATGAGGTCTACAATAGACCGTAGATGGATAGTTAGGAAGGTTAGTTCTAAGCCATTGGATTTGGGATTGATCCGATGTGAGGATCAACTTAAATCAAGGGCTAGAAACAAAAGTAGCTTTCTTAACTTGGGAAGGGTCTAATTGATGTGGGCCATTGGATGTAGACTTGATCCTAAGTGTGGATTAAGCAAGATCAAGGGTTACAAACAAATGTTTGTTGATCCTACCTTTCTACCATTGGATTTACCCCATAGATCAATGGTGGAGATTATTTTGGGCATGGATCAAGCTACCACGACCCTAGAACATGGGTAGGCAGACTTAGGCTTGGAGGACCATATAACGATGGTCCCCTCCCCATGTAGGATCATCAGTTTGTGTGTTTGGAACCATTAGGGTATCCATCTTAGTACCCATTGTGTTGGCTTATAGCCCTTCACCTAGCTTCTATCTAGATCACCATCTAAGCTCCATATAGGGAGTGCATGTGTGGATAGAACCATATAAATATTGTCTAGTGTTTGAGTTCCATTGTATTAGAGTTATGAGTTTGAGTTGAATTGAGTTGAGTTCATCTTCTATTCATCTTGAGTCCACTTTCCATTATAACCAAATCTCTTGTGTTATTCCCATGAGTAGTAATATTTCTCTTTCTATCTAACCTTGATCTTATATGTGTGTTGTGGTAACCTCTACATGGCATTAGAGTTACACCACTAGGCCACCACACAATCATTATTTATTTCATTTTGTTTTTCTTACATGGTATCAGAGCACATGAAGGTATAGAAGATTGCAGAGATCGTGGAGGCCAAGGATTCAACTCTAGCATTTGTGGAAGGAAATGCTTCAACATTCAAGCTTGTGAGAGGTAAATGCTTCAACTCCAAAGTTTGTGATAGGGAAAGGCTTCAACATTGGAGTTCTTGGGAGGCAAAGGCTTCAAGGCTATAGCTTGTTGGAAGCAAAGGATTCAACGCTAGAGTTGTTGGGAGGCAAAGGCTTCAAGGCTTCAAGCTCATGGGACACAAAGGCTTCAACACTATGGAGATGTTAGAATCTAGAAGTGGAAGTGGAAGTGGAGTTGGTGCAATGGATTTCGAAATGCAAACACTATGGGTTCATCCACCAACCTTCAGTGAAGGCAAGTTAGATGGTACGAATTATTTTCTTTGGAAGTTCAAGATTACAGTTATCCTTGATTCTTATGATCTTTTGGAGATGGTGATGGGAAGTGAGCAAGAGCCACAACCTACCTTTGACCCATTGGATCCGAGTATGGTGATTCTCCTAGATGCAAAACTTCTACAAGCTTGGAAGGTAAGGAATGCAAATGCACTATATTATATATTGAACAATTGTGTGGACTCTATTCTACCTCTTATTCAACATACATCCAAGGAAAGTGAGGCATGGAGTATATTGAGGAGTCACTATGAGGTAAGAAACCCAACATGCATTCAAAATTTAGAAAGCCAATTGGAAGTAGAGAAGTTTGCAGAAGGAGAGAAGGTTAAGGCATCCACTACTCAGATCAAGAAGCCATGTGATGGAAAGGCTTTTGAAGGGATAGTGAAGACTAGCAAGGGACTAGCTCAAAGGCATCTCCAAGATTCTCCACCAAACTATGATGGAATGGAAACTACTCTCAACACTCAGGTGAGACCTCAAACGTTGATACTTGAGGAATTCTATTCACTACCAAGGGAAGAGGACTTGGAGCTCAAAGCCCAAGGAAATAGCAACGGGGATGCTACATTATCCAACAATGCATCAAGTAAAGGTGGTTCCTCAACCAAAGGTAAGAATGCAAAGAGGAGGAGTAGCAAGAAGAAGATTCAAGGACAATTCTTCCATTGGAAAAGGAAGGGACATGCAATTGCAGATTGTCATGTCAAGAGGATAGATGACGTGAAGGAGGAGATAATACATGGAGCCAAAGCAAAAGTGGTATGCTCCTCAACACAAGAAGAATCAATTGTGGATTCATGGGTGCTTGACAGTGGTGCATCTCGTATGATATAGGTCAATCTAGTTCTTTGCAGCCTCAGCAAGAACCCATCATGGTGACACGGACAGTATGGAAAGAGATGCAAAAGCAAGGTAATGTTATTCATCACTTACCTACAATGAATGGAATGAAGGAACCTTATAGAGCTTGTATGATGGGCAAGCCACATAGGGGGACATTCCCACAAGAAAGCAAGAGTAGGTCAAAGGCTCCTCTAGTGTTGGTATATGCTAACTTGTGTGGTAAGATGTCTATACACGCCTTGGGAGGACCTTCCTACATTGTGATTGTCGATGACTATAGCAGGAAGATGTGGATGTACTTTCTTCATGATAAGGCTCAAGCTTTTGGTAAGATTAAAGAACAACCACAACTTGTTGAAAATGAACCAGGGAAAAGTGTGAAGAAGCTTGGAATAGGAGGTGGTGGTGAGATCAACTCAGAGGAGTTGGAAGGCCTTTGCAAGTGCAAAGGTATAAAGTGTCAATCAGTGACACCTCACACATTACAACATGATGGCATTATGGAATGCAAGAGTCACACCACTGTTGAGATGGCAATGTGTATGAGGGAAGACATGAGCTTTCCTTATAAAAATAGAAAGATTCATCATGAAGTCTACATTGGTAAGAATCCATCCATCTTACACTTTAGAATTGTTGAGAGTGTGTGTTATGCTCTTGTCCCAGGTCAAAGAAAGAACAAGTTGGAACCAAAAAGCAAGAGATGTATCTTTCTAGGTCATAATGAAAAGCAAAGGGCTTTCATATTGTATGACCATGAGGCAAAGAAGATCAAAGGGAGCCGTGATGTGGTGTCTATGGAGAAGCCACATGCAGTGGAGGACAAGAAAAGAGCTTCCATTTTATCATCAAGCGAAGGAGTAATTCATTATGTACCGAGCCCAAGAGTCATCCCTGTAAGACAATAGTTACGCAATATAACACAGGAGCAATAACATTGAAGATAACAGATATAGGAGAATCTCAACAATTTTCTACTAGCAGCAAGTACAAAGATGATGGCGTTGTCCACCCGTGCGCTCTCAAGGTAGAGCTTAAATGGTGATCTAGACAACTCTAGATAGGGAGATACAAGGTAGAGGTATGCTGGCTCAACTCAATGTCTTAGGTAGTGCAAAAGTCATGTATATATAGGATCATGGGTGGCCTGCCATGGACGGCTATACATGGGCGGTAGAGCGTGGGCGGCCACCGCCCGCGTAATTGCCATACACGGCTTAGACTGGTTGAACCGACCTAACAAATATAAATGATTTCTGACTCCGACAGGGAATATTCCATGGAATATTCCCTTTACCGTCGCGCCGGGGGCGCTGCCCCCGGACCCCCACCAGGGGGCCCGCTGGCCCCCTTGGACCCCCCAGCCGGGGCTGCTCACCGCTGCCCCGGACCCCACAATTGGGGACCTTGATAACTCCCTTTCCTTATAATCTCTTACATGGTCCAATATGACCTTCATCCAACATTCAAGTTGGGATTCCCATCAATTGGGTAATGCATGCTTGGGTTCTCCTCATAAAGGGAGCCTTACAAAATGTGCATACAATCATGAGGGGTAGACATTGATCATATACTAACACCCCCCCTCAATGTTTACCGATGATAAATCAAGTAGGTCTCGGTCCTATGCCCATCTGTTGAAGATGCTTGTTGAGCTGCTCTCTTCCAAATGCTTTAGTGAATATGTCAGCACAATTTGCCTCTGTTGGGCAATATTCTAGCTCCACAATTTCATCTTCAATTAGCTCACGAATGTAATGGTACTGTACTTCTATGTGCTTGGTGCGAGCATGAAATACTGGGTTCTTTGCAATAGCCATACAACTTTGATTATCACACTTGAGTACGGTTGGCATATTTGATGGAAAGCCAAGATCTGCAAGAATTCTCCTTAACCAGACTGCCTCACAAGAAGCAAAACAAGCTGCTTTGTACTCTGCTTCAGTGGAGGAGAGTGCGAGAGTTGGTTGCTTCCTACTTACCCAAGAAAATATTCCTCAACCAAGTGAGAAACAATATCCAGAAACTGATTTTCTAGAATCACAATCTCCAGCCCAATCTGAATCACAATATCCTTGGAGTGTATCACCTGTGGTATACAAAATACCAAAATCCAAGGTTCCTGCAATGTACCTTAGAATTCGCATTCCAGCATTCCAGTGACTCTCCTTAGGTTTGTTGGAAAACCTGCTTAACACTCCAACAGCATAGCTAATGTCTGGTCTAGTGTTGCACAGAAAAATAAGACTTCCAACGAGCTTCCTATACTTCTTAGCATCTACATCAGGCATGTTATCATCCATAGATAGCTTATGATTTACCTCCATAGGTGTGCTAGTTGGTTTGCAGTCCATCATTCCAAATGCCTTGAGAATTTCTTTGGATATTTTTGTTGTGAGATGAAAATGCCATCCTTCCTTTGCCATACTTCAATTCCCAGACAAAAATGGAGTAGACCTAAGTCTGTCATTTCAAACTCAGTTCCCAAGCTGATCCGCGTTTGATTGATGAGTTCCTGATGATCTCCTGTAATGATCAAATCATCTACATATACAATGACAACAACTAGCTTGCTATCCCTTTTCGTTACATACAAGTTAGCATCAGAAGTACTTCTTTCAAAACCCATATTTTTGAAAAAATGATCTATTCGTTGGTACCAAGCCCGTGGAGCTTGCTTAAGTCCATACAAAGCTTTCTTCAACCTGCAAACTTTATTTTCTGAATTGGGCACCTCAAAACCTGGTGGTTGAGATACATATACCTCCTCCTTGAGGTGACCATTCAAAAATGCAGATTTGACATCCATCTGGAAAATAGGCCAAGACTTTTGTGCAGCTACTGCAAGTACCGTCCGAATAGTTGTCATGCGTGCTGTTGGTGCAAAAGTTTCTTGAACATCAAATCCTTCAATCTGTGAAAAACCCTGTGCAACTAATCGTGCCTTATACTTTTCTAATGTTCCATCAGCTTTATACTTAGCTTTCCAAATCCATTTAGTACCTATTACCTTCTTCTTTGGCGGCAAGTCGACTAGATCCCATGTATCATTTTTGAGTATACTATCATACTCAGACTGCATTGCCGCTCTCCAATCTGGATCATCAATGGCTTCTTCAATGGTGGTAGGTTCCTTTATCGAACCCATGATATCTGCCATTAGAGCCATGTTAACAATGTGTTCTGAGGCTCTTCTTTGCTCCTCTATTCTCTTTGATCTTCGTAATCCATCCGATGATGATTCTGGTACATCTACATGTGGATTAAGATCATCAAAGAGCTGTTGTGCCCACTTCGGTAGTGGCTTACGCTGTGCAGCTACAACTGGTTGGCTTTTTATTGAGGAAATTTCTCCATCAGATGTTTCCTCCTCCTCAACTTTAACCTGTCTTTTGATAGGCACAAGGTGAGATATTTCTCCGCTTGATGAGATAGTAGATTTACCTTTATCTTCTACTAAGTGTGGTCGTTCATCAAACACCACATCTCGGCTGACAAAAATCTTCCTTGCCTCAGGATCCCATAACCTGTATGCTTTAGACTCTTCACTATATCCTAGGAAGACACACTTTTTGCTTTTTGAATCCAACTTTGATCTTGTTGAATCAGGAATATGTGCATAACATAAACAACCAAAAATTCTGAAATGCAAAACTGAAGGCTTTTTACCAGAATATGCTTCTTGAGGAGTCATCCCCTTCAGTGCTTTTGTGTAGCTTCGATTGAGGATGTAGACTGCTGTATTGACTGCTTCTGCCCAGAATGAATCAGGCATGTCTTGAGCCTTCAACATACAACGAGCCATTTCAACTACTGTCCTGTTCCTGCGCTCAACAACGCCATTTTGTTGGGGTGTATGAGCTGTGGTAAGTTGCCTTTTCACACCATGCTCCTTACAGTAATTGTTGAATTCTGTTGACAAGAATTCACCTCCTCTATCTGTTCTAAATTTCTTCAATTTCCTTCCTGATTCATTTTCTACATACTTATGCCACGTTTTAAATTTTTCAAAAGCATCAGCCTTCTCTCGAATGAAATAAACCCACATCTTTCTACTATAATCGTCGACTAACAGCAAGAAGTAGAAAGATCCTCCTAAAGCAGGTGTAGACATTTTACCGCAGAGATCAGCATGTACCAACTCTAGAGGAGCTTGAGATCGATTGCTGGTCTCTCTTGGAAATGCCTTTCGTTGTTGCTTGCCCATCATACAAGCTTCACAAGGTTCCTGCAACTCTGAAAATGCAGGCATATGAGCAACCATCCCTGTTCGTTGCATCTCCTTCAAAACTGCAAATCCGAGATGCCCAAATCGTCGGTGCCATAACCTGCTTACATCTTTATCTTCTGTAGCAGTTAAAGCACTTAACTCATACAAGTTATCCCGTCGTATGCCTTTACCTACAACATTACCTGATTAATCCATGATTTCCGCACCACTCTTATTGAAGTGAACTTCGAGTCCACGATCTGTTATTGCAGAAACTGACAACAAATTTCTTTTGAGTGTAGGTACATAGAGAACATCCGATAACTTTTTCTCAACACCTGGAGAAGTGATAAAAGAGATGGTTCCAGTTCCTTCAGCTGGACACTTGGAGTCATTTCCCACCACTACATTGATGGATTCCCGTAGAGGCACTAGGGAACTATACCAATCCTTTTTACTAGTCATATGGCGAGAAGCTCCACTATCTAAAATCCATGGCTCATCAACACGAGCTTGAGCAGATGAACATACCTCTTCAATAGCTACCCAAAGTTCCAGCTCTGTGTTGTTTGCAGACTCTTTGTTCTTCCATGATGATTTTACAGTCCCATTCCGTTCATCAGCTTGCTTCTTTCTGCAATCCTTGATGGCATGGCCTTTCTTTTCACAATAGAAGCAACTTCCTGTGAACTTTTTCTTCTTTGGCTTCTTCTTTGATCCCTCTGAAGAGCCTTTACCTTTTGCATTTGCTGAGAATGCAGCATCAGTTGTACTTTGCCGATTCTTCAGCCGCATCTCTTCTTCTAAAAGCATGGCACAAAACTCTTCAAATGTAAGAGGAGTTGGCCTTACCTGAGTGTTAAGGGCTGTTACTAATCCATCATACTTTGCTG
Organism: Ceratopteris richardii; assembly: GCA_020310875.1. Lineage (NCBI taxonomy): Eukaryota > Viridiplantae > Streptophyta > Polypodiopsida > Polypodiales > Pteridaceae > Ceratopteris > Ceratopteris richardii. The sequence continues at coordinate 35,490,074 of CM035440.1, forward strand.
GAAGAACACGTACAGATCTTCGAGCCAGCTCTTCTGGTGTTATAACAACACCAACTGCAGCCAATTGATCTTGAAGATGCTTTATCCGTTTGATAAAATCTTCAGCCTTTTCAGAATCCGAATGTTTTTCATTTGCCAACTGATTTTCTAAATTCTGTATCCTAGTGTGGTTCTTGGTCTCATATTGTCGAGCCAATATGCCCCAAGCCTCATGTGCTTTAGTAGTATGTTGAACTAAAGTAAGCACAGAATCACTTACACTAGTGACAATCGCACATAATGCATCAGCATTCCGCCTCTTCCAAGCTCGTAGAAGATCTGGATCTGGCTGAATCATCAATCTTGAATTTGCTGGATCTTCAACTGGTATAGGCTCTGGATCCAATCCCATCGGTCCCATGACAGTGTCAAGTAATTCATAGGAGTCCAAAATTGCAGAAATTTTGAACTTCCAGAGTGTATAGTTGGTTCCATCCAGCTTCCCTTCAGTGAATGCAGGTGGACGAATTCGAATAGGTGCAGCATTAACATTAGCTGAAGCACCAAGTCTACTGTTCGATGATGAAGCCATCATGTAATCACTCGAATAATCTACTGATATTCTAGTCTGCTAGTAGGCTAAAATAATGATACTTCTCAAGCTATTCGAACCTTACAGCTCTGATACCATGTAAGACAATAGTTACGCAATATAACACAGGAGCAATAACATTGAAGATAACAGATATAGGAGAATCTCAACAATTTTCTACTAGCAGCAAGTACAAAGATGATGGCGTTGTCCACCCGTGCGCTCTCAAGGTAGAGCTTAAATGGTGATCTAGACAACTCTAGATAGGGAGATACAAGGTAGAGGTATGCTGGCTCAACTCAATGTCTTAGGTAGTGCAAAAGTCATGTATATATAGGATCATGGGTGGCCTGCCATGGACGGCTATACATGGGCGGTAGAGCGTGGGCGGCCACCGCCCGCGTAATTGCCATACACGGCTTAGACTGGTTGAACCGACCTAACAAATATAAATGATTTCTGACTCCGACAGGGAATATTCCATGGAATATTCCCTTTACCGTCGCGCCGGGGGCGCTGCCCCCGGACCCCCACTAGGGGGCCCGCTGGCCCCCTTGGACCCCCCAGCCGGGGCTGCTCACCGCTGCCCCGGACCCCACAATTGGGGACCTTGATAACTCCCTTTCCTTATAATCTCTTACATGGTCCAATATGACCTTCATCCAACATTCAAGTTGGGATTCCCATCAATTGGGTAATGCATGCTTGGCTTCTCCTCATAAAGGGGGCCTTACAAAATGTGCATACAATCATGAGGGGTAGACATTGATCATATACTAACAATCCCTACCTATGAACAGGAGGAAGCAACATCATCACATGGTGAGAAGAGATTCTACCAACCTAAAGTCACCCAAACAGATTGGTTGTCATTCCAATGGGTGAAGAAGAAGCTCTATGGTCAGATTAATCCTATGCCAACAACTATTAAAGAGAAGGCAGAAGGACCAAGGAGATCACAGAGAATAGAGGAGCACGAGTGGGCTTCTACTCGCATAGTCAGTATAGCCATGATGGTTGTGATTATGAAGCAAGTAATGAAGCCAATAATTGAAGATGAAGCACTTGTATATTTGCATGGAAGGAGGTTATGCAAGCCAATTTTCACAACTTAATGAAGAATGAAGCATGGGAGGTCACTAGCACCAAGTGGGCTTGGCAGGTCAAGCACATGAAACAAGACACATTGATATCACAAGGACTTTCACTCATGAAGGGTTTTAGTTTTCAATACTCTTTTGCTCTAATGACCAATATTTGCATCATAGTGATGCTAGCAGCTCAGATGAAGTGGCAAGTTTCTATGTTAGATTTCAAATTAGAACTTTTGAATGTTGACCTCAAGGAGGAGGTACATGTGTTGCAACCACCAAGGTTTGAGGCTCCACATTCAAAGAGCACATTATGGAAATTGAAGAAGGCATTCTATGTGATGAGACAAGCCCTAAGATCATTGTACCAGCAGATAGACATTGGGAGCTATAGGAAGGTCTTTGGTAATCTTATTTATTTATGGAATACCATAAAAGATATCAGTTTTCTAGTCAGACTTTTGAGAAGGCTTGGGAATAGACCTCATGAAGGAAATTCAAGAGTTGGCAAGCAAGTACACTTGAGAAGGATGGTGCAAACAGTCCACTATGCAACCATGAAGAGTGCAATAGGTACCCTCGCCAAAGTTCTTACAAAGGATCTACTTCAAATACATCTTCGAAGACTTGGCATTGGGCCAAGAAGGTAGTTCACCTTTGGGTGGACATTGAGGGGGGGTGTTAGACATGGTCAATGCTCCACCCTCATGGAAGACTTGGCATCATGCCAAGAAGGTAGTTCACCTTTGGGTGGACATTCAGGGGGGGGTGTTAGATATGCTCAATGCCTCACCCTTATGTAGCACCACCATTGTTCCATAACACTCTATCTTGTAAGGCCCCCATTATGAGGAGAAGCCATGTGAGAGTGTTGGAAATTGGTAGGTTCCTGACTTTGATGTCAGATGAGGTCTACAATAGACCGTAGATGGATAGTTAGCACGGTTAGTTCTATACCATTGGATTTGGCATTGATCCGATGTGAGGATCAACCTAAATCAAGGGCTAGAAACAAAATTAGCTTTCTTAACTTGGGGAAGGGTCTAATTGATGTGGGCCATTGGATGTAGACTTGATCCTAAGTGTGGATTAAGCAAGATCAAGGGTTACAAACAAATGGTTGTTGATCCTACCTTTCTACCATTGGATTTACCCCATAGATCAATGGTGGAGATTATTTTGGGCATGGATCAAGCTACCACGACCCTAGAACATGGGTAGGCCGACTTAGGCTTGGAGGACCATATAAGGATGGTCCCCTCCCCATGTAGGATCATCAGTTTGTGTGTTTGGAACCATTAAGGTATCCATCTTAGTACCCATTGTGTTGGCCTATAGCCCTTCACCTAGCTTCTATCTAGATCACCATCTAAGCTCCATATAGGGAGTGCATGTGTGGATAGAACCATCTATATATTGTCTAGTGTTTGAGTTCCATTGTATTAGAGTTATGAGTTTGAGTTGAATTGAGTTGAGTTCATCTTCTATTCATCTTGAGTCCACTTTCCATTATAACCAAATCTCTTGTGTTATTCCCATGAGTAGCAATATTTCTCTTTCTATCTAACCTTGATCTTATATGTGTGTTGTGGTAACCTCTACATGGCATTAGAGTTACACCACTAGCCCACCACGCAATCATTATTTATTCCATTTTGTTTTTCTTACAGAGCCACAACAAGGGAATCCTACTGACGAGGTAGAGGTATGTCCTCTATCTCCTCCGATCTATCATTCACCAATAAGAGAGCAGGTGGCGGAACATAGTGATGATCATTCAATGCCATATACTCTAGAACTAGGTTAGAAGGAACGGGCACTACTGGTGTCCCGGTTGACGAAAATTTTCAAAAAGGAAGTAGTCAAGGTAATGAAAGAAGCAAAAATTAAAGGCCATGACTTGGAAGAGATAATAAATCCGTTCAACATACCTTATGGGATGTTGAAAGAGCAAACACGCCATTATATAAAGCAGATTACGCAAAAAGATCTAGATGACCAGTTGAACTTCAAGACAAACACATTCACTTACACTCGAGAAGAATTTGAGGTGGCACAACCATTATGCAAAAGGAAGTTTTTTGAAAAGAATCCAACATTATGGGTGCATTGGCAAGTAGCACCATATTTATTCTAGGTGAATACGTCTTTTTGACTGATGCCACGTCGACATGATGTACATGAATTTTTGGATTTACAAAGAATTGGTAAGCTCAATAAGCAATGGTTGAATTACCCTTTACTTCCAAGTCCGCCTCACAACTATTTACGGACTAAGGAATACATGGTGAGATCCATCAAGTTTTGGCTAAACCGTTATGTGACAGTACCCGATCTCATAATGAAGATGACCAATAAAATCCTCAATATGATACTCGCAGTACTCAAAGTTTTTAAGCATGTAGAATATACATTTTTTAATTTCATGGACATTAATCAAGGAACATATATCCTCATTCTTTATCTATCTATTATGCCTAGTTGTCCTATAATTATGGCATATTACTCCAGACTTATGTTTCTGCCGAGCTCATACATGCAAACTTTTGAGGAAGAATTTTTTACAAGATTTTTTGAGATTGACTCAGAAATTTTCTTGAAGATGTCAACCAATCTGAATGCCAGACTTGTGGCGTATGAATTAAGCTTCTTTGTAGACCATAGACAGGCACCACATGATGGTGTAAAAGCAGAACAATGGAAGCAATGCATGATATGTGAAGCCAATCTGCTTAATGCAACAGAGCAAACGGTATATAGGATGTACTCCCGTCGGCATCCAAAGCCTTTTGGGGACGATAGAGTTCACAAGGGGGTGGTGTTGAAGGAGAGTCAAGCAAAAAGAAAAGAAGAAGAAAACCAAGAAAGAAGCTTCACTAAATAGAATCAATATGAAGAATCAACCCTACAGGAAGCCCCCCAGGGGCACACAACATCCATCTCTGCACAGATCCTCGCAGCGGCACGCATCAGGCTGCAACACAAAAGGGCCAAGTCGTAAAGAGTGGAAATAAAGAACCACATCTAGGACCTTTCAAGGAAGGTTGCACACAGCTTCCTCATCCACCAGGTGCATGTGGTGGAAAGAAATGAACAGGTTAAAGAAATGCATCAGGTCCTAGAGGATGTGAAAGAAGATTTAAGAACATGGCCTTTAAACATAATGCCAGCATAAAAGAGAGGCAAGGCCGACCAAGTGATGCATGCGGTGGAAAGAAGTAAACAGGTTCTAGAAAATACAACAAGGTCAGATCTATGAGAACAAAGCAATATCCGAAGACCAAAATCTACTTGCATGCGTGGCAGCCCAACTTAACACAACAACCCAGATTTATGAATGTACAGAATTCCAAGGGGATTACAGAAGCAAAGAACTTAGTTCGGATAAAGTAACAAATTGTCTGACAATCCTTATCGCTTCTTCAACCACTGGGTGCATGTACTAAGGAGCTATAAACAAGTTGCAGACAAAACGCAAAGCCTGTCAAGGGATGATAGAGACAAAGAGGGGGAGAGTGTTGCAGAGCAAAGATGCAAAGAAAAAGAAGGGCCCCAAAAGTTTTCCGATTTGGACACTTTATTTTCGTAACATAGTCACCTTGTAATATATTTTCCGATATAAATGCACTAGAGGAGTCCTCTGGATGCGTATCCATAGATATCTGTATCATTAATTTTGTAAACTAGTAGGGAATTAGTCTTTTATCAATAAAGTGCTCGTCTCTTGTGTGAAAGAACCATTTTTAGGGCACATGTATATAAGTCATTTGGTGAGACTCTTGGGAAACACTTTTCTGCCCATTGTGAGAATCAAGAGCACTGTATTTCGAATTTGTGTCTTCTCCTCTCTGTATCTTGTTCCTTGTGAGATTGCATGCATGTATGTTGCTTGAAAAGAGTGCTTTGAAGTGTTATCTCTCCATGGTAGTGCTTGTTTCTCCATGGTAATGTGTGTATGAAGTGGTGGAGGTGCTGAAGCATAGGTAGGTCATTCCCATGGTTTAGTATTTTGCTCATCACTTGAAGCAGAAGTGTTAGAATTGAGTGGAAATACCACCATTGGATGCATCTTCTTGAGAGCTTCAAAATCAGCTTGCTATTTCCTATATTCCAAGTTTTGAGCTGAGAGAAAAGCTCCATTTATAGGTGGCTACTACGCTAGGTATTCGGACACCATAGCTGACCATGAAAGCTTTGAATGTGATAGTTTACTCTTGTTTGCACCTTTCTTAGTTCACATTTGCATTGACCGTATTTGAATGCATGTCCTCATACACTTGGCTAGGTTATGATACTTCTTGGATTGATTATTAAAGTGTGAATCCCCACTATATGCACTTGTAGGGGATTGAGGTATAGTCTCTTTCTCCTCAAGTCCCTATGTCGATACTTAGGTACACACCAACAATAGCATGAAGGAAGGTAACTCCTATCACGGTAATTCAACTAGTGCTTTGTATGTTGATAAGAAGGATAAGGAGATGAAAGTCAAGAAGTAGGAGGAGGATGAAGAGGATACTTCCCAATCCAACTTCTCAAGCAAGAGCAAGTGGAAAGGCAAGAAGAGAGGACCAAAGCATGATAGAGCCAAAGGTCAGAATGTTCAACCTTGTGCCATGTGGGATAAGACCAACCACACCACACTCAGAATTGTTGGTTCAATGGGAAGACCCACAAAGGAAGTGGAAGAGGTGGATATGGTGGAAATAGAGGGAGAGATGGACACAACTTCAAAAATAACAATAGAGGCTATAATAGAAGGGACCTCAACAATTATTCAAAAGATCAACCACATATTACCCTATTATCTTTGGATGATACAATGAACTTCGAATGCTTATAGAAACCAATGTGATTACAATTAGAAAACATCCTTTTGTAGGAGTGATAAAAATACGATTGAGTGTATAGAATGCACAAAAGTACAAGGAATAAGCAAAATATGCTTTTGGAATGAACCAGACAGTCAAGAGTGGTTCCTCCTATTTTGTAGGAATACATAGAGGTTAACCATGAGACACAAAAAGTGCCATTTCTCCCAATCTGCTAGACCAAATGCTTTGAAATTTTATAACCATAAAGTAGACACTAATATCTTTTGTATGAGTTCTTTGTCATCCAATTTAGAACTTCTTAGCAAGCTAAAGAAGATGATACAAAAAATTGAAGGAGCAAGACAATGATGGCCAAAAGTGTATGTATATTGCTTCCATGTAATGGACAAGTGATTTGAAGTCTTTAAATAGACTCTTAAAGTGCTCCATGACTGCAGCAAGTGGATTTTGAATTCAAATGAAGGTGTTAAAGGTTGTTGGAGGGAATCAATTCACAGTCCTACAATCTAGGAGAAGTGAAGATCTAATTTGATCTACTTTTAGGTGATTGATTGATTGATTGCAACTCCACAACCTCAAATTCGTGGAGCTTTTGCTCTATTCTTGTACTTTTACATGTGTAAAGCTCTAGGATTTTGCAGTTGTAAAAAATCCATAAAAAATCTTTTAAAAAAATACAATAAATGAGCATAAGTAAAAGAACTCTCCAAGATATATTCTTTCGACGTAATCCAAGCGATAGCTTTTGATCTAGATCAAATCCACCTCAAGCATAGTGTATGCTTGATATTCCAACAGCTATCTATCTATCTATATATCTATCTATTAGCCAGTCAGTAAGTGTGTCTGTCTATATATGTATATATTGATCCATCCATCTAGACATCTTCATCCATCCATCCATCCATCCTTCCATCCATCCACCCACCCATCTATCTATCTATCTATCTATCTATCTATCTATCTATCTATCTATCTATCTATCTATCTATCTATCTATCTATCTATCTATCTATCTATCTATCTATCTATCTATCTATCCATCTATCTATCTATCTATCTATCTACCTATCTATCTATCTATCTATCCATCTATCTATCTATCTATCTATCTATCTATCTATCTATCTATCTATCTATCTATCTATCTATCTATCTATCTATCTATCTATCTATCTATCTATTCTATCTATCTATCTATCTATCTATCTATCTATCTATCTATCTATCTATCTATCTATCTATCTATCTATCTATCTATCTATCTATCTATCTATCTATCTATCTATCTATCTATCTATCTATCTATCTATCTATCTATCTATCTATCTATCTATCTATCTATCTATCTATCTATCTATCTATCTATCTATCTATCTATCTATCTATCTATCTACCTATGTATGTATGTATGTATGTATGTATGTATGTATGTATGTATGTATGTATGTATGTTTG